>JBAMAX010000382.1:0-277824 GCA_037043745.1 Chymomyza amoena
TTGGGAGCTGCTGAGCTTTTTCAGCAACTTAAAACGCGTTATAAAATTAAAATAAAAAGTACGCGTTTTGTTTAACTTATATTTATATGTTTATTATTATGCCCGTGAATTTAGTTTTGTTTTGTTTATATTGTATTGTATTGAGAATAGTTTTATGTTTGATTTAATGTGAGTATAATTTGTGTTTAGTGATTATATGTTTTTGTGTAGTTGTGGTTGTTGTGTAGTGTTGGTGTTGTTGCTGTTGTTTTTTACTGCGACTGCTGAATGCTGCTGCTGGTATGCGACTGTACCACAACGCCGCCATTTTGCAGCCACTGTGTTTCAGTGTTGTGTAAGGCCAAATTATCGTTATCAACTTGTTTTAGAGATGGCAAAAGCTTATGCTTATGCCTGCGGCGAAGATCAGTTTAAATGGATGGTGCAAAGAGACGATTACAGTTAAAGCTAAATATTGAAATTATGGGCTGGCCACGCAGGGCACATCATTTATGTTAAATATAAGATTTTTATACTATGTGTTAATTTGCTGTTCATTGGCTGCTGCTCCGAACATCCTCCTCCCCGTTGAAAGAATAGGGCTTTCAACAGATTCAACAGGAAGGATGCACAGCCTATTAACGGCTCGCCGAGTGACACCAGTGGCAGTATGCAGGATGGCCACTCTAGCGATTCCGTCGGAACCGCATATAAGCTCAGTGACTCGTGCAAGCGGCCATTTTAATGGAGGAAGATTTTCATTCTTTATGCACACGATGTCATTGATTTTAAGAGCTGGTTGCGAAGTGCGCCATTTTGCCCGCTGCTGAAGATGAGTCAGGTACTCCTCACTCCATCTCTTCCAAAAAATTTGTTGCGCACGTGTGATGCGCTGCCAGCGATCAAGCCTGTTGCAGTCAATATGAGTGATGTCTGGCTCGGGCAGGGCAGTGAGAGGTCCGCCAATGAGAAAGTGACCAGGAGTCAGCACGTCTAGATCTGATGGATTTTCTGAAAGGGATACTAGAGGGCGAGAGTTAATAATAGCAGAAATTTGACACACCAAGGTGCGCAATTCGTCGTAGCAAAGAAGTGATGAGCCAACAGTTCTATAAAAATGCCGCTTTGCCATTTTAACAGCTGCCTCCCATAAACCACCGAAGTGCGGAGAGCGTGGAGGTATGAATCGCCAGTCAAACCCATTTTTGAGACTGTGAGCAAAAACTTCATCACGGTGCCTTTGGCTGCAGAGTAGGCGTCGCAGATCTTCTAGTTCATTTTTAGCGCCTACAAAGTTGGTGGCGTTGTCGGACCAAATGCACATCGGTATGCCACGCGTTGCAACGAAGCGCTTGAGTGCGCCCAAGAATGCAGCAGTTGAAAGATCCTTTACAAGTTCTATGCAAACGGCCTTTGTTGCAAAACAGATGAAAATACTGACGTAACATTTTTGTGGTGGTTTGTTTCGTACTTCTGATTTGTAATAAAAGGGACCGCAATAGTCTACACCGGTCACCAGAAATGCCCGAGAAGCCAGTACGCGCTCTTTGGGTAGGTCAGCCATGATATGTTCAATAAGGCGAGGGCGTGATCTGCAACATATGATGCACTTCTGCAAGACTCTTGCAATAGTCTTTCTACCACCGATTGGCCAGAATTGACGTCGAATTGAAGCTAGAAGTGCTTGTGGACCAGCATGATGTTGTTTGCGATGCATATGTGTTATGATGGAGAATGTAAGTGGATGATCTTTAGGAAGAATTATAGGGTGGCGGGCGTCAAAGCCGAGACTTGAATGCTTTAAGCGGCCACCAACACGAATGAGTCCCAAATCATCAAGAAATGGGGACAATGGAAAGATACTGCTGGACGAATGAACATTTTTCTTATTAAGAAGCGATTGATATTCTTGGAGAAGATGAGCTCGTTGAACAATACGAATAAGTATTTTTGTTCCCTGTTGAATGTTATTTGATGTTAGCTGGGATTTATTGCATGTGATGAATTTGTGTACGTATCCAAATATGCGTTGCATCGTACCAAATGAATTAATGTACTTGAAGGAAAGTGATATGTCGTTGCACTCAGAGGAAATAAGCATGACCTTTTGTCGTATCTCGGGAATTTTGGTTGGTTTTGCAAGCTGTTTAGGCCAACCAATTTTTTCACCTTGCAGAAACGAAGGGCCATTCATCCAAAGCGAAGATTTCAAGAGTTCTCGCGGAGCAGCTCCCTTTGACAACATATCGGCTGGATTTAAAAGTGTAGGTACGTAGTGCCACTCCATATTTTCTGTCAGCTGCTGTATGGCACTAATACGGTTTGCGACGAACACGTTGAATTTAGATGATTCTTCTTGTAACCAGGCTAGAACCACTGATGAGTCTGACCAGCAATGAAATTTACAGTCAGATGGTATGGTTCTTATAATTTCGCATGACAATTGAGCAAGCAATGCTGCCGCACAAAGCTCCAACTTAGGCACTGTGAGGGTTTTCAGAGGGGCTACGCGAGATTTTGAACATAAGAGATGGACTTGGACCTCATTGTCTTTATGTGAGCGAGCATAGACACATGCACCATAAGCTTCGAGGCTGGCATCGCAAAACCCATGTATTTCGACTGCAGCATCAGGATGAAGGGTATACCGAGGGAATGCGATGTGTTTCACGTCTTCAAAGTCCTCGCAAAATGCGGACCAGGCGGTGTTTAACGATTGAGGCAAGCTTTCATCCCACTCCAGCTTGTCCCTCCACATGCGCTGCATTATAATTTTTGCTCTTGTCAAGGTAGGACCAATTAATCCAAGAGGATCGTAGCACTGAGCTATAGCTGCTAAAACTGAGCGTTTAGTGTGCTTAAGAGCGCTGCGCTGAGGCGAGTAAGAAAATATAAGGTTATCTTTAAGTGGGTCCCATACAAGACCAAGAGCTTTGGTGACATCGCTGCTGTCATCGAATTTGACGAATTTTTCCCGTTCGGAATCTGGTACATCATATAAAACCTCTGCTTTATTAGAGCACCACTTCCGTAATTGGAAATTTCCTCGAGAGAGTAGTTTAGTAGTTTGACTGATTATTTCATTAACTTCATCCAAAGTGTTGCCTCCAGCTAGCATGTCATCTACATAAAAATCTCGTAAGACAATTTGCGAGCCGATTGGATATAAAGATCGCTCATCAATGGCGAGCTGTTGCATCGCACGAACGGCTAGGAACGCTGCAGGTTTAGTACCATACGTGACTGTGTCCAATTTGTAGATTTGAATGTCATCTTCAGATGTGTCTCGCCATAGTATGCATTGTAACATATTATCAGGTGCTGCGACCTTCACGCATCTGTACATTTTGCAGATATCTGCTGTAATGGCAATTGGAAAAAAGCGAAAACGAATCAGGGTATGGAAAAGCTTGGGCTGAATTGTGGGCCCTGCCATTAGTAGCTCATTCAACGATAAGCCTGAAGTTGTTGCTGCAGAGCCGTCGAATACGACTCTCAGCTTAGTTGTTGTACTGTCCTCCTTGAAGACACAGTGATGTGGCAGGAAATATTTGCATTCATGCAGAGCTGAACTTGAAACCTTTGACATGTGGTTAAGTTCGATATACTCCCTAATGAAAGCACAATATTTTGCCTTGAGCTCAGGATTGCGGCCCAGTTTGCGTTCGAGATTTTCAAATCGTCGTTTTGCCTGTATGAATGAATCGCCTAAAGATTCCAGACCTAACTTCAAAGGAAGGCGAACCGAGTATTCGCCAGAGGGTAGGCGCTGCACATTCTGTTGAAAGTGGGCCTCGCAATCGAGTTCCTCTTGTGTCACCTTTGATATCGATTCGAATGGGTGCTCTATTTCCCAAAAGCGACGTACCAATTCGTCCAGCCGAGTGCCAGGATGGTATGCGTCCGAGGACTTTTGGTTGATGATGAGCGACGAAAGTTTTGGTGCCTGATGGCCACCGCCGGATACGATCCAGCCGAAATGAGTTTTCTGTAATATGGGCAGTCCTGAAGCTAGCTTGATTTGACCTACGCAAAGTAACTCGTAAAATAGTCCTGCGCCGATGAGTAGGTCAATGCGTTGTGGTAAGTTGAAGGTGGGATCGGCCAGTTGTATGTTTGCTGGAATGCTCCAAGCATCAGCATTAACTGAAAGGCCAGGTTGATTGTCGGTGATCATTTTGGCAGTTACCGCAGTAATGCATGTTGAGAAATTTGAAATTCGAGATTTTAATACAAGTTGAACCGAGTGTTTATCTGTTGCGAAGTTACAATCCCCGATGCCAGAGACAGTTGCTAGGGATTTTGTTTTACGAAGTTGCAATTGATTAGCGAAGCGAGTTGTAATGAAGTGTAGCTGAGAGCCGGAGTCCAAAAGTGCACGACATGGGACAAATGCACCAGCTCTGTTTTTTATAAGGATTATTGCAGTTGCTAAGAACACAACGTCAGAAGGGTTTTGAGATAGAAGGACTTTTGGCGAATCGGGCGACATTGCAACCATTGAGCTAGATTGACAGACGATTGGCGATAATGCGGAGTCTGGAACAGAGGAATGCGTGGATGCAATAGCATAATCATTATAATGCAACAGCGTATTGTGCTTGGAATTACAAACGCGGCAAGTTCCAGATTTGCATTCTCTTTGCTGATGCCCCTTTCTCAAGCAATTAAGGCAAAGCTGAAGTTCCTTGGCCTCCTTTAGACGAGCATTTGGCGAAAGTGTAGTAAAACGTTGACAATGATAAATTCTGTGGTTGGTCTCCTTGCAAAATGTGCAACCACTTTCTTGTGCGCTTGAAGCAACAAAACTATTTCTTTTGTGTGTACTCACGGTCTTTGAGCCAACCTGAATAGATTGTGTTGCATGTTCAACATTTTCCAAGGTTCTGCAGAGTTTTTCCAAAAAGGCGGAGAATTTATCCCAGGATGGCAGCTCGTGGATCGATGAACTCTCCTCCCATTTAGCCTGAGTAGCTTTATCGACCTTTTGAAGGACTACTTGGACTATAAAGCAGTTAGCTATTTCCTCCGTTGATGCCAAAGATTGCAATGCGCGCAGATGTGCAGTGACTTTATCAGTCAGCTCTCGTAATTTGCCTGCCGACGCATCTGCTTTATCCAGCTCAAATACCTTTCTGACGTGTGCCTGCAAAATAAGACGCTTGTTATCAAAACGTTTTTTGAGAATGTCTAATGCGATATTATAATTAGCTTCGCTTATTTCCAAAGATTGTATAGTGTCCAAAGCCGTTCCACTTAAACACGAACGCAAGTGCTGCAATTTTTCAATGGATGTTAGCTCGCCCTCCTTGTCGATGACTGCAGTAAACATTGAGTGAAAATTTGCCCACTCAGTATAAGCGCCACTGAATTTTGGAAGCTCTAGTTGTGGTAAGCGCGATCTGTTTGCCATAACGACGATAGACTGTGTCTCATTTGAGTTCAGCCGAAACGTGGAGCAATGCTGAGGCGGACTGTGCTTGCCAATCTCTCGTTGCACACTGGTTCTTAAATGCGATAAAACGGTGTCAAATTTTCCTGGTAGGTTACTGAAAATGGAATCAAAATTAAGCTCTTCCAGACCTGTATGCGCCTTAGTGAAATTTGCGTCTAGCTTGTTTAGCAATTCCAGAAGATCTTTTAATTCGTATTCATCCATGCCATGTATTTTGTCTGAATCCATCTCCTTAGATAGACACTCAAGTCGGTCGAAAACAGCTGCCGTCTTTAATTTGAGAAATGAAACGCGGTCTATTTGTATTTGGTCATTGCTTTGAGGAACATTATTGAGCTCTTCAATAACTGGAGTTTCATTAGACGACATTTTGTAATGTTCAAAGAAATTCACAACTAAAAGATGAGGTTATGCTTGTATAAAATCCGTTGCACAATGAGCACTGTATTTGTTAAGTACCGCTTAATGCTCAACTGTACCAAATTTTGGCGAAATTACACGTTTTCTTGAGCAATTGCACATACACTGTTAACGAAAAGTTCAACACCACGCGCGTTAGCGAATTTTATATGCAGAAGGGCGAATACTTTTTATTGCTACTGTATGTAAACGCGACCACAAAAGCAAATGCGAAAAATTACGGATCTTATATATGCATATGCACGAATGTATGTACGCAATGATAATGCTATGTAATGTTAAACGCACAACTTTAAAATGTTATTTTATGCAACAATTTGTTTAATGTTTGAACAAATTCTTATAAACAAATTAGAAAACTAAACTTCACAGGTAATATCTCGCCGGGGCCTCCAAATGTTGGGAGCTGCTGAGCTTTTTCAGCAACTTAAAACGCGTTATAAAATTAAAATAAAAAGTACGCGTTTTGTTTAACTTATATTTATATGTTTATTATTATGCCCGTGAATTTAGTTTTGTTTTGTTTATATTGTATTGTATTGAGAATAGTTTTATGTTTGATTTAATGTGAGTATAATTTGTGTTTAGTGATTATATGTTTTTGTGTAGTTGTGGTTGTTGTGTAGTGTTGGTGTTGTTGCTGTTGTTTTTTACTGCGACTGCTGAATGCTGCTGCTGGTATGCGACTGTACCACAACGCCGCCATTTTGCAGCCACTGTGTTTCAGTGTTGTGTAAGGCCAAATTATCGTTATCAACTTGTTTTAGAGATGGCAAAAGCTTATGCTTATGCCTGCGGCGAAGATCAGTTTAAATGGATGGTGCAAAGAGACGATTACAGTTAAAGCTAAATATTGAAATTATGGGCTGGCCACGCAGGGCACATCATTTATGTTAAATATAAGATTTTTATACTATGTGTTAATTTGCTGTTCATTGGCTGCTGCTCCGAACAATTACTATCAATGTTATTGTATCAAAGTGCGACCAGCAAGTAATCAAAGACGACGTCGAATGACAAAGCGTATTTATTTAAAACATATTTATTCAAACAAAAGAATGTACCACAAGCGTATAAAAACAAAGGCTTCTCGAATTTCCTTAATAAAATAAAAAGCAGCTTTCAAATGTTTGTTGTTTTAGCGGCAGTTAAGTTGATTTGCATAGCAAGCAGCTTTTGTCACAGAGGAGCAGCTTAAAAACGCCTGCGTTTAAAGCTTAAGCTATGTTCACACGTTGGCTTTCTAAGCTGAGCAACTGGAGAAGTAGTTGGTCAAAAAATTAAGATCTAAGAAAACACGCTTTAAGCTATTTATAGTTTGATTTCTAGGAGAAACGCGGCAGTAAATTCATTTTGAATCACTTTGTAGAGCTTACATTAAAAAACCTGCGCGTTTTATAAAAAAAAGAATAAAAAAGTAATAAAAAAAGCTTTCGCTCAGATTTTTTAAAATACCTACATGCAAAAAATATTTTAAAAAATTAATTTTTGAAATTATTTATATTAATTCTAGGGAACAAATTGTTTAGAGGCAGAGCAACAAAGGCGGTTAGGCTATGTCTAAAATTTATAAATGTTGTACTTTGATATATTAAATGTGATTTTCAATGGTTAAGGTTTTATTTTTGTCGGCCGATTGATTATCTAAAAAAAGTGCTTATAAATCAAATTTTATACTTTCGTATATTAAATGTAATTTTCGATGGCTTAGATTTTATTTTGTATCAACGTAGGATGAAAGCTTTTTTCGGCTGATTGACTGCGTAAAAAAAAAATGCCTATAAATCAAAGTTTATAGTTTTTAATTTTCGATGGTTAAGATTTTATTTTGTATTCAAGTAGCTGTAGGATACCCCACCTCTCTGTGTGGAACCCTTTTACGAAAAAACAAAAAAAAGCTGTAGGGTGGAAGCTTTTTACGGCTGATCGATTATCTAAAAAAAGACTTAAGAATCAAATATATTATTGTTTAGTATTTAAATTTTTATGTGAACCTTATTCTGAAAAAAACGTTAAAAAAACCCGCTTAAAAAAGACATAAGAAGCTTACAAAGCGGTTAATTTTGTTTAAAATTTCAGTCAAATAGTTTTTTTAATCTAGCTAAATCGAATAAAATTATTCTAAGCAAAATGTTTCGAGACCGTTTAAAAAGGGGGCGTGTAAAATCAGATTGCAGGTATTTCTATGTTTTTGTAACTTAAGCTAAGGTTATTGCGTTTCAACTATTTAAACAATTCTAATCAAACCGATTATATTTTTAAAACTCGGAAATTAACAAAAATTTAGGAAAACAAAAACAATTATTTATTTTCTGTTGCTTATATATTTTTTGTATTTATATTTTTAATTTATTGGCAATCAGGCTATATAAAATTAAGGCTATAATCCAATAAACAACTAAGTTCTACAAGCTGCATAAAAACGTAAAGATTAATAAAATTAATTTGATTTACTTAGCTGTAATTATATCTGAATGAAAAATTTGGTGCCCAGGTTCGTAAACCAAAATCCAAAGTAAAATCAAATATATTTTTTTTCGATAGCTTTAAATCGCAATGATTTATTGAAAAACAAACAATAACTATTGTTTATATTTTTGTAGCCCAAATCTTATCGTCTGATTGCATTCCAACATTTTTTGCAGATGTTCCAATAAAATTTCGTTCAGGTTCATGTTCATATTTTCTTATCACTTGGGTTAGTGTACATTTAAATGGAAATAATGGTGACGGGAGCGTCATACAATGACAAATACAAAATACAATAATAAAAAGACCAAACAAAGAGAATGCTGCTTAATACAGGGCAACAAAAATAGCCGCACAAACAACAACAACAAACACCCTTAAAGAAACTCATACACACTTAGTACAGTTTATTTTCTTTATTTTAAATTAGATTACAATATCAATTTATCTTAGCGCTAGCTGCTTCCGTTCTGTTTAATTCGTATAAAGATGTTTCAACAATTTCGAGTAAAGGCAGGCAAGGCTATTCGTCACTTCGCTGTATAGAGATGAGCACTCACTACTGTATCTTGGCCGGTATCTCTACACAAACAATATCCACACCATTCTGATCTTGCAGCTCCCATTTAACCAATACCGAAACCTTAGGATAGCTTTTAAGCACAGGCAAGGTAGCTAAGTATCTATAGGTTTCATCTTTCTCCAGCGGACAATGCAAGCCACTGCTTACACAGCCATCCGGATTCTTGAGTGGAAAAGGCAAGTCAATGCCCAGCACTTTGCCATGGACCACTGTCTTGACCGCACTGGCCACCTCAGATAAGGCAAAATCAATTGTGATCGAAACTTCTGTATTGCGTTTAAGTATGCATTCCGATTTGGTGGTGTCACAGCCATCAATAGCTACGCGTGTAAATTTGCCCGTTTTCGAACCACAGTCGGTAAACTTTAAAGCCTGCAGCTGTCCAACGGCAATAGTCAGCAAAAGCAAATAAATGGCGCTCAGCTTGAACATTTTTACAATTTTCACTAATTTCGTTTAATTAAATTACAAGTACGTAGCGTAGTTTATAGCGCGACAGTGCCGAATAAAACGACTGGAAACGCAGCGCAGCTAAGAATAAAATAAAATTTGCCGTCTACGCGAAATCTTACAAGACGAACACAGCGCACAGCCGAAACACAAACATAAGCAAATTGCAAGTTAAGACATATCAGCAGCTGATCAGCTGTTTGTGGTGTCATAGCAGCCAGCTTTGCGTCGGCAGCGCAAGCTTAGTGCGCCAACAGTACGTAAGCATGTAAATTAAGAGCTTTTGAACACTGTTTGGCAATCACCTGGCCGCTATAGACGCATTTCTAGCGGCATTTCGCAAGTTAGCTTTAATTTTGCAAAGTATTATTTACAAGTAAAGAAAAAAAAAAACATGTCTCACATTTGTAAGCGCAGTTTATTAACGTTACGTTTGGGCTTAAATGCACCCGCTGCATTACGTTGCAAGTAAGTATTTGAATTTATTGTTGCAACTAACACGTAGACAATATGAGGCAGTTAACAGTGAGTGCATTTGTTGTTGTTCTAAGTACCGCATGTCATTTGTCAAGGTCATTTGCGTGTACTTACCAGCTGCAGTGTGTATATGTATGTGTGTGTGTGCATTTTTGTAATGCTGGACAACACTGTTTCTTTGCTGCAGCAGCAAATTATTACATACATACATGCATAAATTATGTCAGCTTGTGGCAGCCTTAACCCTCTTATGCCCGCTAGTTGCCTAGAGATTAACACTTTTATTAAGTAAATTATTTCAGTCCATCAAGCTGAACAATAAGCTCAGCTGTTTTATCTAATTACTTTTATATAGTACTATCATATAATAGACTTGTATAAATCCTCTATGTCTATATCTTTGTCCATATATTGTAGCTTTTTGTTGTTTATTTTTAAATCTACAACACTCACGCCTTCTGCTTTATTGAGTTTTTTAGCTTGAAATAGCTTATAAATAAATTATATGCTATGTTGCAAGCTGATAATTAGTTTGCAGCGAATTTTCAATGCGCTGCTAAGTAGTTTGTTTTTTCGGGTTAAAAATATATATCTTTGGTTTCAAAAACCTATTCTATATTCACATTTCAAAACTTACAATAAGCTGAAAAGCTGCAAATTTAGGAAAGTTTACAAATTAGTTGGAAATATTTGCTAGTCACATATATACGAACTATGTGATTACCTATAATTAATTTATTCCCATATATACTATGCATAAGCAAATTAATTACTATTTCTAATAACTTTTTTGTATTCGCAAGATTGTCTCGATTTATAGAATATTTTTGTACCGACCGAATATCCATATTCGAAAAATCTTACGAAATCAACTTAGATATTGTGTTTTGAAAAACTCTCCAAATACGAAATATATCTAAAGTAGACGTGAGAGAAGTCACATTTGAAAACTGACAACAGGCAGAAATCGCCACAAAATTTGGGAAAGTTTACAAATTAGTTGGGAATATTTGCTATTCACATTAGTGTGTAATTATCTATAATTTATTTATTATTAATTATTTATTATCAATTACTACTTCTAATAACTTCTTTGTATACGTAACATTGTGTCGATTCATAGAATATTTTTGTACTGACCGAGAATCCATATCCGACAAATCTTAAACAGATGGCTTAGATGTTGTGTTATCAAAAATTGTACAAATTTGAAATATGTACATCTAAAGTAGGCTTGAAAGTATCTATACTATAAACAGCATTATTAAATCGACAATTCGAAATCTGAATTCAGATTCAGAGCAGTTCTCAAAAATTTTTCATAACATGCCAACTAGTTTTGATTGTATAGCAGTCCTGGTTATTATATTAGTTACTCATTAACACGACTTAAATCAGTCCAACTAAATATTGGACCCGACTTTTGCTCTTAATTTTCATTAAAAAAAAATCAAAGTGCCAAGCGCCAGCCTATATGCCCTGCCACTTCAAAGTAGCGCATTTCACGCTATCACGTTTATGTCGCGTGTTCTGATTTTTATAAAGTTCGCTTTATGAACTTTTTTGTTTTATCGACTTCCTCACTTTATCGAAAAGCCGGCGAGAGTTGTTATATTTCAGCCTTAAAGTTTTCTTATAAAACTTTATCAATAATCACTTTCAGTCGGCGTGTTGGCCAAAAATAAAAATATTTTATTTTTATTTTGTCTACGTAGTCTACAAGAAAAATGTTTATGTCACACATCGAATGCCAAAGCAGAAATACGTCAGCAAAAAGATTCCAGATGCGCGTCTTATCACCAAGAGCGTTTGAAAACATTTCTGGAAATTGTTTTTGCTGAAAAACAGCCTGTTTACAATGTAAAGCGATAAGCAGCTGTTCATAAATGCCCCCCGCGGAGCATGGAAAATAATTTAACGACTACGCGTTTTTGGTTGGGGGGTGGCAAAGGGTGGACACACGAAAATAAACCTCCAAATGACTTTCAGACTTTACTCGCATATGCAACAAGACTGATAGCCCGCAGTGGACTGAAAGAGCTGATAAGTTGGTCAAAACTTTAAGTGCAAATAAACCGGTGCTTGAAATGATAACCCGAAAAAAACTAAGTCAGGCCATAATCTACAAAAATGTTTGCCAAAACTGCGATTTATTATTGGGGGGCTCTTGAGATTAGATTAAAATGGACCACAGCAAAGAGCAGAACGGTGTGGCCAAAAACGGCATGTAGGATCATGGACATTTTTTGGAAATACTTCTATAGTATATACTATACTATATACTCTACTTTATTTACAGATCAACATGGTTTTCGGAGGTGCAAATGGGCCCACCCGATGCCATTCTAGGCGTCACCGAAGCATTTAAAAAGGACACCAATCCAAAGAAAATAAATTTGGGCGCTGGCGCATATCGTGATGACAATACGAAGCCATTCGTGCTGCCAAGCGTGCGGGAGGTATGTCCTAAGATTTCACTTCTAAACACCTTAATAAAAACTTGAATTTTATCACCAGGCCGAGAAGCGCATTTTGGGACGCGCCATGGACAAGGAGTACGCTACTATTATTGGCATACCTGAATTCTATAACAAAGCAATTGAGCTTGCGCTGGGCGAGAGTTCGCAGCGTCTGAAGGCCAAACACAATGCCACGGTACAGGCAATCAGTGGAACTGGCGCGTTGCGCGTAGGTGCCGCATTTTTAAACAAATTCTGGAAGGGCAATCGCGAAATTTATTTGCCTACACCTTCCTGGGGCAATCATGTGCCCATTTTTGAGCATGCTGGTCTTCCTGTTAAGCGTTATCGCTACTACAATCCCAAGGGCTGCAATTTGGACTTCAACGGCATGGTTGAGGACTTGAAGGTTAGTCTAAAGAACTCACATTAAAGAAAAATCCTAACATTTTCAATTGCTGTGCACAGAAAATCCCAGAAACCTCCATTGTCTTGCTGCATGCTTGCGCACACAATCCCACTGGCGTGGATCCCACAGCGGAGCAGTGGAAAGAACTGTCGCAGGTGTTTAAACAACGCAAACTGTATCCATTCTTTGACATGGCCTACCAAGGCTTTGCTACAGGCAATGTAGATGGTGATGCGCAGGCTGTGCGCATATTTGAAGCTGATGGTCATGACTTCTGTTTGGCACAGAGTTTCGCCAAGAACATGGGTCTTTATGGTGAACGCGCTGGCGCCTACAGTGTGATTTGTGCCGATGAGCAGGAGGCTGCGCGTGTCTTGTCTCAAATCAAGATACTTATACGCGCCCTATACTCCAATCCTCCAATCAATGGTGCACGCCTTGCTGCTGAGGTTCTCAATAATGCCGATTTACGCAGTCAATGGTTAATCGATGTTAAGGGCATGGCCGATCGCATCATTGATGTGCGCAGCAAATTGAAGGGCAATCTTGAGAAATTGGGCTCCACACGCAACTGGGAACATATCACCAATCAAATTGGCATGTTCTGCTTTACGGGTCTGTCGCCCGAGCAGGTTGATCGCTTAACCAAGGAGCACAGTGTTTATCTGACCAGAGATGGTCGCGTTTCCATGGCCGGTGTGACAAGTAAAAATGTGCAATATTTAGCTGAGAGCATACACGCCGTGACCAAGTAAAATGGCAATCTAACGAAATCTTATACGTAGTAGCAACTATATAAAACGAAAGCTATGACAATTTTCTAGCACCAACAAATCTTACATTGCATTTTTCTCACAAAAACTTTCTCTTTGTACATAGCTGAGAAATCTACAAAATCTGCCTTTAAATTAAAAGCATTTTTAAATATTAGCGAATACATTTAAAAAGTTTTTCAATTTTGATTTGGAATTTTTACTAGCACGTGTAAGATCTGAATGATCTAAATTAAGACTTCTTAATTTTTTTTTGGGTTTTTTTTTTGGATTAAATACAACTAGATCACGGTTTGTTATAACGATATCTAAGCTTATCGCTTGGTTCGCAGTACTCCTTGATTATAAGCTTACATAGGAATATATGAAATACTACAATTATTGCACACACTGAGACCCAAAAGAGCGTGGGCAGTCCTCCAAGTTGATGGCCATGTTTGTGCAGCGCTATGACATGCTGTTCATGCGCCGGCGCTGAATTGGTACAAACGAGGAATTAAAGCTAATTGTATAAATTGTAATTGAATTTTGAACTGACCTTCGACAACCTCTTTGACGTGTATAGCATGATGCAGCTCTTCCATATGCTGTTTATCTTCGGTTATATATAATATTGCAGTCAAGGGTTCAGTTAGTTTAACTGGGAATTGTCGCCGATTTTGTCTGAAAGATATAAACTCAAATCAGATTAACCGTCTTAATTGGCTTTCTCTACTCACGTCAGCAAAACTGGCTCGTCCAGACAGCCACCATCGCAGGCATAATAACTGCGATCGGAGCGATCCAGCGCTACATTAATAACCGCCTTATTGTCATCCTTGACGATTATTGTTACATTTACATGTGTCTTGTTACCATAGTTAAGACGTCGGAAATGAAAGTCTCTATGCAAGAATTTTGGATGCATATTACATTCCAAGTGTTGATTGCTAAATCGAAAACTGCCAAAGCTAAGCACCATGGCCTGTATGACGCCAGAGGCGCCAGCGCGTATAAGGTTATGGCAGCCCTAAAAAAGAAAAGGCTTTAGAATTAATGATAAAATGTTAATAGACGCCCACTTACCTGCTTCTCCAGCGTGAGCATCCATGAAGATACCAGCCCATTCAGCTGCTCTAGCGAGTTCATATCCCGCCAAAGATTTTCGGCCTGCAGCGTATGATAGGTATCATAACAGCCTTCGGCATATGTCAGTGCTTTGGCTATATCATCTCGTATGGCCACCGAACTAGCCGCCGTCTCCTCAAACTCAAAACTGCGCACCTGCGATAGCACCGCGTACATAGTAGCATTAATGCGGTCACCATTTAGACTCTGTTCTGCCTTCGAAGTGCTTATTGTAAATCCAGTGGCCCACAGTTCGGACCACACATTGATATGCTCCTGTCTGTAGGTATTGATATTATACAAAGTGCCAGAAGTCTTGGAATTTAGCTTTTGCAGCAGTTTTGTCATGGTTTGCGTCGCCTGCTGCTCAGTAGCCTCAGTGGTTGCTTTGACTTGTGCTTCCGTTATGGGTTTGGAGTAGTGTATGGACAGGGGATAGATGATGCGCACAGTGCCGCGTTTGCGAAGTTGGATTTTGTTTTCAAACTGCGGCTTCACAATGCTGATAACTATCAATTTGTTAGGATCATCGGCAGAAGGCTGTATGGTGCCGGAGATGACTTCTAGCTGGGAGTAGCTAAACATGCCGGCCTGGGCAGGCTCGCTATAAAGCGCAAGTATGTTTAATGATTTTTTTTTTCTAACTTTTAACTTACCTAAGCGGAATAGTGCGCGTTGAGAGCTTAGGCAAACGCACTCGTGGCATTATAAGCTCTATATCCTCAATTATATTGCGTATATTTGTAATCTTTAGCTCCTGTATGAATACATTTGGTTGTGTGCGATGCGCATAGTATGTGTAGGATACAAAGTAACCAGCAAAGCATTGAAAACGATGCACCATGCCAGTAAGATACTCTACAACGGTGGCTTCCTTAACGCTAGCATCCCCAGCCACACCATTTTGGGATACCGTAATAACTGGATGAAATCTTATGGGCAGCTGCATGGCACGGCCGTTTTTAATATTCAGTGCGGCTTCATGAGAGATTTCTAGGCCTATATAGCCATTGCCAACATAGGGAAGAAAATCGCGTTCACCCGGCAACGGTGACACGTGACGTATGTTGGCGTCAAACTCGTAATTCTGCAGTATATAGGGCGTTAGGCGGTCGTCCATGCATTGCATCAGCGGATCTTTATAAAGAAGCAAAATATTGTACTATGATATTCATCCATATATAAATTAACATACCTTTCTGTTCGGGTGCACTAAGAAAAATGTAACGAAAAATAGGCGGCAGCATATAAAAAACAATGCAAACTGCAATCAGTAACAAAAACAAACGCCTATATGAGGACAATGTGCCTTCTGCCAAGCGTTTTAGCCTACGCACAATATCCACCGTTTCAAATTTGTTTTTGGCAGAACGAAACATCGTGGCTTTGTACACATATGTGTATAAATATTTAACTAAAGTTCAACACAATAGAGCAACATTACTTTTAGTGCAAGATCGTAGCGTACAACAAATAGGCACAACTATAACTTTGCATAACTAGCTGGCAACACCGCAACATTGCATTTTACAGCACCAACAGCCGCGGATTGATGCAAATTTTGCAACACTGTTTTGCAATTATCGAGCCAATGTTGCCTTTTGGCGCATATCGAGTCACATTCGATTGCATACATGTTCATTCGCTATATATTAGAAACGCTCGGAAAATGTTAAAGAGTTTGTTTTAATTTTGCAATAAGATTCGCACACAACTTTAAGGAAAATTAATTGAATTCAATTGCAAACAAAAGGCTTGGATTGCATTAAGCATAAGGCTTGCAAAACAAGTAGCAGCATGTGGCCGCCAATGTTGGAAATGTCGCGGGACGAATGCCGAGGCATGCTGCGTCGACTTGGTAGGTGAAATATTGCAGGCACTGCGCCTCAGGAGCTCTATTGATATAATTAAATCATAGCAGCACCAACGCAACTGCCTGTTAAAGCTGCCAACATTAATTGTTTAACTATTCTTTATGTTTTTTTATGCAGAACTCGAATCATATTCGCACATTATAAGTGTTTTTCGCGCGCAAGGCACTCTCAGCGAACCCAAGGTAAAACTACTCGAGGAACTGCGTCAATTGTTTAATATAACGCAAGAGCGGCATCGTGCCGAGGTGCGGCGTGCATCAAATGATGAACAGCTGTGCACAATTGCAGAAAAGTAAGGCAAAATCAGACAACAAATTCAGATTGGTTGTGATGTGTATGTGTACATGTGCGTCTTTATTTTTAGTGTGTTTGGACCCAACACCTGGCAGGAATGGTCTCGTGAAGGTCGTCGTCCTTATCCGCTGCTGCCGCGTATAAGACCGCAAACTGCTTTAACCATAGTAGCCAATGATCTGGCGGCACAATGCTATGCGGAAAATGCGAAATTGGTGCATCCGGAAGAGACGGGCGCAAATTACGTGGATGCCATGCGGGAACAAGCCACCTTTGTAGCTATGAAATTCGGCAATATTAAAACAAAGGAACCCATTGTGGTCATGGACGAACCTGTAAGTTATATAATCATCGTCTCAGTCGGGGCATATATATGTAGTGTGTGTAGTGAAAGTACAGTCGCTAATGGGCAACTTAATTGCTTGGGGGCAGTGGCGGCCTGATGGTTGTGTGAAGATGAAGTGCAGTGTATTGTGGCTGCATTAGACGCGAATGAAGCCTAAAGTAAAGCATATGTATGATTTTATTAATGAAATGATGTTTCGTATAATCCAATTGGAATTCGTGCTTATTGACGATACTGAGTTCTTATATACATACATTATACGATGAAGCAATATTAGTTTCTTGATTACATTAAGGTTTCTGTCACGTTCACCAGCTCACAAGTCTTTATAATACTTTTGGATTTTTTTTTTTAAATTATATTACATATAAAAATTTACACCAGCATCTAGAGCAGACCCATCCGACCTACTTTTTGACAATCGGCTTCAATTGGAACTATTTAATCATTGTTTAATTTGCACAGCTTGTATTTATTTGAACGTTTTTCAAGTGTTCAGCTTGGGCTAGCTTTTTTTAGGTAAAATATGTTTCCCAATATTGGAATTTTTTATTATATAAATAATTGATAGTATGGATTATAGCTTTTGTGATATTTTTTAATCGATATTAAATTTTTTTTTCACGAAAAAGACAATATATGTTTTCTTGTATTATTGATATGCCATAGAAGTTTTAACTAGCATTAATAGATAATTTATACATTCTTGAAATATCTTTTAACCTAAATTACTCTTAACTGCCCTATTAAGCAAACGATCCGTCTTCAAATTCAATTTCAATTTGGTTTCTCTTTTTTTATTTTCTAGTTTAAGGTGCCCGATGTGCCCAATGAGGTCAAAAAGGCCATACAAAAGCGCAAGGAAAGCGATGCCGAACAAAGGCCAAGCAAAAAGCAACGCAATAGCCAACAACAAAACCAACAACAGCAGCATTTAATTTCCAACAGCGATGATGGACATGCCGCCTCCAGCGATGACAGCAAACCCAATGCCAGAATATTACAACAACGATATTTCTATTCGCAACAGCAAAAGCACAAGCAACGTATGTCCAACAAAAGGCCAACTGGAACCAATGTCTTGCATAACCATAGTGGAAGCGGAGCTGGTGGCACTGCCAAGCGCACGGCAGCGCCAGCTAAGAGCGGCAGACGCGCACAGAAGCAACTGCAGCTGCAGCAAAAGCAGCAGCAACAACAGCAACAAAAAGTATTATTACCAGCTCAGCCAATGCCAGAAGCAACGCATGCACTGGGCAACCATGTGCCCAACTATCATGAGGTACAGCCGCATGTAGAGTATATTTTAGATGAAGCATTGAAATCCGTAGCAGCGGTGCCTACAACGCCTAGCGGCTTTGCTAAGAGTAAACACATCAATGCGCCGCGTGTCTATGCGGGACCTGAACACTTGGAAGTCAACTCGCCAACAGGCGGAACAGCGCGCAACTTTGCCAACTCACCTGTTGTTTTCAAAGAGAAAACGCCTGCATCGCCAGTAGCTGTAGTAGCAGCTCCAGCGCTACAACCGCCACAGCAGCAACAGCATCAACAGCTGATAACACCAGTGAAAAAGTATATAGTAGAGGAGCGACAACAATTGCCCGTTCCTCCTGTTCCAGTTATACCCTTGCTCAATAACAGCGTTGCGTCCATATCAACAGCCAATCTGCCGTTGGCGCCGCAAATTATAAGCGTGCAACAAATACCAGCGCCTGCAGCAGGCGCTAAACTGCGGCCAGTTGTAACCAGTAGCGCGCCCACCATATTGCCGCCTGGCACTAAGCTAACACCCAAGAAAATCAATCTGTTAGACTTGGAAAGCGTTGGTTCTAAGCCCAAGTCACTTCCAGCCACACCCAGCAATGCTGTACGCTTGCTGCCTTTCGAACCGTTGCCGCATCTAAGCAATCTCAAGCTGGAAAAACAGCAAGTGCTGCATCAAACACCCGTGCAAAAATATATTGTAGAAGAAAGACCGCCACATCAAGCGTTAGCCACTGTACATACTGCAGGCATAACGCCGCTAAGCAGCGCCTCGACGGTCAATATAATCAAAAACATACCTGCTAGCAGTTTGAATAATACCTTAATAACGCCACTAACGGCGCCCACCACACCCACCAATGCCAATCCTGTCTTCCGCAAGGCGCCTACGAATATAAATATTAAAACGCTCAGTACCAGCGGCAGCAACAGCGGGAATACGCCGCAGCTTTTGAGCAACATTAAGCTTACACCTGCCGCGGGCGCAAGTCCGGGCGCACAAGCTTTCAACATCAAGCAGGTCTCCAGTACAGCGCTACGCAACTTTAAGATTTGCTCGCCCAATGGAAAGGTCTATATACAGCCCGCCAAATTACCCGCCGGCAGCTTTATACACAAACTCAACAATGCCAATGCAAGCAGTAGCGGCAACCCCATATCTAACGCAACAGTTTCCGGCAGCGCGCTTTCGCCAACGGGAGTCACGCCTTCTTCGCCACAGTCACCGCAGCAGCGCATAACCATACAAAAAATGCAAATATTGTCGCACGGCCAAGTGATCTCCTCAAGTGCCGCAGGCGGCACTGGCACCAGCACAATAGTTACCACAAATACAACTTCAAAAACGAAACCCACCACCCTGACGTTTGCCTCAGCTACGGGTGGCAAAAATAATGTGGTCTTTCTGCCTGCCAGTGCAACGAGTAATATGCGTACGGTTACCTTATCGAGCAAGGCAAGCACAGCGTTAAGTTTGGCGGCAAAGCCAAATGCGGAAGTAGCCAAGCCTAATGTCTTGGTCATAGGTTCGTCCACGACAGCCAGTGGAGCTGTGGGTGTGCCAACAACAGCTACGACGCTTACTAAGAGTAAACCACATCAGTTGATAACCGAGGATACACCAATTGATATACTTAGTTTGCCCATTATAGTAGCTGACAATAATGGCGCCGTGACGCCGACAAAGGAGACCTCAAGCGCGGTTACGACAGCTACAGCAAAGCCAAGTCCGCAACAATTGGTAGTGTTAAATGCTACAGATTGGGAAATGGAGTTAGATCAGGCTGCCAAACCTGCTGTCAATACAAGTGCTGAAACAAATGCTTCCAAGGAAAGTCAGCATGTGTTAGATGATGACGTGATTGTCGAGGAGGAGCTGGAGCACGAACAAGTTCAAGAGCAGCTACTAAATAATCGTAGTGAAAGTAAGTTGATAGATTGGGAGCGTGTCCTGGAGCGATATTAGACGCGTTAATGCAAGAAAAATTCAAGCAAGCATGGAATCTGAAGTTATGTGTATGCAACATCCCTGTGTGACCCTAACATGATGATCAAACTCTTTCCAAGCTTTTTAATATTTCTTTCAATGCAAAATCTATTGCGAAAACCCATATTCAAGAAGATGTTATTTTAGACCTTTTTTGGGTAAGCTTTTTTAGTTGTAGATAATTCAACATTCAGAACAATTTACCCTTTGAGGGTGGATTTATCAATACACAGACAGATTGTACGCAGTAGTTATCTAGGCTTGTTAGTATAACCATACAAATCTTGGAACATTTCATATGGTGAATTTTAAACACCGTACGAGACTTTCAGTTAATTTCAAAAACTTCAAACTTTGAGTTTACTAAATGTTATTTTTTATTTATGATTATTCATTTAGTAATCGAGCTGGATGATGACAACAATGCCATTGAATACGTGGACATGGATCTAGAACAGCCGATTGAAATTGAAAGCACTAGCAATATGGGACCCGATGATGATTTATCAGAGGCAACGTTAAACACGACGACGACAACAGCCGCATCGTTAAAGACAGCCATTGTATCAGCGCAGTTGTATGAACAGAAACTGGAACAGCAGTTGGGATCAGGCCAGGGAGCAGCAGCAGCAGCAACTACAACAACAGTAACGATGACGACGCAGCCGTAGGATATGCTGTTTGCATGTTAATTTGTTTTTAAGCTCGGAATTTGATTTTATAGTATATATTGTCGTATGTTTTATATTTAGAGTGAGATCGCACAAAATGGCAACTAAAACTAAACACACTTACACGCAGTTATACACCCAAACACACACACACTCAGCTTGTTTAGCAATAATTTTATTTAGCTTAGTCCAGTTAATATTTTGGAGCAAAGTGCAACATTATATATTATATTTAAAGAATTGTGTATAGATATGGCATATAGTTATAATTTTTAGAGCTTATCCAAATCTGTAAAATTTACTACTCCAATCGAACTCTATTGGCTCAAAACATTATGTTACATAAAAAGAAAATACTTAAAAGTCCTTATAAAGTTATATATTAAGTTAATTATTGTATAAAACACTAAGTTGAAAGACTTTTTTAACTGAAGCTTGGCGACTATCGCATAAACCTTGTAGGCAACCCGACAATGAATAAAAGAAATTAATTTCATTTTGTATAGTTTGTAAATATAATCCAAAGCCCGAATTGGAGCATATTATATAGAATTGCTTAGCATAATTTCAAATTAATTGTCTGTATTAAGTTTAAAACTAACGAAAACTAAAACAAAAATAACGCCCAATACTGTTATAACAAGCGTAACTTATCAATTATATTTAATTTAATGAGATTATAGTTTTTATTTCAAACTCCAACAAGTTAAAGCAAATTGTAGTGACTATTTAAATTGCAACAAAACAATATAACAAGTTAAATTGTAAATATGTACTTGAGTGAAACAAATTATGAATTTTTGTAAGGTAACTATATATCTTATATAATTATAGTAATATAGTTCCAATAAGTTGCCACGACACAAGTTTAAATGTTTTGCACTTTGTTAAATGCAATGCGCAAAAAACAAAACAATAATCACACTCATAAAAAAACAAACAACAAAAAAGCACTAGACTAAGTATTTTATGCGCATATTTTGAGAATGAGCGGGGTGTTTATGTAAATTATAATTTTTTAGAAAACTAACAAACAAAAAACGCAAACACTCGGAACAAGAAATAATGTTTTTCAAATATTTACAACAAAAATGCTTAGAGTAAAGCATTAAACATAAAATAAAAAAAAATTGTTGAACAATGCGTGTCGCTGTAAAATTTTTAGCATTGAAATTTTAAATGAAATAAATTTAAATGTAAACAAAATTAAAGAACTGTTGAAAATTAATTGAAACTGCGGTATATGAATTTTAAAAAATGAAGGGATTTATGGCAGCCTTAGTTGGGGTTTCTTATTTTATATTAACCATTTAAGAACACACTAATTTAAAAAATGTTTGCCCTCTGTCGCAACTGTCCAAACAGTTGCTGATTATTTATTGAATATATTTTTGATTTTTAAAATATCGTGGTTGGTTCTACTCTTTGCAGCACACGTCGCTGCTCGGATCTGGAACACTTTAAAAAGTTTTTCAAAGCAAACATCGTTTCTGCACAGGTAACGAAGCAAAAAAATGTAATTACCACTCAAAACCATCTTCAGCTTACAATTTTAAGCTCGTTTAGAATATTCAATTAAATTCCAATTGAACTCTGAATAGGATTCAAGGAATTGCTGAAGACATTGATAAAATAAAAGCTGATGCTTCTGCTGGCTCTGAGATACTAACGATTTTATTAGTTACAATAATAAACAATTACATTACAAAACATGTTTACACGTAATTTATATATATATATATATAAGCACATATTTACATACATGTATAAGTATATGTTATAAAACAAGTTTTCATTTGTTTTTTAAACTGTTGAAAAAATTAGCTTGTAAATTTAAATTTAAAAACGAAAAATATTTGAATTGCATTAAAATCGCACTTGATGTCGATAGCATATCGATATTTTTAGTTTTTTTTTTATCGGTGTCTGTGTAGCCCTAATCGATTGTTAGGATCACCGTAGCCCTAGATTGTAGCGTCGTTTGAAACTATTTTTCACAGCAATCGGCGTCAGTGTATAGGTAAAGAAATACAAATGTAGTTAACGCTCAAACTATTTATATGTTACATAGTTAGATGAAAAGTGAAATTTTCATAAATTATAGTGCTTTATTGGTTTTAATACAGATTAAACGTGCTAGTCCCTGTTTGTGTCCACAAGTTAACTTAGTGCAATTTGTGAATTAAAATTATGACCCTGCCAAACGCCGATACGCCACTACGGCGCTCCGCCGTAGGCAGCATTCGAGAGGCCATGGTACAGGACACAGTCTTAGTAAATGATGACGAGGCCGAGCGTCGTGAGGCCAGAAGACGCACTTTGATGCAGCAGCAACGGCAGCGGGAAAGCTCCATTGCGCCTTCAATAGAGGATAATGAGACTATACGCGAGTGCCTGGAGATCTACAATGGCAACAAACTCAGTCGAGACAATGCTTGGAGCTTGTCTTTAATCGACACGTTGTCCAATTTGCTAGAACGCCATCACAAGTCCCTGCACAACTTTAAGGTAAGTTATTTGGTGTATTGGCATAAGACAATATGTTTACCAAATGTTTTTGCATTTCATAGCTGGCTGGTTCGTCGCTAGAGGCGTCTTCCAAAGTTTACGGTCTGCGTGTGGACTCCAACTATTTGGACGCAGCGCGCATGGCCGCCGGCTTGAATGCACGCAAGCTAAACGAAAAACAATTGAATGCAGATGATGATGATACAGGCGCTGACGCCGCTACTGGCGGTGATGCAGCTGATGGTAGTGACGCAGGCGCGGCAGCGGCTGCTGCTGCCAAGCCCAAAAAACGCGTGCGTAAAGCAGTTTCCACGGTAACTAAGAATAAGGACTCATTGAATGCGCGTTTGGATTCTGCGCCGCTTCAAGATCCTATCTTTGGCAAGCTGAATTCCACGGTGGGCTCAATCAACGCCTCCAATCGTCTAATGCATAAGATCTTACCGACTCATGATTCAGAACTGCGTCTACGCACGAACTACAAATTCTGGGATGTTAGTGAAGTGCCAGGCGATATTGAAGACTACACTAAAGTCACACGTGAAGAGAGCTATTTGCCCGACCAAACTATGTCAGCTGAATGGAATAATAGGCTGCGCCGCTATGACCAACAGCTAGTGCTGCGACCCATGCTTACTGGGTATAATATTACCGACACGCCTATTCCCACATCTGATAAAGCCATTGAACTGCCGCGTGAGACAATGGAAGACGATGACTTTGGCAGCGACCACCACGATTTTTATGAAAATCCCAAAGAACTGTCTATGGCATTTGATATAAATGCCGAATGTGAGCCTATGCCAGAGCTAGATGCTATGCCTGCCATATTGGAGTTGGATGAACATGACGTTGATGAACTTACACAAGAGCAGCAGCTGGCGCTACGGCGCTGTCGCGGCTTGCGAAAAAATGTTCTGGCCATTGAAGATTTGCGACCTGTAGATAACTCTATCTTGGAATATTCCTATCGCCCTATGGATCAAATATCGCAATTTTGGGCTGGCCCGTCTTATTGGAAATTTAAGCGACCGCGCGGACGCAGCACGTTTGGTCAAGCTCAGTTTGCAGGCGGCAGTCATGTTGCTGCCCCTAGTCAACGCGCGCGGCGACCTCTTGCGCAACGACGTTCAAAACTGCTTGATTTTAGTCAGGTTGATGAAGGGCTGTTTTTACCTTTGGACGCCAACAATAAATTGCGAAAGGCCAACTATCAAAAGAAATGGGACCCACGCAAGCTGGTGCTCCCTACAAAGTTTCGAATTGACAATGATTTCTTCTTCAAATACGAGCTAGCGCCTAGCATAAGAGTCCG
The DNA here is from genome assembly GCA_037043745.1 of Chymomyza amoena. Lineage (NCBI taxonomy): Eukaryota > Metazoa > Arthropoda > Insecta > Diptera > Drosophilidae > Chymomyza > Chymomyza amoena. Next base: position 24,843 of record JBAMAX010000382.1, read on the forward strand.
GCATACTTTTGGCGATCCCGAAATTACTGATGTTGTGGGTCCAGACGATTGCAGCAATCATGCAGATGCACCCGACGATGCGGAGCTATTCGATGAGGAGCATTTTACAGCAGATACTCCGACTACGCCTACTTTGGGCAGTATGAATGTTACCAATGCTGGTTTACCCGGTGATGACGGGCATGCTGATATGGGCGGCGGCAATATATTCAGCCAGTCCGGACGTAATACAGGCAATGACACAGTGCTAGAAATAGCCACAGATTTTGAGGGAGCGCCCATGCAGGTAAGCCGGCGTCTCAATATGTATGACAAAATTAAATTACATTTTGTTTTAATTTTTCAGGTTACTCGTGTGGTGGTTCCCTTCGCCAAGCGCGCTAAGAACATAGATATGAAACTTTTTAGGAAAACAGGTCTAACCCTATTACAAAAGCAATTTAGAAACGTAGTGCCAGAAGAACAAATGCCAACGCTACCGCAAAGTAAAGAGGAAAAATATGCACCAGGCGTGGCTAGTTTTCAAAAGCTATTCTCAGATTATCCCAGTATGCTGCCTCCAAAAATGACCGAATCTTTGACGCCTGGTATAGCGCTGTACGCAGCGTTGCATTTGGCAAATGAAAACAATTTCCGCTTATTTCCTCAGAAAGATTTAAAGGATTTTAAAATCAGACAAGTACTCGATTAACACGCTCATATAACAATCAACAAAAACACAGGCTCAGTTTTGCTTAATGTGCCTCAGTATTCGAAATGGACCATCATAAATTTACAAGTTAATTAATAGAATGTCTCTCACATTGTTTTGTATGTAAATGTCACAAAAAAATTTTTGTTTTTTAATCAAAATATATAACATATAGTGTACATATGAAGTGAAACGTTCTGAGAGGAAATTTATGTATTTAATAGATTAGTACATAAGTATGTCATCATGATATTCCAATACATTACACTATTTTGTTTAAACAAGAAGTGTTTAAGAGTTTCAAGTGACCCCAAATGTGTTACAGCGAGTTTAATCATAAATTTGAGTGTAAGCTTATTGGCGACCCAAAGCCGTTCCATGGCCCCAGGGATTGGGCGCTGCAGCACGTGGTGGTGCACGGGTCTCTGGCGGCAAGCCGAAGCCGCTGAAACCGCCGCTTATATCAGGTACAAGGCGTTTCCTATAGATTATGCCACAAATAAGTAGATGAAATATGTGTTGTTGTTATAAGACTTACAGAAATTGCGGCGTTTCCAGCAAAGCGCTGCCACCCAGCTCTTGCGGATATTGGAATTTCAAAAAGTAATAGACGTGGCCGTTGAATATGCCAACCAGCGAGCCTAATGAGCTGTTCAAACAAAAAAGATAGATTAAATTATGCATTTAAGACTGTTATCGTTAAGCACTTACCCATTAAGCACAAGTTCAATGCCCGCCAAGACCCATGGCAAATACATGGCCTTAAATCGACTGCCAAACCAAAAACTGACTACAACATCTTTGTTTAATTGGCACCATATATAGGTTATGCCTACGACTAGCTCGTCCATTAAAAAGTACGAATTAAACACAAAGCCGCCAATATTGGCCAGCACAGAGAGTATTATAAGCGCATATAAATAGTCCGATGGACTGCGCGCATACTGATCTTTTTCCAGACGTACGCTGTACTGTGTGATAAAGTAGCAGTTTATCAGATAATGAAATCCGGTTCGACTGCTAAGCGGATACGCAAAAAGCGAGGTAATACAACGCCAAATTTGAAATTTGCTAAACACCAAACTCCGTGATAAATATGTACTTGAGATGTCTATCAAATCAAAACGGCAGAGCAGACTTAGGCAGACGGTGGCTGTTAGCCAGTAGCGGGTAAAGCGCGGCAGTGAATTATACCACTGGCCTGGGTCCGACATGTTGCGGCTACTATTTTCTTACTTTTATTGTACAATTTTTTTTCTCTTGACAATAAGTAAGTTTTTAAATTTGTAAGTGACTTGTGAAATTTGAGGCTGTTGATTTACGTGTCTCTTGTTATTTGCTGTCAACAAAGCTGCCAACTAGTCGTAAAGATAAGCGCTGCCAGTTGTGCCAAATGACATGTGTTGGTTTGTAATGCAAAGAAGTGGGCAGCGCTAAGCAACTTTTTACGACGATATGGCAATATCAAAAGTGTTAATGGTGGTAAATGGCGCGCAAAATTCGTATTGGCACACTTTTTTAAATGGAAATAAATTAAAAATAGTAAACTTGCCAAATGAAATAATAATAAAAGTAATAAAAACTAGCTTTAACCTTTTATAGCACAGAAAAAATACTAAAAAAAACTTCTGTGTTTTTACAAGAACGTTAATAAAAAAACGTAGCCAAAAAATAAATAAATTCTTGCCATTACCTTAATAAAATTAATTTTTTCTGAGATTATAATTTTAGTTTTAAGGTTAGGTTTACTCAACTAAGAAAATAATAAAATAAAGACTCCATATCATTGTTTGCTGACGATATCAATAGTCTACAGATATCGATAAAACTATAGTTCTGATTTAAATATTAGGCATAATAAATAATCTTTAACCCAAATTTTATGATCGATCATCCATGCAAATTTTTTAACAAAATACAAGTTTTGTATATGAAAAGTTATTGGGAAATAAGTGTATTCAAATACCGTCATATTATTTTCGAAAGTTTTTTAAAATTTAAGGATTTTATTTTACATTGAAAATTCATGTCCCACTTTCAGGAAAATTTGTGTTTTCAAGTATATAAATAAATAAAATAAAACTATTTTACCGATTTTTTAAATTTATAACCAAAACATTTAGTATTTTACCGGCACACTAACGTATGGCCATATCTGTGTTAAAAGATTCCTTAAATAATCTCTCCAAATACTTACAAACTTGTCTTAAGTCTTCCTGTTTACGCAAATACTAAATTTAGATAGGACTTCATACACTTAAGGCGTAAGGTGTATATTCCTTTATAAAAGGAATAAGCAATAAAATTTGAAACCAATTTTTTGCCAACTCCTTTATACTTACGTAAGACTATTTTCTTTTATAAAATAATAAATAAATAACTTATGTTCATTCATGGAAGAATGAGCATGTTTGAAGCGTTTAAATTTTGCCCAATAAAATCTCCTTTTTGCCCATAGTAAACTGTAACCATATGCACTTTGAATTGCTTACGGGCGAAAAGGCACAAATAAATACGCCAAAATTTTGCTTTGTGTGTAACATTTTTTGGCAGTGCGGTTGGAAAAAAATAAAATCCACAGATATTCCAATTATTTATCTTTCGCTTTTGTACAAAATTTTATTTGACAACAGACAGGTAAAACCAACGTGTGCCAAGCACTTGGAAGGCAGTGAGCCGAACTTAATGCATCTTCAGAAGAAACACATCAAAAAATGTGCGCTTTTGCTTTTCCAATATGCTGCACATTTAAGTGTTAGACAAAGTAAAAAGTTTGCAACTATTATAATTACAATGGCCAGCAAAACTAATTGGCAGCACTGTCAAAATTTGTTAAGTGCGGTGGGCAGGTCAGCAAAAGTTAGCAGTAAATAATAAATTTTTAACATGTGCGTTAGTGAAAAGTAAAAGTCTGATAAATGCAAAACGTATTTAGTGCAAATGTGTGTCAAAGTGTGCAAAAGGTGCGTAAAAAGTACGCCAAAAGTAAAGTTCAGCTTAAAGTGGACAATTGTGCAAAATTGTAAACAAAAAAAAGGAACAAAAAAATACAAACGGAGCGCTGAGCAAAGAAGCAGGCATGCTTATGTATGACCGTATGTGTGTGGGTGAGTTTGCCTGTTGAATTATTTTTTGCATGCCTAGTATAAGTGCGAAAGAGTCAGCGCTAAGGCAGAGTTGGGCGCTGCGGCCGCAACAACAACAACAGTAACAAAATGTCGAGCTAATCAAGTGTTTTCAGACCGGTTCAATAAGCGCCTATCTAAGTGTGCGTGTGTGTGTGTGTGAGAGTGAGTGCGCTTGTGTGTATATGTGTGTAGGACACACCCACTGCTCTATACAAAATGGGTGCTATCATTCGTCACGCATGCGCTGCCATTTTTTCCCCTTAGTCAACACGCCCACAAATCAACTTCGACATTGTTGCTCATTATGATGTTTAATGATGTTTTAGTAGCCGCAGCCAACTTACCGCCAATAAGCAGCACACTCACACATAGTCACACATACAGTCACTTACACAGTTGTACGCTTTATTTACCTACACGTTGAGCTTTTGCTGCGCCCTACCTGCACCACCTCTGCAGCACTCTCTGCCACCGTACCCGCCCTTTTGCTGCGTATCCGTCCGTTTGGCATTTCGTTGCGCATTGACGTTTTTGCTCGCTCATTTCGTTGCAAAAAGCCAGTAAATATGTACAAGTCCTGTCGCTGTCCTTCTGCCAACATTTCTCCACCTTACCTGCTATCTACTACTTTGCAATTTTGTCTTTTATTTAATATTTTATATGCAAACATTTTATTACAATACTTGGGCTCTTACAAGCCTGCATAGCACAGCTGCCTCTGCTCGACCGACCAGTTCTTAGATTTATCTTTTGTCCATTTCAATTGCTTTAATAAATGGCAGGCAGCATTTCAATCTTGACGCTGCTTTTGCTGCTATTTCGGGATGCTACTATAACTCTAGTACTAGATACTACAGGTGGGAAAAGGAGTGCACTGAGATATGATTATTGAGCTTTAATTTGCTACAGATAATTTTAACAATAATAGTAATAATTTTGAGAAGTCTAAATTTTATTTATGACTTCATTTTTGGGAACAATATTTGTTTAAAGAATATTAGATTGTCCAGTTTCGCACAGATTTCTCTAATTTTTTACTTTAAAAGGGTAAGGATGTGTTACATAGGCAAATTTAGTGTCTTGAACGCTCCAAATCAGAAATAATATTAAAAAAAATCTAAACTTTCTGCGCTAACCACGAGAATCTATCAGGACTGAATAGTTTTAGCAAAACATTGTTTTTTGAGTGGCCTAAGAGGCCTAGCTAGTAGTAGATTTTCCAATTTTCGAGAATCGGTCGAAAAGATCGAAAATGTATTCAATTGATTTATCGCAATAAAAGTGTAATAGCTAGCAAGATAAATCCATAGATAACCACAGAGAAATAAATCTATATTAAAAAAAAAAATAAATCGATTCTTTTTTTTGGAACGTATCTACCGCGCAAAAATGGAATTAGACAACAAACAAAAGTTTTTCGGGATTGAAATCTGACGGGATCTCTTTTGTTTTTCACGAATTCAATTTGACGATTTCCAGGCCACTCAACAGGGTAAAGCTTTGAAAAAATGTAAAAAGCATTTCAATTTTGAGATTAAATTAGGACCGATGGTTCTAAAGAGTTCATTATATGGATCAGCAGGATATTGGGAGAGATCTTAGATCTATGCTCATGAGCCCTAAAACTAAATTACGATGGATTTTCCTCGGAGCTGACGAACTGTAACAAAAGTTTTTTGCGGTTGAACCAAGTAATCACCTGGCTATTATAGTATAATTAGAAGTCAATGGTCTAGAAATTCGACCATTATTTGTGAAAAGTGTTTACATAATTCTGACAAATTTTTCACCATTAAGAAAAATCCATCCATGTTAAAGTCTTCATCTTCAAACGAAATGATCGTAGAACAGACGGTTGATGAGTTGTAAACATAATTTGGAGTTACTTTATTCGAAGTAACAAAAGGGTTCCGCAAATGAGTCTATCTTTTTGGCATATTTGTTTTCCAAAACAGTACCACAAAAATAAATCACATCCTAGACATACCATTTACAGATGGAGTTTCTATCATTTTAAATATGATATAGTAATTATAACTCAATAGAGCTTAACTATCATCATCATCATTTGGCGTTATAGCTGTTTGGGAGATTTGGCCATCTGAACAATACGCCTCCATGTTCCTCGGCATATCGTAGTCTCCTCCCAGTTAGTTAACTACTACAACTATTGTGGGTTTTACAACCGGTTATGGGTCTTTACCACGGCAATTATCCTAAGCCAACGGTTTCGGTCTTGTGCTTGTTGGCGTCAATTAGCAATCCCCAGGCTACAAAGATCCTCCGTTGCCTGATCGTCCCATCGCAGTGGCTGGCGTCCCTATCGACGTCGACCTTCCAGTGATTTCCGCTCGAATACCTTTCCAGCGCAGACGTTGTAGTTGTATGCGCCGAACTAGATCAGTGTCGCCGTATAGCTCATACAGCTCGTGGTTCATTCGAATACGGAAGTCACCAAACACATTTATTGGTCTAAAGATACGATTTTTCTCTCCAAAGCCCCTAAAATCGGCCTATCGGATGATGATAATTTCCATGCTTCAGCGAATTAGAAAAGCACGGGTATGATGAGCGATTTCTAAAGGATTATTTTCGTGTGTCGAGATATGACTTTACTCTTGAAGCTTAACTAACAGGTGGGCTGAAAAGTCCGTATCGTTTCTATGAGATGGCGCCACCAGAATAAAATTCATACCCTTCTTAGGTAGTACCAACCTTCAAAAGATACCTGTAAAAATTTGAAAGCTGTCGGATCATTAGTTTGTGAGTTATCGTATCGAGAGTGACGCTACTTTTGTTATTTTTGAAAACCATGGAAAGTCAAGAGTTTTGTGTGTTAATGAAACATTATTTTTTGATGAAAAAAAGTGCCGTCGAATGCAAGAAATGGCTTGATGAGTGTTATCCGGACTCTGCCCCGGGCGAAGCAACCATTCGCAAGTGGTTTGCTAAATTTCGTACCGGTCATATGTCAACCGAAGACGACGCACGCAGTGGACGCCCAAAAGAGGCAGTTACGGACGAAAACGTGAAAAAAATCCACAAAATAATTTTGGGAGACCGCAAAATACGGTTGATCGACATAGCCAAGGCCTTAAAGATATCAAAGGAACGCGTCGGTCACATCATTCATGAATATTTGGATATGCGAAAGATCTGTGCCAAGTGGGCGCCGCGCTGGCTCACAATCGACCAAAAACCCCGTATCAGAAATCAATAAAAACGATAGTAAAATTGCATGAATTTGGCTTAGAATTGCTTCCGCATCCACCGTATTCTCTAGATCTAGCCCCCAGCGATTTTTTCCTGTTCTCAGACATCAAGAGAACACTCGCTGGAAAGAGATTTAGCTCCAATAAAGCCTATTTTGAGGACAAGTCGAAGGATTACTACCGGAAGGGTATCGAAAAACTTGAAGACCGTTATAATCGCTGTATCGCTCTTGAAGGCAACTATGTTGAATAATAAAAGCGAATTTTGACAAAAAAAATATTTTTTCATTGAAACGATACGGAATTTTCAGCCCACCTGTTATACATGTTAATATTATACAACAAATATTTAAATAAATGTACTTATGTATATTATAAGTAAATTTAGAAAAAAAGTTCTATTGCCGTGCTATAAATGGCAACGCTCGTATTATCGTTTTCTAGAGATATTGATCCTAATTAAGATCGCTCTTATAAAATAAGTATATAACCCGTTGCTTTTTTTAGGTACGCCTCTAGCACTTAACGTACTCAACGACACTTCAAAATCAATTTTGTTTTGTCAACTCTACAATAGTTATTTTTTTGCTATTACACAAAGCTTTAAAAATTTCTATAGCTCTGAGATTCTACGCCTGGGAATTTCCAGCATAGACTGCTGACATTTCCATGCATGTAATTACAGTAATTATTTGATTAAAAAATCTCCCAGGGTAGGCAGCATATGCTCCGTTTTCAGGCTCTTAGCCCTTACGAGTAGGTATCGTCTCCATTACAACAAAACATTCATGGGATTCCGCATCGTTGGCAGAAATCCTTGTATGCGCATATTTTGCACTCGTACTCGTCGGTACAACATACACAACAAATCATTATAGAGAAGCATTTCTAATAATGGCGCACAGCAGGGCGGCGGACAGAGTAAAGTTAAGGCACCCAAAAATGAAAGGTGGCACCTGTGTAAATGAGAACGCCAAAAAGGAGCAAATCACAAGAGCAGCGCGGCGCTAAATTGCAGTACAAATATGTACACATGCGTGTATGTATATATAGAGAGAGGGAGCCAGCAGGAGACTGGGCTGGCGGCAGAGACAGCATTTAGAAAAAGGACATTCAGGCAAGGCAGGCACACAGCTGCCGTTAGGAACCTCAGATGTTCATGATGGCGTTAATAGCACATACAATTGACATACTGCGACAACAACAACTACTACGATGACGAAGACTGAAACACCCCTTAAAATGGCCAGCCAAGCTCTGCCTATGGGTGCTGTCATGTACAAGCGCAAGCGAGATAGTCTAGCACGCAAAAGAGCGTAAGCCAGTGAGAGCGCATACATTTTGATAACCCACATGATGATAATGATGTTTGATGACGTTCATAATGAGCTTGATAGCGTTGTGGCGTTTTGCTTTTTGCTTTTTGTTGATGATTACCCTAACGGTAGTTGTGCAGCGTCGTCGCGACGTCACAAAAGTCCAAATAAGAGAGAGAGCGCTTAGGCGCGCGTACGCGTTGAAGAGCGCAACAGACAGCAAGCATTGCCGACGGTAAACACAATACAAAAACAAGCGCAAAAATTTCAACGCGTCGCGTAGGTGAGAGAGCGTCATTAACATTACAGCGCCAACTCGGTTACACTGTGTGTGTGTGAGTATTACTATCTGTGTGTGTGTTTCGCGCGCTCTTATTGACATTAAACGCGCGTCGCCATATTGTAAATGCCGCTGCTGCCGTTACCGTTGCCATTGCTCCTGTTTTTGCCTTAATTTACTTTGGCTCATAAATCAAATATTTACATTTCGAAATTGACGTCTTAAACGTTCGGTCCGTCTTAAGAGCTTCGAAGCAATTTATTAACCAAACGTCTTTTGCGGTTTTTCCTGCTGCAAATTAAACTTTGCACTGCTCCTCGCTCTGACTCTCTCTGTCTATCTTTATTTATTTACCTGTGTGCTTAGTGTAAGTGCAATTTATGTGAAATTTTGAAACAATTTTGTTGCAAAATCTGCTCAAAATCAACATAAAAACAAGAAACATCAATATTAATATAACCTGCGGTTATTTCTTGCCGATTGGCTTTGAAGTGCTCGAAAATCTTCAAATTAAATTTAAATATTAACTCAAGCAGCTAAACATCTAAAAAGGGATATATGTTTGCATATAATTTTGGTTGATAAACAAACAGCAAAGTATTTTTGGATCAAGCAATTTGCTGGGACTTCATTTGCAGGTAAGTTTATATTTGACTTTTGATTCCTTTGTGCATATTTGCTTATTTTGAAATTTATTAATGGGTTATCAATTAATTGAGGTACTAAAATATACAATTTTAGAAGACAGACAAATAATAAGTGAAGAAACGTAAAATATGGAATATTTAGCCTTAAACTCTAAAAATAATATTGAGTCTTGATTTACTTAACAGAAATCAAAACTCTTAAAATTTGTATTTCTATTATTAACATAAAACATTCGTTTCTATAAGAATACTCACTTCTAAAAGGATAAAATATCAAATTAGTTTTAAATGTGTAAAATTATGACTTTTAAGATGTTTGTCAAGCATTTTGACATTCTCCGGATTTATTTTAGTTTAAAGATTCTTATTTGATTTATTTGCGTTGTGCAGAAATTAATTGGAAAAATTTTTTGGGTTAATTTTAAAAAATTCTCAAACCAAAAATGACTTTTTCTTACTTTATCAGCAAATAAAGATGTGCGCTACTTTTGTCCACATTTGTTCACGATTTATGATAGAAAGTCTTAAATTCAGATTGATTCTCAATCAGCATAAAATATTTAGATACATTGTTAAGATTAAAAGTTAGTTGTCTATAAAATAAACTATCTTTAGTCAATTGATATGATGATGCGTTACTGACTTATGCTTATGAACTAGTGTTAATGGTCATGAACCTAAGAACTAGTGAAAAAGAACCAGTTCGATAATTACATATAATTTGCTTCATTTCAATACTTACAAATTCAAAAAAAATTTTAGGTTAGTGTTTGACGTACTATGATTTATTTAAAGTTGCAGTTTTTTACATTTTATAAGGTCTAAGATTATTCAGCGCATTCAATATATAAAGTATAACATTTTTATTTGAAATAAAGATTTATGAGTGGAGATGAGATTTTTTAAAGAAAGTGCGTGTAAAAAATTTGTTTATAAAAATTCTAGAGAACTTGTTAGAATTTTGCGATTGTAGCGTTGGCTGTACGGTATGTTCGTTCATGTCTTCTTCAGTTTTTTCGAAGAAAAATTAGATAACATTGCGCGATAGCGATCACCAGTTACGGCGGCTTCTTCTTCATTTTCGAAGAAAAATGGACCGACGATGCCACCAGACCAAAATCCGCACCAAACAGACACTCGTCGTGGGTGCATTGGCTTATCTACAACGACCTGCTTATTAACATCTACCAAGGTGGAAATGAGCCTCGTCCGTAAAGATGATTTTTCGGTGTAACTTTTTTTTTCGAATTTCTTACAGTTTGAGTAGAAGACTGACTCAACACTTTGGAAATAAGTTTTTAATATTTCCCAACTTTCTCCAAGCGAATAGCGTCCCATTTTGTAAATTTCAAGACTTCTTATAACTCAAATAATGGGAAGTTCAAATTCCAAACACTATATGAACCACCTTTTAATTTCTTATTTGAAAATGATCTCTGGCATGTACTACCTAGACTACGAGTTAGGGAGTTCGAACTTGATCAAAAACACGATTAATAGCATGTTCTAATGGACGATTATTCGGTCCTTCATCTCACCCATCCTTCAGGGCACTCAGTGTAAGGAAAAAATAAAACAATAGTTAAGTATGAAATTCAAATTTAGGGCACTGAGGTCTGGGGTTGCAGAGTTGGAGTTTAAGTGGAAGTGGTGTTGATGTTGGAGTAAGAGTTAGACAGGGTGGGAAATCTGTTGGTTTATTTGTCAAACTCTCATAGTTCGGAACATACTCGCCGATATATAATATATTCAACGCTACTCAATGTTAGTCATGGATCTTTTTAAGGCTAGTTTAATCCGCCGCCTTTCGAGCCCGGAATCTAGGCGCCACTACCGCATATTTCCAAGGATTATACCTCGCTAGGTCCACTTTGCAGCGTATTTTGCATGCACGCTTCCAATGACGTCACAATTGAAGGCGATAGACCATTTTATCATAGTAGCTTATTCGTTTCATGGAATGCAGAACAACCAGATGAGTTCTTAGTCAAAAATCATCTTCATCGATGAGGCCCATTGCCACCACTCTGGTTATTGCAACAAGCATAGCTGTCGCATTTGGGGAGCTTAACCCTCAGTCTGACCATTCGTCGGTCCGAATTTTCCCATCTTTCTTAGTTGAGGACTTTTTATAATTGTCATAGTAGTAGATCGATAGCCAATAAAATTATAGGAAGGTACCTGGGAGCTCAATTCTTTGTGTTAGGTACAAATATATTAAATTAACGTCGAAAATTAAAAAATGTCTGGCCAGACTCGTGTGACAGACGGAGGGTTAAGATCCAAGGGAGTAATAAAAGAATCTACTTCATCTAGGAAAAACCACTTCTTTAAAAATGAGGCTGGACAAGTGGTTTCCCTGAATTCCAATCGCTACAAGGTCATGATAACCCACTTTTTATGACCCGAAATTTATATTATTGAAGCTAAAGAGCTTTAGTACCAGAAAAATAGGGCTACATGCCATACACCTCGTAACACAATCCTATTATTGAGCGGAAAGTTCGATGAGAGGATTTTATCGCGTAACATCGATCACCATTGACTAGATTGTGGGATTTGACCCCCATCAAGTGATTTTTTTTTATAGGCAAAGTGATATATGAACAGGATGGTGTTTATATTAAGATCGTAAGAGCTTTTGGAAAAGTTTTTGGAAAGATATTAGCTTCTTATTGCGTTTAGCTACTCGTTGAAAAAAATTGCTGAATCGACTGCCAATTGCGCACGTAATCCTTATTACGACCAGATACCTGACTAATTAAAAAAAAACAGATTCAACATGGCAGTGCCCTTTTTAAAATTATAATCCTATTAGCTAAAAAAAAAATGGCCTAACTTTTTCGCTTAAGTTTCAACTAATTCGATCCCATTAATATCAATCCGCTTAGATTAAACAAGAACTATCCGCTCGGCTTGTCCTCAGGGGCATGTTCCAAAAAAGCCTGCACACAAATCTAATCTATGCGGGCCGCCTAAAGCGCGCTTTGTCTTTTGACTTTATAAAATATTCAAGCCACAACTGTAAAATGCCAACTATCAACTCAACTCAACACAGATGCCACTTACCCCTACCCCGAGGTTCCATCGGCAGTTAGTAGATTTTCCAACGAAAAAAGAAAAAGGATATTCTACTATATAAAGAAAACCCAACCGTGCCACTTACAGCGGCAAATGCCAACAGCGAAATTAGTTAACGGGGCAAAGCAAACTTGAAAAAGCGACCATAGAGTGTATCTGTGTGTGTGTGAGTGTGCCCAAAGGATCAAGTGTGCATGTGAGTGTGTGTGAAATGAAATGGAAAGTGTCTAAGCCAAGTGTTGTACGTCGTCCATCCAAAGCTACGGGGCTCCAACTGAGCGCGACAATCTGTCAAAGTTCAGAGCCTGCCAAGTCTTCAATTGTTAATGTCACAGACGGCGCAGCAGTCAACGCTGACGACGCGTCGTTGACAATGTGCTCTTCTGTAAGGACTAAAAGGACTACTGCGGCACAGCATGTTAAATATATGTAGTACAGTGGCTTGCAGTGTATTTTATAGACTCTAAAAGGCAATAGTTAGTGACTGAAAAAAGGCAGCAAAAAAGTACTTGTAGGGCTTGGGGCTTGATAAATAATATTTTTTATTTTGGCCTCAGAATTCAAAATCTTTTAGAGTTTAATTATGCAAACTTAGTTTAATCAACCGCAATCGAATTCATCCTGCTTGCGGCAAATTTATTTACAAATTTTGAAATTATAAAGATCCATCCAGGACTTAAAGCGTATAAGACTTAAGCTGGCATTCACAAAAGCATACACTGAAAAAAATAGGTCTAAAAGAAAAATGGGTTTACTTGATTTAACAATGTTTATAAAGTTAGAATACTTTTTAAAAGTCACGAAAAACTGATGAATACAAAAGCTTTTAAGTATGAGTTTAGAAGAAAAATATTGTTTGGTAAAAATTGATAATGTGAAATCTAAATTTGAGTTCGAAACGCAGCAAAATTTATTTAAAAATTGTGAAACTCTATAGATTAATCTAAGACTAAATCTGATAAATTTAGAAGTTTTAAGTTAGGAATAAGTTTAGAAGAAAAATTCTGTTTTATGAAAAATCGGAATTTGAGTTCGAAACACAGCAAAAATGATTTGAAAATTAATCCGAATTTATTGTTGTTATTATTTTATAATAAACAAAAAAATTGAGAAGGCACTTTAATCAAAAAATAAAAATAATCTAAAAAATCTTTAACTAAATTCCAAAAAGCAACAATGAATATACCTGGCAAAATCTCATAATAAGTATAAGTACTTTTGAGATAAAGTTAATCTAAAATAAAAAATCTATTTTTTTTAGTAATAAGAACAACAGATTTAAAATGATTTCGAAACCCATCAATGAACTTCCTTAAAAAAAACCTTATTACTTTAACAAGGATTTTTAATATGTATAAAAAAAATCCCATTTTGGATATACCCAAAATCTAGATCTTTATTATATACACTTATTTCAGCAAAATCCGAAAATTTATTATGTTTTTAAAGTTAAATTTTACAACATTGGGAAGACGACAAAGTTTTTTTAAGTTTCCTGAAAATTAACTTTAGATTTCTCCGCGAATCAAATTTTTTCATATTTTTATTAGTACCAGTTGTTGTCTTAAATTTTTGAAACATTTTAAACGGAATGAAACGGAAAAATTTTTCAAATTGACTTTAGATATCTTTATTGTGTTTTTAAGAAAAATTTAACTAGATTAGGAACTCGACAAGTTTTTTTAGGTTTTCCAAAAATTAAATTTAGATTTGAAAAGTTTTTCAAAGGTTTTTAAATTGACCTTAGATCCCATTTGAGACGTTTTAAACGGCATGAAGCGTAGAAATCGGAGAGGTTTGTTCTTAGATCTAATTTCTTTTATATGAAGTCACAGCTCTTTCTCATTAATATATTTTTAAATAAATTTTATACGAAGTACATATAATATTATTTATTCCAATTTAAAATTTATATATGAAAATCGTAGAAATTAATATGAATCTAAGAAATATTTAACAATGTTGTTGGAAGAATAAAGTTATTCGATAAAGTTTTTTAAAAATTAAATTTACATTTCTTTGCAAAACTAATTTTTTCATAATATTTTTGCGAGTTCCAGTTGTTGTCTTGAGTTTTTAAATATGAAAAGTTTTTTAAAGGTTTTGAAATTGGTCTTAGATCGCTTTGAGACATTTTATATGACATGAAGCGTTGGAGAAGTTTTTCAAGGGTTTTCAAATTGACCATAGATCGCTTCCTTTTTTTTTTAATATGAAGAAGTCCCAGCTCTTTCTCATGAATATATTTTTTCGATATGTTACGTTAATTTTAAGAAAAATTTGACGATATTGGAAATTCGATATTTTTTTTTAATGTTTTCCAAAAATTAAATTTAACATTCTTCACGAAACAAAGAATAGCATAATATTAATAGTCTTGCAGTTGTTGCCTGGAGTTTTTGAAATATCTTAAATGGCATGAAGCGTTGGAATAAGAGAAGTTTTTCAACGGTTTTTAAATGAACCTTCGGTTTCATATTTTTCCTTAAATATGAAGAAGTCCCAGCTCTTTCTCACGAAATACACATAACATTATTTATTTTAATTTTTTACTTCCATACAAAAATACTTTAATAGGCTTAAAGTGCTAAATTATAAACGAAATAATCCCCCAAGGACTGACTTTCGATCTGTTCCGTAAACGAATTTAAATTTTTCGTTAGTCCCATTAGTTATTTGCTTGAAAGTTGGCGGTATTTACAAAAATACAATTTTTGATATGGAATTTATTTGCAAAATTACAAAAGCAAAATTAATGTACTGACCCCCGAGAAGTTTCTGTGTACCGGTTTTTCGTATTTTTGAGACTTAGGACAAAAGACTGTTTGACAAAATTTAGTATTGTTGACTTTACGATTTTTTGGGTTTTGGCTGGTTTAATTCCTGGATCTTTTAAGAAATTGACTAATTAAAACTTTTCAAATTAATTATGATGTTGAATTTTATGTTTTTGACATCAAAAATCATTAACCTTGAACCACTGTAGCTGTCGTAGAACTTGAAGGACACAAAAGACTGATGATGATTGCTTGGCTGCTGTTTAACTTTCGTTTTTCGCGCGCTTTTCAATTTTTTAATTGGGATTTGGCTGCGGTAGTTTGTTGTTGTTTATTTGTGCAACGCCTTCGCCAGGATCAGGCAATGGGATCTACTTTATAACATAGCTCCGGGCTCGCCCTCGCTTGTCTGGCGCACTGTTTGACTTGCCTCTCTGCCTGACTGACTGCACACACATTTGGCCATGGGGTAAAAAATGTCTTATCCTGGATAGAGTCGACTTCGTCGTGGTTTTGGTTGCTGTTGTTGTTTAAAATGCGCTTTTGAATAAATATGCTTTTATTGCCATGAAAGTCCTTTGGGGGTTCAACGCATTTACCGATTTTTCGTGGTTTTTGATTTTCTGACACGGGTACGTTGGCAATCATTGTGACATTTTAATTGTTTATTTGCGCATGCGGCAGGATGTGTTTCTTTCGAGTCCGTTTCTCTCTCTTACGCTTTCCTTTTCCTTTTTTTTTTTTTATTATTTTTTGTTGTATGCTCAAGTGCGTGCTTCTATGTAAGGGAAATACCCTTTCTTTGGTATATAGAATTTTGTTTTTTTTATTTATACTTCAAGTTGCATATTTTGACAAAAGATTTGCGGGTGCGTTTTTCTGGTTTCGTTATATGGAGAGTAGAGAGAAGCACTTCATATGAACATTTTGTTTGCCAATGTAAATATTTGGCTTTGTTGTCATCTGAAGTATCCTTCAATGCAGTTTATTTTGTATAAGATTGCATTTTATGTAACTTTTAGTTTTTGCTAGAGAAAAAAAGGGTTTATTAGGTTTGTTCACATGTGCGTAAGAGCGAGTTGATATGGATTTAGATGGGCAAGGAGCACACTTACTCTGGTTTTAGGTTAAAAGAGTAAAGCTCTTTTTTTGGGAAGTATAAATAATCAAAATGCTTAAGATCTGTGCGTTTTAGAGTCATAAAAATAAGAAAGCGTATTCCTACCTGAAACTTAGCGCAGATCAAAAAGGACTGCGAAGATCTAGTAGATAGTAGATAATACTCACATAGTAGAGTTTTTAAAAATAAACAAGAATTTCAGATTGTTAGGTATAATGTTAAGAACAAAAAAACTTGATTTTAGATAGTTTTTCAGATACAAATTCTTAAATCGAGAATCTTAGCCTGATTCTAAGCTCTATTAGGGACATTGCTTAGTTCTAACAATGAGAGTATTTTATTATTAATTAGTGATTAGGTTAGGTTAGATTACATCGGTTGACCTCAGGAAGGGAGTCACATATAGACTGCATAGTCCTTAGTGGAAACGGATGATATAGGGATGAAAAATTGTGGTATATTTAAAATGAATGAGCAAAAATAACTTAAAATTACATCGGCTTTTTTCTGAATGAGAACAAATTTTAAAATGCTATTATGTCAGAAATTACACTAAAATGAAAATTAGGACAACCCGCAATAATTTTTGTAATTCCACGACTGATTGACAATCATGCACAAATAAAGGGTGGGCCATCGGCTGGTTTATTTGTAAATTGCATTTTATTCGTATATTTTCTAACCAAGTTGTACAAATTTATATACCAAATGCAATTTTGAAGCTACTCATTTATGTACCTATGAAAAGTAATATCGCCCGAATATCCGGCGCTGCGAACTCTACAGACCCGTTTGTGAATATCCTAATTTTCGATGACTTTACTTTTTGACAAAAACTCATCTGGTTGTAACCGATAATGATCCCTAGGCTGTAATTGTGATTTTGGTTTGATTTCTCTAAGAGCGTAAATTCAGATCCGCATGCGAAATTCGACGCAAATTTACGCTTTTTTCGGTTGTTAAATGATCTATGACTAAAACTGAGAAGTTTTGGAATTGTCAGACATATGTACCGAATTATGAGCGTTTAACAAATAAACTAACAGATGGCCTTCTCAATATGATCCACCGTAAATTTTCATATATTTTTTAGTTCGTTTTGAAACTTAACAAAATTTTCATTACGGCTTAATTTTTGCCCCGAATTATTTGTGTAGATACACGTCTGATTCGGAATCGTGCAAAATTATGCTCCTTCTTAAGTTAACAGCAGCTTATTTTCATTTTTATTTTTCGAAATGCTTTTCCCCAAAATTCGGTTCAAATATAAATTGAAATAATAAAGGCTTATTTGTTCGGTTTAATATTAAAGTCAAAGTCTTTTGACAAACTTTTACTATAATAAGTTAAAAACAAAACCCTTTTAATGAAGAACAAAAATGTCATGTAAAGAATCATTTTAAGAGTTTTCATTGCGCTAAAACTTTGTTCATAATGAAAATAATTTTAGGAGTAAAATCAAGTATAAATATTTGCGGATGCGTTCTTGTATATTTCCCGCCTAATAGATAAAGAACAATAAGGCAAATTTCAATAAATTTATTCTTTTTCAAAACATTCTCCTTGGAACTGAGCACACATTGACCCGTGGACTTTTCTCACTTCGATTGTGTCCCCTTTGCTTCAAAACCCTTTTCTGTCATTGGGCAACGTTAGCTCCGTTTAGCTTTTAAGATAAAGGCGGTAATGCGGATGAGTCACTAGTTCAATGGAGCCTCGAATCCTATTGTTTGAGACGATATACGCTTTGTCCCGTTTAAGGATAATGGGTTTTCTCAACTCACTAAAACTTTAAAAAACAGCCCTCATAATTGATTTCACTAACAAACTCAAATAAAGCTCAGGCTAAAATAGGTTAAAGTTTCGGAAATTACAAAAATTTCTTGGGGTTGGGTTTCTTCAATTCCCTAAAACTTAAAAGCAGCTCTCGTTATTGATTCCACTATCAAACTTGAAGCCGAGTTGGGCTTAAATTGGCTACTGTTTCGGAATCTAAAAAAAAAGTCTGCTCAGGAACAGGCCTCTCAGAGATAAAAGGAGCTTGGGGCATGATATTCTTGAGAGTAGTATGCTAGAATTTCCAAAGAACTCCATTTCCTTCTTACATGGAGTGGAAGGCTTACAGTAGCCAGAAACGGATTAGATATTAACTAAAATGTCACGAAATCGAAAATTTTTTTAAGTCATATTTTTGAAGTCAAGAGGTTCAGAAATATATTTTTAAAATCTTAGGCAGCTCAGTACGGCTATTAATAGCGCACTCCGTCCCTGTAGAAAATTTTCCTGCACGGCGCATAGGCTGCATTTATCTCGAATGAAATCACCTCTTCTATCTTAAGTCATCTTGGCTTGCCACTTTGAGTATCCTTGACCAATCCTATAGTATGAGTCACCCTTTTGGTCAACGGTGTTCTATTGAGTCTTTTTCTGATATATGTTTCTTCCCGAATCATTTATAAGTTCCTATAAGTCCTATAGGGGCTAGAGAGCCGCTACAAATTTTCTCCATTGTTGGTGATCGCCAGGCATTTTTTTAATTTGGTGACAGTTCATTCCTAACGCTTCCAGTTCTTGATCAACTTGTCTGTTCCATGTGTAAAGTGACCTGATCCAGCGCCTTGCAGTTAAAGTTAAGTCCGATTCAGGTTTTCTCAGTGAGTGGCATATCCAATCCAATCCCGAATGATATACGAGGTGTGTTCAAAAAGTATCGCGAATTTTGAATTTTCACGGGTTACGTATATTCGAATTTTGATTTTTTTGTGGCGTTATGGTGGTACTCATGTCTCTCACTTATGCCGACAAGCTCGGCCATTTTGAATGTTCACTTAATTGATGACAGCTGCTTTGCTTGCACGAGTTTTGCCTCGTCTTCGATTTTTACCTATTCCAAAAAATGGATCATAGAACCTGTATCAAATTTTGTGTGAAAAACGAAATTAGGTGCTCGGATGCATTCCGAATGTTGACTGTGGCATACGGAGAAGCTACCTTGGACCGAAACAACGTTTATCGGTGGTACAAAATGTTCTCAGAAGGCCGAGAAGATGTGAACGACGAAGAGCGTGCCGGACGCCCGAGCATTTCAACAACAGATGAAAATTCAAAATTCGCGATACTTTTTGAACACACCTCGTATACGAACCTTACGCCACTTTGCACCTAGCATCCAACTTATTAAGAGAACTATAATTTTGAGCTGGAAAGCAGAGTAAGCTGGAAAAGATTGTGCCTCCAGGTAGAGACGTGCAAATATAAAATAAAATATTCATTTAGTTTTAATCAATAGTTGCAAAAATGTATTTTATAGATAATTTAAGGCTTAAGTGATTTCCTTTGTTTGCAGCGCAGCTCTGATATAAAAACCAGATTTTTTTGTTTTTAATTCGCATATTTCAAAATTAATCACTTTTAATTCCCATTTGATTGCCATAATGCATCATTATAGTTACACATATGCATCAGCTTATTAATATCTATAACATAATCCACAGCAAAAATTTTAATAATAATTATATTTTTAATATCCAAAGTACTTCAGTTAAGCTGATACCAAACTAAAAACTGAAATGAAAAATCAACATAATCAATTGTAACAATTTTCAAACAATATGCAAGCCACCACCATTGAAAAAAATGAATAAAATCCCTGCGCAGCAGAAGCACCCTCATAAAAAATGTATCCAAAAACTCAATCAAACATTAATGCCTAATAAACGGCTGGCCGGAGAAACCCAACGCATATGGAACTTTATTAGATACAAATTTTTGGGCATGCCTTGACCTGGTGGCTGTTAAATGCTGCGCGTCGGTAGCGCCCGCCCTATGGCGATTGCTCATGTAATCTTGTCAAGAGTAGCGCATAGACGTCAACCATTTTTTGATTTTTTTTCTCTTCCTGCTTTATACTGGGTGCAGCTGATCACACTGGTTGCTGTTTTTTTGGGTGTCCAGAAAGGGGTTGCTATCGGAGTTTATGCAGATATAAGTAGTGAGTAGTTGGTTGGTTGCGGGCTACTGTGTTTTTATGCCAAGGGCACTAGACGATTTGTTACAATTTTGTGTAGCCATTTTTTAACACGACTTGGCTGCACTGCTGGTGATTTGATGATGAGTTCTTTGGGAGTAGTCCGGAGTGCCATGGGCCTACCCTTAAAAGCGCATTTGTTCGAGCAATTCAAGTGCGCAAATGTTGATGCGGCGCGTTCGTTCGTTTGAAAAACCCGCAATTAAGTAAGTTTCACATTTATTTCACGCTCCCTGCACCCGTACCCCTGCCCTACTCCGCCACTACTTTGTACCTCATAAAATGCTTGTTGTTGCGCTGTTTTTTTTTCGACTCCTTTGTCCTACTGAAAGCCTGTAACTTTTGTTTATTATACGTAATTGCAGTTACTCGCACTATTTAGTCCATGTGCCTTTTTTCTTAGGCGGGGGTCGCTAAAATCGTTTTTTTTGTTTTTCGGATTCATCGTGCAGCTGCTAGAATTCGCCACGAATTACACTTAGCTGTGCTTTTTTTCGTTTTCGTGGGCTTTGCGATATCGCGGCGTATACTTAATATTATTTTTCGACAAGGCGTTGCCTGCACTTTGCATGTCTGGCATTTCGTTCGTGCATTGCTCTTTATAATAAATAATCGCAGCAGACGACGTGACGTAGTAAAAGTTGAACTTTGTACAATAATATCTGGAAATTGTGTCCCACTGAGCACTGCGCACAGTGTCCTGTTACCCATGCCTGTGGCGAAAATTGGCACTTTTCGAAATTTCGAAGCGACAAGTTTTTTGTTTGTAAAGTCGTAATAACAATGAAGTGGATTTTTTTTTAGTTTTTGGGCTGTAGAGGCGTGCTGTGGTTGTTAGGGATTACAGTGGGCTGTATAGGCAGAATTTTTAGTAGTAGACATTTTTTTAGGGGCACCAAAGGCAGATGCATCTTAAAAAAAAAGGAAAAAATGTGAAGTAATAATAGTTTTATTTTGGCAAGCTGTTTCCATTGTGCAAAAAATTGCTAAACAAATTAAATTAAAATTAAATAAAATTTGTACCTTAATTTCACAACAAATTTCTTCACATGTCGCAAAATTGGAATATTCGATTATCAAATATGCTTGGACCAAACTAATTGAAGCTCATAATTATAAGAAATGGGAAAAGTTAGAATTCTATAAATTTTGAGTACATTGGAATATACATAAAAAAGGCTGTCGAAAATTTTTGAGAGACCAATTAAAAAAAAAAAACTGTATAAACTGTTTTGCATTAACTTTCATTTGAACTCTATTTATAAAATGATACATGATGTAAAATTAAAATACATTGTATATGGATGTTTTTTGGATTTTTGACGCTTTTCAATACACTTGAAAATAAAATTACCTTATCGACAGAATGCTTGCTTGACGATATTCAAATAAATGGGAAATTCAGGAAACTGATGTAATGGAATGTTTACACTATAAGGTTAGGCTGAAGTTCGGTGAAATGGGATTTTTGCCAATTTTTCGATAATTTTCTTAATGCGCAAGTTTGCAATTCCTCATAAATGATTTTTATACGTATAGGTATACTAGATTTGTGCAATGTATGTAACGGACAGGATGAGGCGGTTCAGATACCAAGGTCCCTATGCCAAAATGCTTATCAGAGCCTCAGGTAACGATTGAGCCATGTCCGCCCGTCTGTATGAGCACCTAGAGACTATAAGAGATACGAAAGTTTACCACCTGGTACAAATAATTTCTCAGAAGATGAAGTTTTTTAAATTATATATTAATATCTTCATTCTCATTTTCAATGGCTGCTAACAAGAAACGCACTTTCATCATGATTAAACATGGCGGTGTCCAGCGAGGACTCGTCGGAAAATTAATTGAGCGTTTCAAACTGAAGGGCTTCAAATTGGTCGCCCTGAAGTCTAGCCGTCTCTTCTTCTCGGGTTTAGTCAACAACATGAACTCTGATTCAGTGGTTTCCGTGATTAGAGAGTGTTTGAGTGTTGTCAGCCAACTCGTTGACCGGAACTATTCGTGAAAATTTCTGCATTCAGGTTGGCCGTAACATTATTCGCAGAAAAAAATTTGCCCTCTGGTTTGGCGAGAAGGAACTTGTCAGTTGGACTCCAGCGGCTGGATCTACTAATAGAATCTGAAAGTTTTGCTTTGTTGCTTTAACACATTTATAGTTTAAACTAATATTCTTTAAAAAAAAAAGGAAATCTTCCCCCGTACAATATTTTTTCGGGCTTTAGCTACACCGTAAAATATTTTAATCATAACAAACTTAACAGAGAATAGAACCACCAAAAAAAAATCAAATTGAAAATTCTTTGAAAGAGTATACAGGAATGCAATTTTCCGAGTAAAGACGTATAGGGTATCAAACTGTACCAATTTTTTTTTTTCAAATTTTTAAATATTTTATGAAGAAAATTAAGAATCTCAAGTTTCAAGATATAGAATACAATTTCTTTTTTTTTTTTTTTTAATTTGCCTCTTCCCAAATTTTTTTTTTAAGTTCAAGCAAAATATTATAAAATATGATAATGTAGGTATTATCATATTAAACCATATATACAAAAAAAAAAAAAATTTTTTTTGAAGCGCATTTTACTTTGATTTTGAAGGCATTTGGGTGGTTCAGCTTGTCTGGCATAAATGCATAAAAGCAAAAATACCCGAGTAATGAACTGAACTAATATCAGTTTATAACGTGTAAATATATATGTTCCTAAACTTTGACCATTCTAGGGCTCACTATATACTATATGTCTAGGGCTCACGGCATTATTGGCTATAACTGGGTTTCTCTCCCCTAAAGTAAAAGCCATAAAATGAACAAAAAGCTAAAAATTTGAAAAAATATACTTATGCCATCCTTACACTTAATTTCCTTATAGTCGACTATTCTCCGATAGTTATGAAATGCTTAAAATTTCAGAAAAAGTCGGATATCAATGCATTACCTTTTACGAAAACTAGTGTGAAACAAAAAATGAAAAAGGCCTAACAGTAAATCCAAAGGTCCAATAATAGACAGCTATTATGGTGGAACATCCCCCAAATAAAGAGATATTTTCCATTGAACATAAAATTTCAGAAAATTCACCTCAATCAAAATATTTTTCATTTAATTTATTTTTATTATTAAATTTTTATTGCATTTAATTTAATATTTCTTTTTCATATATTATTCAGAGTGTCTTTTTTAGACAATAAGTAATATTTAGTAAACTAAATAATTGTTTTTATATCTAGTTATTTAACATACAACATTATTTTAGGTTAGAATGCCCCAATGTAATTATATTATTTTGGTTGTTGGACACTTTTCCCATTTTACGATTGTGCATTTATTCCCAACCTTAATCCATTTTTATTTTAGCGCATATTGTGTGGTTTTTTCAGAAAAATCTTCAAAATCGTGAATAAAAAATATTATATTTCGAAGAATTTTGACTAAATTTTAATTTTTTAAAGCAAATTCTGATATCACAATTTTCGTTAGATTTTAAATACTCACTTTTTACGCCGTTCAATCGCGTTTTCTTCCATAGTACCACACACTGCTCGTTAAAGGGTTTTATTTTTCCCATAACCCCTTTTCGGTTCGCTCTGGCATCATTATAAAAGAAAAAGACATTAGAAACATGCAAAGCCAAAAGCGAAAATAAATCCGCAACTCGTTGAAAACTAAATTATAGTCTTCGGAGTTGCCGCTTGTAGGCAAATTACGGCAAGTAAATGTGAAATTTCTATTGCAACAAGGAAAAGAAAAAGCCAACTAGTAAATTGTAAATTACGTTGCAGACACAACACAGTCTGGTCTGGGGCAGAGTTGCACTTTTAGGAACGCAAACAAAATGGCGGCGCAACATTTGATTTGTTTTGTTGGGTGCAATTTAAACCGGCGCTGATCATTTGGCCGACGAAGCGTAAATTGGTACCTTAGATTATAAAATACAAAAAAAAAACGAAGGTAGATAGATAGATATATGCAGATAGTCGAGGTAACAAAAACAACCACCAAGTAGCTAAGCTAAGGATATAGATATAGAGCAAATAACTGGGGCATGGTGTTATTACGGAAGCGCAGCTATTGTCAATATTTGCGCATAAAATGTAAACATTTTAATAGGCTGTTAGTTTACACGCACACACAGACACACAGCTACACACAAAAGATACACAGATACATAGATACAGTTGGTACGCGATAAAAGATACAGATACAGTGCGTACAAAAATCGCCGCACACTTGACAGCTGTTGCAATTTACGCTTGATCTCTGCTATTTGTATTTGTGTTTGTGCTTTAGCGGGCGCAACCAACTACTTATTTATATACATAATAAATACGAGTATATATAGATGTATGTACATGGTATTTATACCCATGGCAATTGCGTTGAGATTTTGTATCTTGTAGATGGTTATTTGATGTTGTTTGTGCTAAGCAAATAGTTTATTTAGCGTTTTGGCTGCACAGCATTTAGCCAACTTGTTTGCCGTTTGTCAGTTTTTTTTTTTGCCTTGGTAAAATTGGAAATTACATTTTCGTAAGATTTGCTTTTAATGTAAAGTTGAATTTGTTGACTTTGCTTAATGAAGCTCGATGGGGTTGGCTTGGCCTGCTCAGAGTAAAATTTACAAATAAACTTAGGAATCTGTTCACAAAAAATTAAAAAATAAACAAAATTTGATTTAAATTTTTTTTAACACAACCCTTGCGGGGATCGAACCCGCGACCTTTGGATTAGAAGTCCAACGCGCTATCCGCTGCGCCAAAGGGTCTTACAATATTTAAAATTTTTATTAATGATCTGCTATTAAATTCATCTAGAAGTATCCAAAAATAATTCATACGCTTGAATTTCATAAATAAGCCACAATTTTGTCTTGTCTTTTGTTTAGACTCTCTGTTTATTGTTGTTTAAACAATTGTACCCAAACAAATAAATACATCGAAAAGTCTTCTCTTGGCAGCGTCTGAAAACAGCTTTATAAATATTCAAGTATTTATAGACTGCATATTGTGTGGCATTGTTTTGTTGCGACAAAAGTAACTCAAACTTGCAGGCATCTACAATTTTTCATTGTTTCTACTCAATTGACACATTAAACTTCAGCTAATCGATATGTTTTATATGCAGTGCTGGATTTTAAGTGAGGCGCCCAATGAGGGGCTCGCTGTAGGGAAGTTGAATTGATTAGCCGATTTGAGTTGTAAAGTATTATGCCGTGATCTGGGCACTTTTCAAGTACTTTTCGAAAAATGCTTAAAGTAATGTGTAAAAAAGTGCATCATTTCACCATCCCGCAATCATATAGGAGTATTTCTTCGTCTTCTGGTATCCTTGACTTCCAGTGAAGCATAGAGCCTCGAAAGTAGTGAGTATTAACTTTATTTCTTTCTTTTAGAGCTTCTTATTATGTGTCTAAATTATAGTATGCTGAGTGAATCTCATTTTGCAGAATCAGTTTAAAGACTGTCGGCTTTCAAGCTGCAATCTTTTGCATAAGATGACTCCAATTTTTGAGACTTTGCAAGCTGAAATTATCTTTACAACTTATATTTTTGCTAAACTCACACAACCAGGTGGGGATCTGGTGGTATAGGTAAGACTTCCCATTTGAGCATCACCAGGTAATTTGCAACGGATTTGGCGAAGCTTAGCGTAGACATAATAAAAAAATCAATATTTTGAGACATTGCTCGTTTTGACCACGTTTTCCGGATTTTTCGACGGATCAATTGAAATCAATACTTTCTTTCGTTTTTAGTAGCTCTT
The DNA here is from genome assembly GCA_037043745.1 of Chymomyza amoena. Taxonomy (NCBI): domain Eukaryota; kingdom Metazoa; phylum Arthropoda; class Insecta; order Diptera; family Drosophilidae; genus Chymomyza; species Chymomyza amoena. The sequence goes on from JBAMAX010000382.1 coordinate 50,886, forward strand.
ATCAGCATCAAATAATCTGTCTAGACGATGATGTAGTACCATGAACACGCAGTTCTCATTACTTTCTTTTCTTTGGGTTGGTGTAATGAAGAAAAACTTTTTTTTGGCGCTTGAACAACTGTATGCGGGCGAAAAACCAACGTTTCACGTCATTTGGTTTCAAATCATAAGGAACTCAAGTTCCTTGGTTTTAAATCATTTTTAACTAGATGCGGATCATGGGTTTGGTTATATAGGGTTTTGCTACTTAGAAGTATATAAATATTAGACAAACATTTAACAGCTATTATAGGGAACCTAATAGATGAAACCAAAGCTGGAGTTGGCCGTAACTGCCTGGCCTGCCCAAAATCCGCATGAAACAGTATTCTAGGATTAAATGGATTGTCATGATACTAACTTAGATGCTCCCAACGTGCGATTTTTGACGACAGAAAGATTGGAAACAGGTTACATCGCTGTAGATCATTTTTAAGGAAAACTCATGGAATCCGCATTCAAACTTCGAAAGGAAGTGGTCCTTCCAAGGCGTTAGTCTTGCGATGGTGCGTCGATGTTCTAGGCAACTCGTCGATACTGTCCTCAATTATGGTTGTTTGGTTGTTAAACCATGACTAAAATTCAGTTGTTTTTAACTGGACATATGTACACGAAGATATTCAACTTTTTACGGATATGTTCCGAGTTAGGAGTGTTTAATAACCAACTCAAGGAGATAACTCCTAATAGTGAAAAAAACTCAGCATCTGTTTGTAACAGTTTTTCATCAAATTCACAGTCTCGAAGGTTTTTTTGCTGTCCTTCACGCGAACGTTGGGTTGCAGTTTTTCGTTTTTGAATTATACCAATTATCAGATGAATATGACATTTGAAAAAAAGGGAAATAGTTTTTTGTTTAAATGCGGCGTAATACTGAAAATTTTGTAGGCCTACTGCGTTTACATTAAAAAAAATGGAAACTGGGTCGTGTATTTTTTTTTACCCTGGAGCTCTTTTTTAAACTTTACTTGGGTCGTGGACATAAAAATCATCGTACCTTTTGAATCTAAAAGAAATACTTTTTAAGAAGAATCTAATTGGGTTTCTAAATATTTATTGAAAAATCTAAAAAATTTTGGTATTATGGAATACTGGTAAATCCAAATATGTTTCGTGTTTCGCAAAGAAAGAGTAGGGCTGGGGGTTTTTTTTAAACTGAATCTCTAACATTTTTTTGAAAAATCTAAAATTTTTTGGGACTATGGAATATTGGTGAATCGAAAAATATTTGGTATTTTGCAATAAAAGAATCGAGTTGTTAAAAAATCTCTTAAAGAAAAATATTTTTAACATTACATTTTCTTAAAAAAACTTGAAATTTTTATAAAAGCCAATTAATCCAATTAATAAGCGTCTTTTTTCTATCTTGCTAGACCCTGCGTCTAGGCGTCCCAAATTTCTAGATGTTCTTGTTCAAACCTTTTAGGAATGTTCGCCAAGATCTTCAGCTGGCAAAGTAGAAGGCTCTATTAGAAATGTTTTTGTAAGTTAAGCTCGATTTCCAAATAATTATCATCATCATCTTTGGCGCGCAGTTCTAATTCAGCTTTGACCTTTTTTTTCTAAATCAGCTTTCATTCTATTTATCCAGCGTGCTCGCGGTCACCAAGCTACTCTTCTTCTATCTAGTTGATTTTTTCAAAATGGTTTTTGGCGTTCTTGCAACATGTCCAGTTCACCTAAGTTTTTGGAGATATAAATCTGCATTTCTAAGGTATTGACAATTTATGCGAAATTTTTCCATACCAAAAGTTATACCATTGAATTTTGTAAGTTGGCAAAAACTTTTTCGAATAACGATTCCGATTTCGACTATTTGCAATCTCTATCCTTTTTATTATTGAAGCCACCTGTCCAAATATGAATTTAAATAAGGACTGATTGCATTACTTGTTTTTATTTTTTAAATGTCATAACCTTCTTCCTAACGGCTCTTTAAAAGCTATTAGAGATTTCAAAGAGCCAAAAAAAGTGTCAGGTTCATCGTTGGATTTAGTAGAGATTTGTCACTCTCACTCTCTCTTTATCTCTTTCTCTTTCTTTCTCTCTCTCTCTTTCTGACTAATTTAGTTGCGCTTGCTTTGCCGGTACCCCCTGTACCCCTGATCTACCCAAGTAGCAGCCCCACCGTGCCTTACTTTAGTCCAGCCCTGCTTACATACTTCAAAAAAGATCTTTTTAAAAGATTTAACTTAAAGGGTTCTATATGTCCCGCTGTTTTAAAAGTACCCACTGTTAAACCCCCCTCTCTCTCTCTACCAGTAGCCTTTCAAGTGCTCAATTTGCTGCTTTTCATTTACCTTATCCTCGTCCTTGTTGCTGTGTCGCCTTTATCGCCTGTTACGATCTTCATGCGCTTTTAGCTAATATCTTGCATATACTTAGTACCTTACAAAGTATGCTAAGGGTTGTTCTTTCCAAAAAAAAATTCGAATACGAAAACTCGGCCAGCTCGACTTACTTTACGTGACTGTCGGCAATTATTCACACAGTAAACACTAACTAGGCCCTGGTCTGGTGTTGTTTTTGTTATTGCTACTTTAAGTTTGTTAACAAATTAATCAAATTGAATGACTCGAGCAGTCAAACACATACCAGTCCTAATAGAGTAATCGTCATTGTGTCCAAAATTCGCGCGCCTCCCCTGGTATAAAAAAACAAAAGTTCTTATCTCTCGTCTATCTGGGCATGCTTTCAGTTTCGCTTGGTGTTCATGGCAAGTGTCCCCTTTTTTGGGGGAGTTTTCTCACTTTTCACTGCGTGATTTATCTATTCCTTCCGACGTTTTTATATGCCGGTGTAACTCGTTGTCCTGTATTGAAGTGTGTGAGTTTTGTGCAGATTATGCAAACGATTTTTTATTCAATGCAAATCGCACACTCAAACGGATATTAAATTTTATGGCTCATGTTGCCATGACTTTCGGGGGTTTGTGGGGAGCTTCGCAGTCTAGGACTTTTTTTTGCTTTTGGTTTTTACTGTGTTCATTGAGCATTCAAGTAGTCTTTGGTCAATTAGCTAGGACTAATGGGAATGCCAAATATGTCCATTAAAATTCTTGACTGGAGCTGGTTGGAAGAGAGCGTGCTTCGGTGAAAACGATGCGTGGGTAGAAAAATCTACAAGGTTTGCTTAAAAGCGAATACTTCAGTTATCGTATGTCTTGAAATTTTATTTTTACATATATATGGAATATGAATATTAAGCCAATCTTTTAGTTTTTTATGATTTTTTTGTAGAATATAGATTCGTCGATATTAAATTTTTCACATATTAAAATATTTCCTGCTTTTTATAAGACTCATTTTCCAATAACTGTACTTAATAGGAGCGCTCCTAAGTCAACTCACACCGTCACCTTGAAACCTAATAACCCAAGCAAGCTGGTCTCTCATTCCAACCAGAATCAGGCACGAGCCAAATTATAATGCCAAATCGTTGACATGGTCGTCATTATCATCATCAACATCATCGTCGAGGGCTGACAAAAGAAAAGCGCACGGACCAACAATTAATGAGCAGTTGCATGTTGTTGAGTGTAGTTTTTATATAAGCCAAACAATAGAGAGGAGAGAGACGAGAGAGGGAGAGCGAGTAACGTCCAAACACAAACACAATGCCAACCAAGCTGACTGACAGCCAACACAAAGGTAAAGCCACTACTACCAAGTACAGTGTACCTAGAGCCTGCCAAGGCTGTCAAGCTAACGCCCCAACGCCAAGCATCAAGATATCCTTACAGCACAATGCGGGGTAAAAACAAATCATCCAAAGCATATGCATTTAATTTAAATCCAGAACAAATGAAAACATAAGATTTCGCTTTCATTGCGTCGTCGTCGAGCCTAGATTTGATGTAGGAGCGGAACAAGGACTAAGCAGGGGCGCGGCAAGACATACATTTGCACATTTTGACAATTTACGTGAATATAATTAACCGGAAGTAGCACACGCGCCAGACGTACATGAAGGATGAGAGCGTACGCCAACGCTGGCACAGTCTGCTGCGACTAACTTGAGGCTAACTCTCTGAGTGGTGTCCTCGCAAAGGATCGCGTGTCAACAACCGTAGAAAAATGCGCATTACTGAAAGAAAAAGCGTTTCCGGTGACGGCCGAAAGCGAAATTGAAAATACTCCACAATTTGGCATAAAAGAAATCAAATGTCAGAGCCAAGCCAAGCCAAGGTAAGGCAAAGCTAAGGTAACGCCCAAAAGACGCGAGCTAGTTGCTCAACCGGTTTAACAAGCACTCAGCGCGCAGTGATCATTACGCGGCGTACAGTTTGATTATCCTTTTGCCCACTTCAAGAAGCAATCTTTGGCGGCAGCTGCGCCAAATATCTCAGTCAGAACAATTGTTCCATGCCACACATTGCTTCCTGTTAAGGGCCGCGCGTCTTTAAGGCATTGTCGTGTAACTACCGGAAGGATCAGCAAACGTAGAGGGTCCTGGAGGGTTGTGTGCACACATCTCGTGCCTTACTTTTTTGCTCGATCAGTTTATTCACTTTTTTTTGGAGGCGTATCATAGTGTGTGTCGCATATGTAGCAATTATCATTGGAACATGTGCAAATCTCTATTTACATGTCCTTGATATATACGCGTGCCGTCACTGGCACTGGGCTAGGCGGCGTCTTAGGGGCGTAGCGCCTGCTGCAAAACATTGCAGAAGGCATGCAGCTTGATCTTAGGTTGTTGCGGGCAGCTGCTCCTGACAACAGATTGTTTGACTAGCTTGGCATCTATATTTAATGATGTGATTATGGGTGGGGGTTTCAAGACTACTAAAGAAGCATTATAGAAATGAACTGGTTGCCAGGCGGCTATGGGAACAATGAACGTATAGATTGTTTTTTAGATAAAAGATTTTTTAAATTGAAATTTAAGTTTTGCCTAATGTGATGCGTATTATTCTAAGACAATCCTAAGAAAGCTTAAATCTGTCTGAATTCAAATTAAGGTTATTATGGAAATTGATAATAAATTTATAATTTTTAAGAATATAAGCTGATTTTAAAATTGGCAGATAAATATTAAATATCGTTACAAAAGATGCCGAAATGTGTATATTGCCTAAGGTAAGAAGAACCCGGCGTTTTTTCCCTCTTCTTCGACGATCAGATTTAAATTAAATATGCCCCGTTTTGTTCGATAGCTGTTGTTCATATAGAATACTATTTGCTAATACTTTGATTGAAGAACTCCTCGTATCTATAGATAAGAATCGTTACCAAATTCTTTTCACAAACCTCTCTTGGGGTAATTTTTTCACCATCTGGAAAATTTTGAAAATGGTTAAATTGGGCAATAAAACATCCAATCCCAATTCTTAGAGCTTTTGACGCATCGTTGCCGTTATCTCGATGGAATACGACACCCTTCCTATTGGTCAATTCTGAAGCGGATTCAGGTCAATCACTTGATTCAATCTGGTTAATAACCTTAATTATTCCGAATTGAGCGCTTGGCCCTATGGGAGTAGCTTATAGTGCGCAATTCCGCTCCCTTCGATTGGAGCACTTGTTTTTTTTTTTGAGGGTAATGCCATCTTTGACGATGTCGATATGATATGATCCACCGCAATGAGATATGATATATATTGTGAGATATGAGCTAACTTAATAAATAAATTCATGAAACATTTCAAAATTAAGTCTCTTTTTAAATATCTGTAATCCAAAAATAATCGTAATAAAAAGAAAGCAGATCATGCTATCCTATCCTATCCTATCCTATCCTATCTAAAAAGCCCCAGCAAACCAGGACGTTGACTCAATTACAAATCAAACGATAGCAAGATTTATTTTGGCTTGATATTATGAAAGTGTTGGTAGGGTGTTTGGAAGGTTATCTTTTAAAACAGTTAAATAAATTAATTTGATTTATAACACAACCTCAAAAACTTTTATTAAATTTTTGTTTCAAAACAAACGGTTATGATGTTTTTTGAGGTTATATCAGAGCCCTGACGTTTTAGGATGAATACATCCCATAACACGACGTGTTCCGTGGGCTATTTTGGATTTTATCTCAGTACCCCGACGTGGTTGGGCTTGTCGGTACAAGTTTTTTGAGGGCGATTGACAAAATAATTAAGTCAGTTATCTTATTGATTGTAGAGTCCGAACCTAACATAACCTCAAAAACTCAATAAAAGCTGCCTCAAATATCTCTAAATTGTGATGTGCAAAGATTAATTGGAATCAAAGAATCTGAAAACATACTGCATACATTTATATGAATCTCATAATAATCTCTTTGAGTCCAAAAGTCTAATCTGCTACATTAAACTTGGTAGCAATGCAAACTACCCTGGATCATTTAGTTACGCATCGATTTGTACTCTGGTTTTCTTCATATAACTTATATGTAGAGGAGTGGGTCTTAAAAGGTTTAAAGGTTTTATCCTATCTTTTCTATCGGCTTATTCGGAATTATCATTTGTGCCACTACCCATATTTAATGGGTTTTTTTTCAAGGCAATTTTTTAATATTAGGAATGTCATTCGCAAGGAATTTGATTTCTATATATATAAATTGGGATTTCTATGATAAAATAGGCAGGAATTGGTCTACATACGAGAGCAGTATGATAAGTCTGCAATTTTTTTTAATTTCCTCATATGAACTAAATCTATACTATTGACAGATTGCATAATAAGCTCCGCTGCGGGTAATAACCAACACTATGTATTATCTTCAACCATAATAACTACTTGAGCAAGCTGCCCATGAAGCTTTAGCACTTCAACCGACACCCTAAGAGCTAACCGGAAATAAGTAAAAGCCAATAAATCAGCAAAAGGCGGAAGTAAAGTAAATACCAAGACATGGAGGAAGGCACAAAAAAAAAAACAAGCTACTCAAACCTAATTTGCAGTGTTAGCAGCGACACCCAACAAAACAAATAGCCAAGCCAATAATGTCTGCGGCTCCATAGCCGGGCTCTCCGGCTGGCTTCTGGTTGGACTTCCGGAAGATGAGCTAATGGGACGCGTGTCGTAAACGTCGTTCAATTTGTTGCAATTATTATTGTATTTGCCGCGTTCGGGTCAGACTTGGGAGTCGCGTGTCGCATGTTACTAGATGTCATAATGTTGCATAATGCGCTTAACCGCAGTTTCTGGGGGGGTTGAGCTGAACTCTTAACCGCTTTGTCCTGAGTCGACGCTGCAACGAGCATGTTAATAATTTCCTACTCCGGCCATAAATGTTGACACGCGTTTATTGGGCGTTTGACTTGCCTTGTTATTTGCAGGTTGTTAAACTGTAACAAAATGTTTTTTCCGTACATACAGAGCAGAGAGAGAGCCTTTAGGAACAGACTGAAAGAGTCCAGGCAACCCTTGTGTGATAGATGTCTGTCACACGGAAATATTGTTGCTTTTGTAATTGGTGTTGTTGCCGCTTTTTATGACAGGAAGCAGCGGCACACGACGCAGTTTTCCACCAGAACATTTCATATCCTTATGCTAATCAGCTTTGAAGTGGTCTGTTTGTTGTTATTTTTTGGAAACGTGGGAGAAAAATTTGTTTGACATGATAGTTAAATATTGGTTGCGCCTTTTTTTGTCTGCACTCTTGGGAAAGGGGTGATTTGTAACTAGCTGATGAGGTACTTAGTGTATCAAAAAGTAAATATGATTTGATCTGGCAACGCAAGTTATTGTTAAATGGTTTATTTGAAAATAGTTTTAAAACTTTAGAGTAAATAATACCAGATTATCTTTGGATCTCTAAGGTATATAAAACCATGCCTGTGCTGGATTTGCCAATTGAACAATGCGGTTGGTTGTAACCGGTATTCTTATTTTATAATATTTTTTATGTCTGGTATTTTTTGAACTTCCCACACTATGGGATTTGCTATTCCCTTCGAGGAATTAGAGGCGTACGTGTCTACTACCAGATTAAAATCTGTTAACAGCTTAAAGGTGAAGGAAGCCTTATTGGTGATAATAAATTCGATTTGGTTTTTGGTGAAATAAAATTAATTCTAATTATATTTATGATGAACTCGAAAAATTAAAGTACCGTGGGAGTAGAAAGAAATTTGTATGCTTCAAAAACAAAAAAATGCGACTTAGAAGAATATTGCATTATAGTAAAATCTTTTTTTTGATTTAAATTTTGAATAGAAATATTTTTATTGGTTTTTTTTAAGATATGAATTTAGGAAATTCCCATTTCTTATTAATTTTCATAGGAGCATAAGGATTATCTTCACATGAATCTGTGAAATAGGAAAAACTCTGACCTTTAACAAATTTTCTAAAATTTAAACCAAATTTAAAAAATTTTTTAGTAAGGCATTATTCTAAAAAATTTTGTTAATTTTTTTGGAATAGTTTTTGTTTGGTGTCCACTTTCCTTTTCCCCATTTTCGACTTATTTTACTTGTTTATTATCAAAAGGGTAAAAATGCAGCTCATGTAATGCCAAAATTATGTGATGTGTACGGAGAAGATGTGTTGATCGAACGCCAATGTGAAATTGGTTTGCAAAATTTCGTTCCGGCAATTTCGATCCACGTCCTGGAAGTCCTCTTGAAGCCGATGTGGATAAAATAAAATCGTTGGTCGATGCAAATTGTCGAATAAAAACTCGAGAGATTGCTGAAAGATTAAATTTGTCTAACGCGACCGTTCACAAGCACATGAAACGTCTAGGATTAATTTCGAAGCTTCAAGCATTTTAAAGGCTCAAAAGCTCAAAAATTTTATGAGCGTGGAATCAATCTCTTGCCCGAAAGATGGCAAAAGGTATTGAATCAAAATGGAGAATAAATAATTTCATAAAATGTTTTACACAATAAAAAAATTTAAATTGCACTAAAAAAACGAAATTACTTAGTGAACAACCCAATATTAACCTGATTCCTACTGAATATCCTTTTCAATATTGTAAGTCAGTAGTATTGGGTAAAATTATTGACAAAAATAAACTTCTACTGTCTTCCTTCTGTCCTCTTGGAGAATAGGGCCTCCTATAAAAAGTTCCAAAATTGTTTTCCAAGCTTAAGTGAACTATTTTCTTCGAAGATGTACCATATTTGTAGTTAAATTGGCTGGAAAACCTTATGTGCGTTCCTAATCTGAAGCATTTTAAGGGTGCAATGAAAGTAGGCGATCCGCTATGGGCAGATTATCCTGACAAGCAGTATCTTTAAAATAGGGTGTTTTAGAAAATGGGTAAATTATTAAAAACTTATCCTTACTATCTTCGAAGTTACGACAGAAGTCGTGATGGAGAGCATCCAACCTTTCAGCCATAAGAACTACGGTGCATTGTTGTGCTAAAATTTTTTCCTATTCTGACATTGTGAAAGTGTCGTTTTATTTCTTTAATTTCAAAGTAACTCCTTATCCTGATCCGTCTCTGGCATACTTCTACGCCTTTATTTATAAACGTTCTCTTCGATATCAGTGGCTCCCTTCACGTTGAGCTTGTGACGCCACTGTAGCTAATGCGGGTACATATATATTTAGTAATTATACCCTGTACCGTATGGTCCAAGGGTATATTAAGTTTGTGCAAGCCGAAAATGTATGTAACATATAGAAGGAGACGTCGGAGACACCCCAAAGTTACCTAAAATATGATCAGGGTGAATAGAGAAGTCGATATACCCATGTCCGTCTGTCCGTCTGTCCGTCTGTCCGTCCGTCTGTCCGTCCGTCCGTCCGTGTGAACGCCTAGATCTCAGAGATGGTAAGAGCTAGAGTTACCAAACTTTCACATTAGATCCCATATTATTCCATAGGAGGCAAGTTTATTTTATTTTTTTGATATCGGGGATAAATTATATAGCTCCCATGGGGGTGTTTGAGACGACCTCGAAAAAAAAAAGCGTTTTAGATGAATAATTCGTTTGTTTATGAAGATATCGTAACGAAATTTGGTATTCGAAAGTTTTTTATAGTTCCCAATCACTGTACCAAATTTGATCAAAATCGGTTGACTATATCATATAGCTCCCATAGGACCGATCGGCCAAAATAACTTTTTTAAAGAAAAATTGGCTATATTTCGTTTTTTAATAAGGATATCCTAACCAGATTTGGCGTTTGGAAATTTTTTAGACCACTTAAGCAATGTGCCAAATTTGAACAAAATCGGTGGACTATATCATATAGCTCCCATAGGTCCGATCTTCCAAAACATCGATTTTTTAACAAAATTTGTTGTGTTTCGTTTGTTTGTTAAGATATTGGGACCAAATTTGACATTCGTGAGTATTTCATAGTTCCTAAGCACTGTACCAAATTTAATCCAAATCGTTTGACTAGATCATATAGCTCCCATAGGACCAATCGGTCCAAAAACACGTTTTTTATACAAAATTCGATGTGTTTTGTTTGTTTGTAAAGATATTTGAAATAACTTTGGCGTTCATATCTTTTTTAAGGTATTTAAGCATAAAAAAAAATTTTTGCTTAAAAATTCTTCTGTTTTTGGTTTTTTGTGAAGAAATCGGACTTTATTACAAGCTAGTGGTACAGGGTATCCTAAAGTCGTCCGCGCCCGACTTTACGTCCGCCATTTTTTTTTATTGTAAATACAAGCATTTAAATTATTCGTAGGCATTTAGTTTCTTTTCTTGCTTTATTTAATATAATTTCATTTTGGATCTAAAGTGAACTCGCAGGTTATGGGCAGCCGACCCCCTTCAGAAAACTTTATTGAAGAACAACGAAATATAATTCCTGAAAAGTTTTATCATATCTTTATCTTATCATAAATGAAACTTTTTGCGCAAAAAATACAAGGAAAATATGAAGCACGTTATTACTACATTGTGTCGGTTTTTCTCTTTGATCCCCCGACTTCTGCAGGCACAATAATTACTTATTTGCATAACTCATGAATTTGGTAATCTATTTGCGCAAAAACCGCAGCTGCATTTGCCTCTACCTCGGTCAACCACATAATTAGCCACAATTAGGAAATTTATCAGTTCAAGCATACACATAGATCTCAAAGACAAAATCCAAATTGCAGTACATTGCACAATGGCCTTCTCCAAACAGTTCCTGTTGTGTGTTCCAGCAGCAGCTGAAAATAGTTTAGTTTCTATTTGCAACGATCCGCTCAAAGGATTTTCACCAATTTCAGCACCGCATAATTACTAATTTTGGTCTATTAAAAGTCTGACCAAAACGCTAACAATAATCACCAGCAGTGCGAAACAATGCCGGGAGAAAATAGTACCTAAATCCTTGTCTGTTCTAATAACCGAAAAATATAGTTGAAACATGTCAAAATACTGTCAATACATTTTCACTACACTTGTGGAAAAACACACGAACACACAGAACATCTCCTTTGAAGAGCTCCTCGACAATGGTTTTTAAGATGGAATTTTTGTGTTTCAACTTTGAAGCCTGCCGCCAGTCAGCTACCTACAGGATATGCGTACAACTCCAGGCAGGTCCTTTGTATCCCACGTTTTCGGTTTTGTTGCACCAACAATCGATTTGTAGGTTCTCGGACAGAGCGGCCCTGTAGCATTTGAAAGGATTAGGCATATAATTTGCCATGCTTAGTTGCTTAATTGTGCTTAAATGTATGGATAGCTTATAAAATATTTGCTTTAAATATTTTGGTACAATTATGAAAGGGTAAACATTGGTCTGGCTGTGGGAAATAGGTAGATGAAAAGGTTAAGATATTGTGGCTTGTCTTGGGAAATGTGTGGAAGAGATTTGACGCAAATGTGCTTTGGAATGAAATTTATTTTGAAAATAGTTAGTGCTTGGAATATCCATAATCAGGCCCACAAACTGGTGTGAACTTTACATGTGACTACCCATATGGATTTTAAGTAGCTGAATCCAGAGGAAAGTCTTCTGCTTGTCAATTAGATCGAAGCGGATCTAACAAGAAACTTTGGGGTACAGAGTTCCTAAGAAATATCTAAGTCCTCTCAGGTAGATCAGAGCGGATCCAAGGAAGCATCTTGAGTACAGAGTTCCTTTGAATTATCTGAGTTACTATAAAGCACTGAATTGTTGTTTCTATTCGGTCTTCCTTGAATTGTTTTCCGTGATTCCCCTCTACTACACAAGCATAGACTAGTATTCATACTCGTCAAGAAATCTTTGCAGAAAATGCAAATGAAGCACATACCAATCCGGGTTGGCACTTCCATTTAGCTTACCTAATCAATTTCCCAACTCCCATCTTTACCTGACACATTCCCACAACTCACACCACCCACAAAAGTGACCTTAAACTTTTTCGACGCAGTTGACCGACTAATCTCATCACTTTACACTGCATTTGACAGTTCTCTCTAAAAATTGGCACAACCCAATAGACCAGTTAAAACCTTTTTTTGGTTTCACACCAAAAAACCAAACAACACATAAATTGAATAATTTCTTAATTGACACTAATAGGCTTAAGAGGCATTAACATATTTACAACAACGAAATCCGACTAAAAAACAGCAAGAAGATAAAGTAGTCACGCGCCCGAGATTTCTGACCGAAAACTTATGGAAATGTTCGGTCCGATTTGTTTGAATTTAAATTTAGCTTGGGGTTGAAAACTTTTGCCAAATTACTATAATTTCTGCTGATGGAGATGTGACAGACAGCAAATGTACCAAATCTATTGATGCAAGCCATAAAAGGGTTGCTTTTTTTTTGGGCTGCCAATGCCAACACCCCAACCTAACACCCCTAAGTGTAGTCGATTTCTTTGGCTGAACTTTGCTTATGGTTGGGTAGCTCTACGGCTTGTGGGTGTTTGTTTGAAAAGTACTTGTTTAATCGGTTTGTTTGTGACATTTCTATTGCTGTAAACCCCGTCCCACCCACTGCTGCTATCGGAAAGGAGCTGATCAGGCCAGACACCCACCCGCCTGAATGGGCTTTGTTTATTTAGTGGTAGGCCTGACACGCGTACCACACCCAGTTAAGGAAAGAAAATTGTTATGTTAGAAACTAATGTCACCGACTTTGGTATACCCATTTCTAGATGAACTTTTATAAACTTATAAAGTACTTGGATGCTCTGTTTCTAACGAATTATCGACTTCTAAAATAAACTTGGATGTTAACTTTTATTCATGCTCATTGCATAGACATGTAATGAATACCGATGAATATTAAATCAAACTATTCACCCGAAATATTTATTAATTCAAGTCATTCGGCTATAAACTGTAGATCCTGGTTCTCTTCGAATAGTTATTAATATGCGTTATGCGTCGCTCAGTCAGAGAGATTATTATGCCAACATTTTATTGATTGTAGATTATTCACCATATGTCATCGATATTGCCCATCGCTGCAAATTGTTAGTTGCTCAAGAATAATTCGACTCCTTCAAGAAGGAAAATATTAGCTTTAAAATGGGAAATATTTCGTTTGCTTATCACATCTAATCAGCTTTCATTTCAAGCCACGAGTGTAGAAAAAGATGTACACGTCCTTTAAAAGAAGACTAGGATTCTTACACGATTCCTAATAAAACCCTTAGCTGCGGGCTCTCTTAAGAATTCATACACTGTGTCTTCAGTGTACCTCATAGAAAAACGCGCCAATACCTGAAAAAAACCTTTCCACTTGGACCTCAGATCTCTTTGGCAAACTTGAATCCAGGGAAGGTTAAACAAGATGGAACATAGATCAATGAGATCGGATCCCTATATACCTAATGTTTTGAGGAACCGCAGTCTTAAATCTTTATCGACTTGGCCTTATAAATGGGACAGGAGAAGAACGAAAATCTCGCGAGATCCGCAAATAGCAACGAAATGAGGGGGAGGGCTAAGGATTTCAATGAATCGTTATCTAATTTGAGTATATCTGTGAGATGGGCTGTATTTTCTTATGAATTTTCCATTGTCGAGAGCAGTGAGGATTGTTTTGCCTATATACGAGGAGAATACTGACTGTAGATACTGACTTTTGAGCAAACATTTCGAGAGGAGTCACGATTGATCTTCCTAAATACCTTGAGAAACACTATATTATATATAGATGTTGATTCTAGGTCGAAAATTTTGCTGTACCTCAGCCTCGAGTCTTTATCGAACTGGTCCTATATACTTTACCGTTTCGAAAATGTCTAGATGTGGGATCCAGATTCCGTGGGACTTTACAAAATCAACAGAATTGGAATCTTTACCTCATTTTAATGCATCTAAGGGATGAACGTTTTTTTTTTTACGGTTCCCAAGGTGTATAGCTATCATCGTCGTCTATATCTTCCTGTGATGATATTATAGAAACATGGATCCCTAAAAGTGTAAAAAATAGGTTAGTTAGTTCTGATTGTATACACTTCGAAGTGAACAACTCCTGTCAAGACTAAATCCTAGATCCGTAACTGCATGTACTATACCTCTCTGAAGAAATATGATTCGAGCTCTTCCTGCTCAGGTGGCTTTAGTATTGTTGAAATAATTAAACTCGTGTTCCAAATAAGTTACAAAAAAATAAGGTATTGGTCTAACCTCTTTCGGGACAGGCGGTAGGAGGTCGAATTAACTTTCCCTTACGAGTTCCACTTCCTTTCTATCTGTAACATTCCTTCGGAAAAACTTAATATACCCTAAAACTTTTTAAAAAACGTTCACAAAAGAGTTTCAGGCTTAAAGCTAGTAGGTGTGTCTGTTTGTGGGTTTTGTACTCATCATACAACACGACAACAACAACAGCACAATTTGTTGTTCTTGGAGTAGAGTGGGTTGTTGCTTAAGTGCTGCCAAACAAAAAGAACACATTTACCAGATTTTTCACGGTGCTGCTGAGGCTGTGCCTCGTCGTCCCGGCGAGTGTGAATTGTAATTACAGTGAAATCAGCTTTTGGCACTTGTTTAGCTTCCTCATGGAAGCGGCGTCAGGGCCTGCACACTACCCTGAATACCCTTAACCGAGCTAGCTGCTGTGTATATCAAACCATTTTGGGGTGGATCTGCTTGTGGTTAAGTCTTTGTCTGTCACAGCTTTGAAGTACCCATAGAGTACCCATGCATATGTATAGCAGGATATTTCTATATTGTCCTGACACCCAAGAATTCACACACATGCCGCATGTTTTATTTTTTTTCCTAATTGGCTTTCGATGCGTATGCTGGCATTTATGTTAACGCCCAATCTTCCTTTTTGTCAAATATATTTTTGACAGGATTCTTGATTTGATGTATGCTGCTGCTGGCCAGGATTTCGGGGGGAGTTGTGGGGTTGTTGGCTGCAGACTGTTGACTGCTGTTTCGATTTTATGGTAGGTGTTACCGGAAATTGTGGCTTACCGACCAAATTAAATCTTTGACATTGACTGCTGTGCTGGCAAAATATTTATATATGTATTGGAAGGAAATTAAGCGTGAAGATGTATTTTCCTATAAATATGAAGTACTTAATTGTGCTACGCGGTGCGTGTTAAGTGGATTTGTCGATTTTGCAGGAATCTGGTAATTTGAAGCTAAATAAGTGTGCAGATTCATGGCAATATTGTGGCGGCTATTGAAGGACTGCTTAATTGATTTGGAAGAGCTTTGAATTCAGGACTTTATCAGCCTCGATATTCGCAGCAAAAAGATTTCGAACATGAGATGATTTTTTTTGTCGTTCGAAATTTAGCGTAAGACAGAAGTTCAAGAGATTCAGACAAATAGAGCTTCATTAAGGTTTTATAAAGAAGCTACATATGATGGTATGAGATGAAATGAGAAGCTCATTTTATAAGCCTCATTTCAAAAATCCTGTGTAACATCACACCTCCTGAGATCCGTGCAGCATTAATGCCATTGACACACTTCTTTGCACCTTTAAATTATACAATCCCAGCTCAGAGCAGATCTTCCTCCGCCTTTGACTGCTCTACTAAACCAATAAAATAGTTCACAGCTCGCACCTACCCAGGCTTACCACCCAAAATTAACCTTAAAATTGAAGATTCACACCTTCGAGATGCACTAGTCTGGTTTTCCCTAGAAAAACTAAATCAAAACCATGGCATAACAATGCAGCTCAACGACCATGATTAAAAGTTCTTACGCTCGAAAATCTAGTTACTTGCATAATCTGTGGTAAGCCAGGACGATTACAAGGCATTGTATAAGAGCAAACAAATAAAATATGCAGGCAGCCTAGTGGATGTGTCTATGTAACCATGAGAGCTGACCTAGAGGTATACAAAAGGAATGAGCGCAGCGGCTATTGGCAGGACAACAATGAGACAAAGCGATCCATACTCGAGGGAAACTCAACAGCTGCCTGGGATGTGCCTATATATAAACTATATATAGTGTGTGGCTGTGTGGGTGTAGTACATAGACTACTATGCTCGTGTCCGAGCAACTTACATCCGATTTGCAAATGAAACAATTGTGGTATTTGACCAATTTTACAATTGATGTAATCCTCTAAATCGCTACATTAGCAACACAAGACGCTGACAACGTTGATGGTCAGGGTCAGTCGCAGGACTACTATACCCTACCCATGTGAATGAAAATCTTTGATCCATTACAATTGTCATATTGAAATGTTTTGAGTTCATTGAAGAGTAAACAGCACATAATTTTGTTTATGTGGGTTACGCATCGTCGTATTGGACGCATCGGACGCTCGGACCGCTCTTGTAGGTTTATAATAATATTTTGCTAACCTTCTTTTCGCTTGTAAAAAGTTCAAAAAGATTTTGCCCGCTCTTTTGTAGGCATTTAACGATTACCGACACAGATTAAGGGATGTTCCACTGTACTACATCTCTATGGGCAGGAACACTTACAATCGGCTTTTGCGCTTGCGCGGCAGGTCCTTTTTAGGTTCCTTGGCAATTCATACGCGCGCAATTAGACGAATTTAGGCTTTTGTTGTCGCAGTGTAGACGGATTTCTTGTCTATATATGGCCTTTGATCCGTTCTATCCTTAAATCTGTGCACTCGACCATGCTGAAGTCCTGGCAGCGGCTTGCTACGATTTTGCCTTTGTCCCGAGCGTATTTGGCGCGTTTAAATAGATTAACCGCCTTGCAATTTACTAGGAGCATATCTCAGATCCCAGAGCTACCTTCACGCAAACGCATATATATGTGGAAGTATATAGGTATACCTATGTACCCAGTTTAGGTTGCGTGTCTGTGTGTTGCTATTTCACCTACTTTCTTATGGACTCTGTTTTTTTTTTTAAGATACATTTGTCTGCATACAATTAGCAGTACCGCCCATTGTTTGCTGTCTTAATCTTTAGTAAATTAGTTCATTAAGAGGTTAATTCCTCATAACACCCACAAATTAGCCAAAACCTGGTTGTAGTTGTGTGTGAGCTGCTTATATAGGTATAGTTTGAGTGTTTTAGTAACTCTAGGTTCGTATATAACATATAGGACAAAAAAACTCTTGGAGTAAAAATTGTTGATGAAACATTATTTTTGGGACGAGTTAATCTAACTATCAGACGGCTACTGGGGAAACTCCTCCCTCGCAAGCTGAGGTCCGAAACCATCTACGTCCCTAGAAAATATTGGCAATGGATTTTATCAAACCCAGACCCATGAGAAGTCTAAAAAAGATACATTTTCTCTCCACCCAAAGTCGAAGTGCCCTGACTAGAAGATCTGTAAAAAAAGCCCAGAAAAAACAAACAAAAAGTTTTCCTCGACTGGAATTCAAATCGTGGTCTCCAGATGACAGATTTTATTAAGCTCAGTCCCATGAGAAGGTCAAAAAGAGACCTTTTCTCTGCCCTGTAATCCAAGGTCCCTGACTAGAAGATCAGTAAAATAAATGAAACATAAGCAAAAACAAATTTCCCTTGACGGAAATTCGAACCGTGGTCTCCAGATCCAACAGTCCAACTGAACTGGACGTCCCAACTCATTTAGGACAACAATAGGCCCGTTGTGATACCACTGCGGTTGACCATTTCCCACTTTTCACCACTCAAGAGGTTCCCTATATGAGATGACACAGCCATCCGGCAACCTTAATAAACCTTAAAAGGCATTTTTGACTCTGTTTGGAGAGCTGAGATAAAGCATCAAGAAAGTGTGACTTTAAAAAACGGAATCCCAGGGCAGGGGCAGAAAAAGTGCTCCACTATATCCATCTTCTCCTCGTCGCCTCAGCTTCTTCATCATGTCATAATGGGGGGCATTCAGCCTGGATGCATGATTCCCCACCAACCAGTGTCCTGTAACTTCACACTAGGCAGTCGACCACTGGCTGTATTCAGACAGCAAAGTTCCTTAGTTCTTGTACAGCAGTTTGCCGCCAGATCTTGCACGTGTTCGATGTCCGACTCCGCATTTGGTTTGCACTAAGAGCGAAGTAATTTCGTATTCTCAGTTTGCGGATGGCCATGGGTATAGCCAGGCCCTCCTTGTCATCCGTAATATAGTTGCCCTCGATGTCCCTATGTTCTGGGACTTATATGAGGTGAATTGAAAACGGCTCAGCCATCTCCTCCAGAGACAAGCGGCAGCTATTCACTGACTTCATGCACGAAGTTATCAAAGCAAGGGACTTAACAGCCGCCTGGCTGTTCGAGTAGATACAGATGCTCTTATTCCGTACTTGTAGGTTTCTTATTGTTGTCAAAGCCTCCTGGAGTGCAATGACCTCTGCCTGAAAGACACTGTAGTGATCCGGGAGTCAGAAAGCAGCTCTGACGTTGAAGAACGTGTATATCTTTATCGAGCCAGCTGGTCCTGGTACACCTATACTTCACTCCTCCCTTGTTGAAATATGGGTTTTGAGTTTGGTTATGAAGTGTTCCTGCAGTATGCAGTAGTCAGATTTGCCCTATGCTCCTTAATAAGCATAAATCTTTACTTTATATATTTCAAATACAGTGACGGATCCACGGGGGTTTTGAGGGTCCGGACCTCCCTCCCAAAAGTTGGAAAAATGGGTTGAAAATGTTTTGCGATCTATGATATACATACTACACATTTCAAATTGAAGAACCTCCCACTAGATCAAATCCCAAATCCGCACCTGTCCTCTTATATATTGCACATCAACCATTTAGTTTGCAAATTCGTAATTGATCCCTTGAACCCTTAAATTAAAGGGTAAGAGTGGTAATAATTGATGGAACAGGAGAGACAGACCACAAAAACTATTTGCACCCTGTACATAAACTTAAAAGTAAGAAAAATCGCATATTTTTCGGGTAAATAAACTCAAATATCTCAAAATCCTGACGTGATGGGCTAAATCTGACCCGGAGTCGGATTCTATGCGGAAAATTCCTTTGAAAATTACCTTTAGCTTTCCAACAACTGACATGACCCCGATACATATTTGTAGACCTGTGTTATAATTCAGATTCAGCAACCTTTCAAAGTAAAAAAACATATTCTTAATATTACGCATTGTTTATTAGGTCATTGCTCAAATTGAGGTGGGAACCATCATCAGTTAAAATTCAAAGTCATAAAATATAAAACAATCTCATAATCGTTTCACTTTAATAAAAATTTTAAAGTTCACAGAAAATAGTTTCAACCTTTGTATATAATACATAAAAGGCCAACAGTCTTGCTAACTAGCTTTGACATTGTCAAGTATAAGTACATGGTCAAATGCATGTAAATGTGTACATAGCAGTGCAGCAGCAGCTAGTCATTTACATATTTACCTTGAACCAAGCGCATACATAAGTGCTGCTTAAATAAACGCACTTGTCACTCATCATCATCTTCGTCATCATCTTCCACATCATCCTGATTATTATATACAACATCATATGGCAAAATGACATACACAATAACGAGTACATAATGCAAAAAAGTGCAATCTGCATTTAGTTAAATAAATAAACGAAAGCAAAAAAAAAAAAAGAACGAACTACATATAAAAACAAAAAATGGCGAGTCAATTTTCAAACAACAAACTGGACATTCAAAAAGCAAAAAGCACTAAACCAACATAAAGCAAAAAACAAAAACGACAACTGTGAAAAAGCTGCCCGGTGTACATAGTAAAATTCAATGAATGACAGAGCACAAAGGCCGTGCAAACATGCCCAAGTGCACTGTATAAATATACGTACATATATATTTATATACAGTGAATCAAAAAAGTCTTGTTACAAGCAATTTTTATGAGAAAAATAAAATGAGTCTAGGAATTTCTAGAAAATCTCTTTTGTCCGTCATTTTGGGATAAGCTCAAATCGAAATCTGGAATACAAATTTTTGCCTATAATACGTTCTTCTGGCCTTAAAATTCGGGAAAGCATTATATGATTATATATATTCATCTCAAATCAGAAAGATGAGCTTCAGGAAGAGAAGAAAATAATTTTTTTTTTCGTAAGAATTTAATTTGATTAAAGCAAGCAATTTTACCGAAGAATCCATAGTTCTATTTTGTATTTCGAGGCTTTTGGAAAATATTGACTTTATTGATTACAATTTGTGCTTCAATGGTTATAATGGGTTTTTTGGCCTTTAAACTTTGAGCATTATAATATTCATCTGAAATCAGAATGATGAGCTTCAGATAGAGTAGAATTTTGTTTCATTAAGAGTTTAATTTGATTGAAGTAAATATTTATGTACATTATGGTGGGCCAAATTTGTCGCGACGACCCCTAGGAGTATTCTACAGACAATTCCAAGCCACTTTGCTGAAGAATCCATAGGTCTATTTTAAATCTCGAGCCTGCAGATTTTTAAAATTAGATTTTTACCCTATAACGACAATGCTTTTTTATTTTTAAATTTATCGGCAATACGTCAAAATTTAATATTTTAATTCAACATTTGGATTCATCATCATCATCGTTTGGCGCTACAGCTCTTTGTGAGCTTTGGCCTGCTGAACATAATGCCTCCAGGTTGCACGATTATTTGCTGCTTCTTTCCAGTTTTTTATCTTAATCTTATCCATATCCTCCTTTAATTCTTCCATCCATCGCGATCTTGGTCTGCCTCTTGCTCTGGTGTTGTATGATTTTGCATCTAAGATTTTCTTTTGGGCTCTAGAAGGTTCCATTCGTGACACGTGGCCTAACCACCTTAGTCTTTGTGCTTTAATGAAACGTACAATGTTTTCTCCTCTAATAAGCTGATCTAGCTCGTCGTTCCATCTAATTCGCCACTTAATAGCGCCAAAAAATTTTCTTAGAATTTTCCTTTCAAATACCATTAGCTTGGATTTGTTTTTTTCACTCAGCGTCCAAGATTCAGATCCGTAGCATACTACTGGCCTGACTACAGTTTTATATAGCGCTAATTTACATGTTCTACTGAGGAGCCGTGATTTGAAGAGTTTTATAAGTGATGCGTATGATCTGTTGCCCGCTTGGATTCTATAGTCAATTGTGGCATGCATTGCGTTATCGCTGCTTAGCTTGCAGCCCAAATACGTGAAAGATTCTACCGCTTTAAAAGCACATTCCCCGATCTTTATTGTGTTTGCAGCTATTTTGCTTCTATTCCTTGACATCAGCATATAATTTGTTTTCCTTCATTGGATTCAACATTTGGATTGGTAATCCAAAACTTGAAAAAAAATTTCAGTAGCGCCATTTAGAAAAAAATAGTTAAAATATATTGGCTATACTCGTATTTTCTGATCAGTGTCTTCAAGAACTAAACTAAAAAATAAGTTAAAATAAAAATTTTAAGTAAATAAAGGCACAGTCAGCTAAGTCCATTCATTCTCAATACATATATTAAAGAATTTATTTATAAACCTATCCTACCTTATTACAATTAGTTTTATTTTTTGGCATAAAACAATATACTGCGAGGATATATCTTTGATATATTTGGTTAATTTTCAGGGCTTGGCTTTAAAAAAGGCTACAAATCGAACTCCTCACATTTAGTATATACAAGCAAAACAATATCTATGCCATATTTGATTACTCTTCGCAACCTGGTTTTAAAAAACAGTCCTATCCCCATTAAATTCAAGCAAAATAATAAAATTTCCAAGTACTGGCAGATCCACAGGGGTTTTCGGGTCCCCCAAAGTGGAAGAAATTACTTGAAAGTCTTTGCAAGCTCTTAAATTGAAGAACTAGTTCCGCACCTTTTACCAATTCTCAAAATTAATATTTTGAGCTCCCCGAAAAAAAGTCCTTTAATATAAATTACTAATAAAAATAAAACTGTGTCAAAACTTTTTTGATTCACTGTGTATATACAAACACACTCACACACACACGCATACACAAATGGGCTGGCTATGTACAACAACAACAAAGCAGAGTATGCTAACTGCAAATGCAGAACAGAAGAGCCAGGGACGGAGGACAATTCTGCTGCAGTGGCCAAAGCAAAGCACTTGGTAAATGAGAAAAAAAGCAGAGAAAGCTCAAAGCAACAACAACAAAAACAGCAACAACAACAGCGAAAAGCAAAGCAAAGCAATGCTTGAAAATGCAGCAAAATGTGCAAAAATAAAATATTAAAAACGTGCAAAAGTGCAAATGGGATACCCAAACAGCGCAAGCGAGATGACGTACAGTGTACAGAGATGAGAGCGAGCAAGCGAATGAACGAACAGTCTGCATGTCCTTTTTCATATTTGTTGTTGCGCTCTCGTTATATCAGTGGGATGTGCCAGAAATCTCGTTTAACCGCACATCATTCGGATACAGTAGCAGATACGAATTTAACATAAATTTTTTACAAAAAGTAAACCTTTTTTTGGGAGAGCGATAAAAAATTATAGCCTTCGGAAAGAGAATGGAGTACAAAATCAAGGTAAAGAGGTTTTTTTCTTTTTGATGTATAAGCGTATATCTGAATTTTTTTTACGGAGCAAAATCAAGGTAGAGAGGTTTTTTTCTTTTTGATGTATAATCGTATATCTGAATTTTTTTTACGGAACAACATTTTTTTCCAGTTCCAGTAAATCCTTTCATCAGAATTTAAAATCAAAACCTTTCCATCACTTTGACAAAAAAATATATCTGAGAGCGCTCGAAATTTAATTTAGTATTAAAAGTAGCAAAACGAAAGTAGTAAATCGATCCGGATTAAGAAAATTAAAAATAAAATTGAGGTAGTTTTTTTCCATGTCAAAAGCTTCCATCACTTTAAAAAATATATTCTGAGTCTAAATCCATTCATTTGTAGAATATGTTTTCACAAACGAAAAATCTGTCAAAATGTGTAACAAAAGAAAAAAATTCGAGCCCTTTTACAATTTTCGAATTCCAGATCAGGCTATACCGCTAAAAAATATAGTAATCATTTTTCGTTATTAAATGGATAAGCAATAATTCTGCATTTATTCACTAATTATTTTTTATATTTTTTATTTTTTATATTTTTTATTTTTTATATTTTTTATTTTTTATATTTTTTATTTTTTTGGAAAAGTATTTGGAAAAATTTGTAAGTTTCAGGAAACCATAACATCTAGTTATTAAATAGATTTTTAGACCAAACATTTTTAATTAATAAACCAGATTGTAAAAAATCATAGATTTCTCGAAAAGCGACCACTTTATTAAATACATTTTTTTTTATCAGCGCTATATAGTTATTATTTATCGGATCAATATAGACCGCGGATTAGTAGTTCTTATTAAAAAGCTTGAAGGATCAAATTATTAAGAGTATTATATGCAAGACCAATGTTTTAAAAGGCTGTTGAATAATAAAAAACTTTTGTTCTTAGCATGTCTAACCATTTAAAAAATAAAATAAATAAAAAGCGCCTCTACCGATTTGTGGCACACTCCCTATATGTTTATTTTTTTATATTTATTTTATGCTGCGTTTTTTAATTTTTAATGAGTTGCAAAATGGTTGCGGCGTTTCACTGTTAGTTTCTCAAGTGCGCTATAGTATTTTTTTTATGTTGATGTTTAATTTTGAGGTTCTGTTGAGTTGGGACAGTTTTTAGTAGGGTGAATTATAAGAAGTTTAGGGTAAGGGTAGAAATGTATATATTTTTTGTTTAGCTTGGATATGAAGGAAAAGAAAAAACAATGGGTATCTTGGAACAGAAATGCCTTCAAATAAACACTAAATTTCTTTCAATATCAATTTCAAACAGTCCCAGAAGTCATGGGTGCTTCAAAAATAAAAAACATTTCATTGCAATATTTTCAATATTATTTTATTAGCCAAGCAATAGAACACTTTGTAACAAAATGAGGCGATGATTTTGGGTACTACGAGAAGCACATTTAAGAGATGGCAGGAAAAAGTTGAGAAAGTTAAGAGAGGTAGGTCCTTCGGTAACTATTGGTATGGTATTTTGCAAAGTCGCAACATTTTTAAAGGGATACCGGGAGAAGATACATTATTATAACTATTGTGTTGGTATTCTTGGAACCTTTTCAGGAATGCGGTATGAAAAATAAATCAAACTCTTCTTATAGCACATCGTTGTCTTTTGTAATAGTTAGGACGTTAGGGAGACAATGCCGTTTTTGCTTTAAGAGGAAGACATGTTCCATGTTCCGATGCGTGCTATAGTACTACGATATACTGCTTAGGAACTCTAAAATATTTCCTAGTGCTAAATTTGGTTACGATATTTTTATAAAGAGACAAATTATTCTTTTAAAACTTTTTGTCTTTTTAGAGATCCTCTGAAACACCCCTATGAGAGCTATATAATATAATCCCGATACCTAAAAATAAAATAAACTTGTCTCCCGTAGGACAATAAGGCATTTTATTTGAAAGTTTGGTTGCACTAGCTCTTACCATAGAGAGAATAATTTTGAGTTTGAGCCTAAGCTCTTTAAGTTTCTTAAAGATGATAATTAGCAAGTTTGGCGACTAAACCAAGAATATATATATACAATGCTTACTATTTATAAGTAGGCCATTTTTATATGTCATGTCTATACAGAAGTTTTAAAATATAAAAATTTTTCAGACGTCTAACGTTAAAATTAAATTTTAAAACAAAAAAAAATTTTTTTAAATAAAATTGTACAAAATTTCACATGCAGTTGGGGCTGAGCCAAATTAAAATTTGTGAACATGGATTTCTCCACCACATACCATCAAAATCTGCAAATCATCATGGCGGAACTCTTACTCGAGGCACTATTTGACCAAAATGGTGGCATCCTTATTGATGTTAATTGATAGTTTACCACTTTCGTAAGTGGTATACGATTGTTGTCTTGTCCGGCTTTTACTGGCTTTTGATGTTTTTAAGAAATTGCGGGTCGATCATAGGGTTTCTACTTCACATCAGCAGAACCCAGAGTGTGGCCTGTTTTGGATTTACAAGCGCGTGGCTTTAAAGATAGTCGATATGTTTGCGTCTCCTTGGATGCAACACTGCACGTAGCCACCTCCACTGATTCTGTTACTTACGGACCCACAGCCTCATCGTTAGGAGTAGACTCTAATGCTTGCGGCTCTCTCTGACTCTCATTTTTTACACTAGTACCATTCTATACGGCTTGTGGCAATCAAATAAATATTTAAATAAAATTATGGATTGAAAACAAATTTTTAAATTCGTCTTTAATCAGTGACGTCATTGTGCAGGCGAATTCTAGTCGTCTCCTTATTATTACACTTGCTCTGTTGTACTTGGTTCTCAAACATTGTAGTTAAGTCCGAGGAAATGATTGCATATTTGTAGTTTGAATTTTATATATTCTTTGTATATTTCTTATATTTTTTTATATTTATATTAAGTGTTTTTGATAAAAATTTAACTTTTTGTTCGCTATTTCGATTTTAATGGTGATTATCCGTTCTTGGTTTATTGGCTTTTTCTTGATACATTGATTCCGAAATAAAATAATTTAAAAAGATTGCGTAGGTTGTAGTCGGGCGCAGACGACTTTGGGATAATCTGTACCACTAGCTTGCAATAAAATGCGATATATTGTACAGATGGACATGGTTACATCGACTTCTCTTATCACCCAGATCATACTTAAGGCAACTTAAAGGGGGTCTCCGACGACTCCTGTATGTAACATACGTTGTCGGCTTGCTAAAATATAAGGAACAGGTAAAAAGATACAACCCTTACAACACTTCCAATAAAAGAACACAAAATGCAGGCAAGCAGAAAGGGTTAAGAGGAGTTTTTTTTTACAAGCCCGAAAACAAAATTAAGATATTATCCAGCTGTACCATGTTAATCATTTGAATCTCTTTCGCAACAGTCTCTCTCCATATGTTACTCTGTACAACGACATCTCTCAGTGTCGGACTACTATTTTTTTGAGATCGGCTTCTACACCTTCCAGCCATCGTTTCCTTGGGCGCCCTCTTCTTCCTCCAATCGGCTTCAATACAAAAGCCTTTCGAGCTAGTCTATCAGAGGACATTCTTAACACATCACCCAACCATCTTATTCACTGGGGCTGAACAAATCTTATAACAACCTAAGACCCTAACCAAACCTAAGTATAATCCCAAAAACTGACAAGTGCCAACTGACGCTGAAACTTTCGACAACTGAAACCAATTTTCCTATAAATGCAAAAACTATTTTACCCACGGAACTATTCGACATTATATATGTAGGTGCTCCCCAACGTTTAAATTATAATGCAACAAAATGGCGGCAACGTTGAGGTTCTTATCGTCTTTGTAGCTCCCTAAAGAGTTGTGCTTTTTGATGTAAAAAACTGCTGCTCAACTGCAGTGATGGCAGCGATGATTGCGCGACTCGGGCAGGCGGTCTATAGAGTTGCCTTTTTGCCAACTACAAAGATGATGGTGACGACGACGAGGTTGAGGATGCAGAGGAGTACGAGAATAGAACTCCTACAAGAGCAAACAAAGTCAAGAAAGCAGCGCAAAGCCAAGTGATATCATCAAAATGAATATAAGATTATATTTGCTAAGGCGTGCTGGGCCAAAGGGAGGGAATCAAGGGCAAAATGCAAAACTTGCCAGTGCACAATGGCAGAAGATGGTGACGGAGACGAGGACGATGTCTAACAGCGGCTAGAAGGTGAGCAAACAAAGACGCTGATAAAATGAAAATGCCAAACGACAATTGAAACGCATAACAAAAGGCATAAAAGCGCTGGAGTACGAGATGATGACGATGACGAGGATGATGATGGTGGTTGGGTATAAGAGTAAATCTACACAGCTCGATGGGGTCGACTAGTGAAAAAGTCAACTCTTTCGAGTGGGCGCCGCTGCAAAAAGGTGCAAGAGCAGTCGGCTAAAGGCATTGCCATTTTGGGTACTGGATAGCCCTAGGAAAAAAAAGAATCCTACACACAAATCAAGTGTGAAGCAGAATAGGGCCAAGTTTTGGTCTACACCACTTGGCGCCCGCCGTTTGAGAGGAGGTGGGAGGTGTGTCGCTCTGCCGCTGCCGCTCCTGATTGTCAGTGTTGTCAACGTAGCCGCTGCTACTTTTTGTTGTTTGTTTGCACATTTTTACCTAAGGCAACACTCACAGACAAGATGTGCTTTGGTGTGTGTGTGTATGTCCTGTGTACATAAATATTTTAGGGGCGGGCTCTCTCTTCTCTCTGGCTCTGACTCTGCTCTGTATATTATTCCAATTCGACATTTTGTGTTTCATTCATAATGCAGTTGCGTCGCTGTCGCTGCCGGAGCTGCTGCTCCTGGCTGGCTGTGGCCTTTTCGTCGTCCAATATGAACATCATTATGATGATTTGCCTGGCCGTAGTCCTTTTGCCAGTACAGCTGCTATCTCTTTCACAATCGCACAACAAACCCAGCACTTAAGGGTAGTTTTTCTTACCCCTCGCACACGCGCACACACAGTTTGCTCAGTTCGCAGGCAGCCTGGCTGGCTCTGGCTGCGTGTGCCTTATTTTATATGTCTTAAGGCTCACACAATGCCATGTTTGCCATCATTCCGCTTCGGTCGCTGATCCTGTGCAGAACGTGCTCGGGATGTTCTTTGCGCGCTAGCCTAACAAACAATTTTCTGTGTGTACCAAAAAGCCCAATCAATTTTTACGTCTTTTTGTGAAACTTTAAATATACCTAGAAAACTGTCAAGTGACTCAGACAAATGCATGAATTTTAAGCGCTAACTTTTTAAAGATTTTCAAATTGAATTTTCGAATAAATAAATAAATAATTTTGTGATTTTGTGCTTGGAACGTGCTACAAGTGCAACACAAACGCATTGGATACGAGAAGGCTGTGCCTAAATATGGTTTACTTTGTACGTATTTTAAAGCAGTTTTTTAAAAGTTTTACAAATAATTTAAATAATATAAGTGAAGAATTTAAAAAAATTTTTAAATTTTTGTGATAACGTGTCTAGAAATTATTTAACTTGTATGTTTTACTATTATATTTTAAAGAGTTTCAAAAACATTTTGGGTAATGGGCTTTTGCACGTTAACACTATTTTAAAAGGGTTTTGAAAACTATATTTTTTGGAAAGGTTGTGACTTAATGTCTTGTATATATTTTAAAGCAATGCTCAAAAGTTTATAATAATTGAAATTTATTAAGCTCGCTCTTTTGGCTAATCAATTTTTATTGAAATGATTTTATAAGTTTTTCCTTATTTTGCAAAGCTAATGCCCAAAAATGCTTTATTTTCCACTTGCTTAAAGGTGTTTGAAAGTTTTAAATAGATTTAGAAAAAGTTTTTAAAAGTTTGAATTAAGTTTTGGAGATACATATATTTTCTAGAGTTCCAAGGTGAAACATAGGCCCACAAGTTTTGGAGGTATGAATTTAAAAAGTTTATTTTGTCCAACATTTCTAGGTAGTTTAAAAAGTTTGTGTGATAAGGATTTTAAAACACCTAAGAAATTTCCATAAATTGAGCTTACCAGCTTTTCCCAAATAATTTTATATTTTTGGAAAGGTTGTTTTGCAAAGCGCTTACCTTACAATTTGTATTAAGTTAAGTAATTTGTATTGTTTTAAAAGTTTTTCTTAATTTTGTTAAGTTAGTGTCAAAAAATTATTCAATTTGTATTCTTTGAATGTTTTAAACAAATTTTAGTAATAAAGGGCCTAGAAGAACATTTGAAAAGTTTGAAATAAGTTTTAAAGATAAGAATTGTAAATCACTAACGATTTTGCACAAATTGAACTTAACAGGTTTTCGGAAATAGTTTAATATTTTTGAAAAGGTTGTTTTTAAAGTGCTTGTCATACAGAATTTAAATTAAATTATTTAGTACCTTTTATTTTAAAAGTTTTTCTTACTTTTGTTATGGAAATGCAGAAAAATTATTCGATTTGTACGCGTTTGACGGAAGTTTTTTAAAAGATTTGAATAAAAAATAAAAATCAATTTGAGTTTTAAAATCTTGAAATGTTGAATTCGGATAAGCGTTGAAAGATTATTTCATTTCTATGCATTTGAAGTGAGTTTCTTAAAAGATTTTCAAATAAAATTTATAGAAATCAATTTAAGTTTTAAAATCTTGAAGTGTTGAATTCGATGAAGTGTGGAAACGGAAGTTTTTTTAAAGATTTGAATAAAAATTATAGAAATCAATTTGAATTTTAAAATCTTGAAATGTTGAATTCGGATAAGCGCTGAAAAATCATTTCATTTCTATGCATTTGAAGTAAGTTTCTTAAAAGATTTTTAAATAAATATTATAGAAATCAATTTAAGTTTTCAAATCTTGAAAATTTGAATTCGAGGAAGTGTTGAAAAATTATTCAATTTGAACGCACTTGAGGAAGTTTTATAATAAATTGTAATAACATTTATAGAAATCAGTTGGAGTTTAAAATTGCTTCAAATTTCAATTTTGAGTTTCGAATTTTTGTGCAAAACTTAAAAAGGGTTTTTTTATGTATGTATTTATAGTGTTTGAAAGTTTTAAATAAATTTTAGCCAAAAGGCTTATAGTGAAGCACGAGAGAATTTATGTACATCTTGAGATTTTACTGATTTTATAAAAATACAAATTTTTAGTTTTATTTTTATATTTTTTTATTTTTGACTTTTCTGTCTAATATTTTGATTGAACATTTTGAAGAAACTAAAAGCCAAAAGCTCGAATTTCTTTACCCTACAAAGCATTTTTCTCTGATTTAAACTAATCTAGATGATGGAATTAATTATAAAGATATATTTAGCATACCGACGGCTTACTGTTGGGCTCATTTTAGGTTTAAAAATATTCATCGAAAACTGCTAATTAAATCAGTTTTTGTTTGTACAATTTATACTATTTATTTTTGAGAGGTTTTCAAAAAGATTAAAATCTATTTTTTTGCTCATTGGGACAGAGGTTATTTATTTATTTATATAATTATAAAGCAGAAGTTAATTCTAAGTTATACAATGTTTTTAAGAGTATTTGTTTGAAAATTAACTTCTATGCATTTGAGTAATTTTAAAAAATTACACAATAAAATAATAATGTTATCGCAATATAAATGAATGAACAAAATTTAAAAAAAGAAACGTCATGTCTACATTTGATTTTAATTAATTTATTTCCGTTTAAGGAAGGTTTGTGTAAAATTTTAAAGAATTTTTCAATTTTGCCAGAGACACTTTATTCATTGAACCCTAAAGGGTCTTTACAAATTTTTTTTTAATACTTGAAGCATCTACCTCATTAAAGGATTTTCGAAAAAAAAATCCTAATATTTATATTTCGAGAGCTTCTTAAAAATGTCATAATTCAGTTGACATTTGTAATTTTGCTAAAGAAAATAAATTATATACTTTATATCATCTCTACCATTTGATGTGAACTGATTTTCTTTTTTCATAGCAAACAAATGTGTAAATTTTTAAAGTTTGTCAGCGGCATCTTAAAAATTATTTATTTTCACACCGCTTATAGTCTTCTTAACCCGAACAAAAATTATTAAATTTTATTTCATTCAATTTTTAAAGAATTCAGCTTAAATAAAAATAGTAATAGTTTCATAGTTTTTAATAGTTTCAAATTTATTTATTCTATTCAATTATCAGTTTATTTACTTTTATGATAGTTAAATCATTCAAGTAGTAAAGCAAACTTCATTTCCCCTAAAAGCTTTTCATCTTTTAAGATGTTTTTATCTTACTTGTGGGGTATCCTAGCAATTCGCCGAGACTGGGCGAAAATGTACAAAACTTGATTAAAAGTCGATAGGAATCTGGTGTTTGTTGTTAACTTATTTTGAAGCGAAAGTAAAAAACCAAAAACACATCTCTACCGACTCATTCATAAACACAAACATACAGTCACATTGTCCAAAAAAATCAATGCACAAACAAAAAATTGCATAAATATAATATATAATTAATCTATAACAAAAAAGTTAACTATAGATGGAAATACATTCATATAAAAATGTGTTGTCTTATTATGCCTTATGCCTTGTTTAAACCCGCTGTGAATCATAAGCCATTTTTTTGGTTTACAAATCATTTTGATGTGTGACTTATGTGGCTTTGATTTGATTGATTTTTATTTTCAATGATTTTCGGCAGATTCAGCATTTGCATTGTTTATTTATTATTAAATTAAATAATATAATAAGCTTAATCTTATAGGATAGGATTTTTAAAATACAAACTTTATTGCAAACGAAATTTTTAAGCTTTTTAGAAAACAAGCATTACATTTAATGGTTATTTAAATTAAAATATTTTCTACAAAAATAAAATATAAAGATTTACATCATCTTACTGCCATGTTTGAAGTTTAGGCACATCTAATAGGCCATACTTCCTTTAATCTCGCTGAAGTGTAGCCACTTGAAGCCACACTAGTAGCTTATGTATATGAGTGTGGCCAACAACTATTTCATTTGGCAAGTTTCAATTAAGTGTGACCGAAGCAGCACATTCTACAAGCAAGCTTAGCTCAAGGGCTAAACTTAATAAAATTAAACAACACTTGAGGCAGAAAAACTAAAGTAAAGTAAAGTGAGACCAGCTTGTTCCAAAGCTACTTACTGAGGCGTCAAATCAAGTTAATTAAAAACGGCAGCATATACATATAAGACCGTAAGACGGACAGACCCTGACTTGCATTGACTTGACTGCCATGCCCAGAGCGGATGTCTCACATTAGGAACACTTGAGGAAGCACATGGGGTAGAGTCCCAAGAATTTTACACACTCTCACTCAAGTGTAAAAAATTTAATGATGTGCACATACAAACAGCACAAGACATGCGGCAGAGGCTTGGCTTGAAAATTGCGCCAAAAATTATGCCAAGTTTTTGATGGGAATTGCGCAAATCCCAAAGCAGTTAAGTGTTATGATTGATGCAATGATTTTTGGCAATATGCTGTGGAAGTCATAGGATGGTATAGGCCTCATTGTTGTGGTTAAGTCAAGTGTACCAATAATGTGCGCACGGGTTAAAGCGCTATCAAAGGGTTCCAGAAATAGGTTTTTCAACATATTTTTTTTAAGTTTTATTTTCATAATTTTTGTGTGGAAATTTATGCGGTTTTGTTTTAATTGTTGTAACCCGCTGACTGGGCAGCCACAAACCTGATATCCTGCCGGCGGGAACGTTTAAGTTTTGGGGCGTGTTGCAGGCAAAAAAAAAAAACGCACTGCGTTTGTTTGTGCCACATTAGTTGCACTTGACTGAGCCCAGCTAGAAGTCGCTTTTTTTTGAGGCGTATGCTCGATATTAATTGATAACCCGTTGATTATTTATGCAAATATACAAAGGATCATAACAAACTTGACTAACAATCGAACTATTGTCTTACTTGCAGAGTCCGCGTGGCATGCAACCGTTTAGTCCAGCGGGTGTTATTGCAATGATGCCGCCATCTAAGAGTCCTATTATGGAAACAGCCGCTGACAGCAATCAGGCCAGCAGCAACAACAATAATAATAATACAACTACAACAATGCCCATGAATATGTCCAGCACGGAAGCCAAGTCCAACAATGCGCGCGCCTGTCCGCTAAAGTTTTCCATAGCCAAGATTATGGAACCGGATCATAAACCAGCTGCAGCAGCTATGCCACCTACTGCCGCCGGCACTACTAACAGCTATGCAACCGAGGAACTGGAGGATGTCGATGCCGATGTGGATGCCGATTCGGAGCGTTCTTGCAGCCCCATAGAGGTGACCAACGATGATGATTCACCCTGCCCCACAGCTGCACCCGACGTCAACTATGACTCTGCCTTTAAGAAGTATGTGCCCGTGCCGCCGCCCACTGCCGCGAATACCAGCTCCGCCTCTGCCAGTGCTGTGCAACAGTTTGTCAGCACGCGTCATCATGAGCTGCTCTCCCAGTATCCGCTGCTCTACTATGCGCCCAATCAGCTGATGTGCGCCGCTGCCGCTGCGCAGTATGCCGCGCTAACGGCACAACAGCAGACGTTGGCCAGCGCGGCACATCTTAGCAGCTTCACCGCCTCCCTTAATGCCAGTCTTCATAATCAGTCGCTGCGTCGCAACTTGGCCGCGGCCGCAGCAGCGCCTGGTCATCCTTTGGCCGCTGCCGCCGCTGCAGCTGCTGCAGCACAAAATCACGCGCCACTGCAGCAGGTCTTGGAAAAGTCGCCAGTCAGTCAGCGTGCGCAGCGTGAGAGCTATGCTGCAGTGCAGCATGTTAGTCTTAAACGCAAGCGTTCACCTTCCGCTGCTACGGCGCATGGACATGGCGTGGTGACGCCGCCGCCTGCACCAGCTGGTCCCAGCACGCGCACGCCTTCCCCACACTCGCTGGATGACAGCAGTCCGGGCTCGGCGAATGGCGGCAAGCCCAAGACCTTCTCCTGTCTGGAATGCGGCAAGGTGTTCAATGCGCACTACAACCTCACCCGCCATATGCCCGTGCATACGGGTGCACGTCCATTTGTTTGCAAGGTTTGCGGGAAGGGTTTTCGTCAGGCCTCAACGCTCTGCCGGCACAAGATCATACATACCTCCGAGAAGCCACACAAGTGTCAGACCTGCGGCAAAGCTTTCAATCGCTCCTCCACTTTGAACACACATGCGCGCATCCATGCCGGCTATAAGCCCTTTGTTTGCGAGTACTGTGGCAAGGGTTTCCATCAGAAGGGCAACTATAAGAATCACAAGCTGACGCATAGTGGCGAAAAGGCCTACAAATGTAATATATGCAACAAGGCCTTTCATCAGGTCTATAATCTTACCTTCCATATGCACACACATAACGACAAGAAGCCATATACCTGTCGCGTCTGCGCCAAGGGTTTCTGTCGCAACTTTGATCTGAAGAAGCATATGCGCAAGCTGCATGAGATGGGCGGCGTGTTGGGTCTGGATGATGATCTGCCGCCCGCCTATGAACGTAGACGGGAATATACGCGCCGCGAGCCGCACTCCTCACACTCGCCACGCAGTGGCTACAGTCATGCTAGTCAACTGACGCCGGATTCGTCGGCGGGCAGTTTGTCGCCACCCATAAATGTGACCACGCCACCTTTGTCCAGCGGTGAGGCCAGCAATCCAGGCTGGCATAAGTCGCAGTATCAAACACTGGGCAATGCGCCCGCTGGTCACTTTCATCACTTACAAGCGCCGCCAGGTGCGAGCTTACATGGCGATTATACAGCCAGTTCGGCGTTTTTGCATCTGGCCAATGCCGCTGCGGCTTCGGGCAGCTCGGCACATGCGCCACATGCACATCCACATGCGCAGCAGCAGCAACAACGTTTGTCCGCTGCAGCTGCGGTCTCGGCCATGGAGAATGTGCCATTTATAGCCAAAGTATTTTGACAGCGATACTATGCAGATAACTTGGTCAGCTCCGCTGCAGCCAGCAGCACGGCCGTAGAAGCAGGCACGGATGAAGCCAACAACGGCAAGAGCAGCTTGCTCATTGATTGACTGCAGTTTGTAGCGGCTGCCGCCGCTGCCAGCAGCAGTCAGACGCAGGAACTGGAGTCCTGCGCCAGAGCTGCCACACCGGAACTTAGCTGCACTGCTTTGGGCAACGCTGTGCGTGCGCTCAATGGCTTGTTCTAGGATGCATCCAAACATATATAATATCCCCACCAAATGGTTTCACCAAGACATGTGCAATACATACATACGCTCTATAAAACTACTGGGGACTCCAAACTAGTCCAGCACAACCAACTCTCTACCCACCCAACAAGCTTCATCTGGCCACTGGAACACTTAGCTCTTAGACAAATGTGTGTGTGATTTTTCAAAGCGAATTTATATGAATTGAATTTTTAAGTCTATTTGTGTATGTATTTAGTTATATATATATAGTATATAGTATATATGTGTGTTGTAGTATGCATTGTTCCGTATATATGTATACTATTGCTAGATGTGTTGGTTTTCTTAGACTAGCTTGGCTTATTTATTATATAAACTCTAGTTAGTGCTAAATACTTGGCGCCTCAATTGTTACGCACTGCTGTCTATATGCATTAATCATATAGATTTGTCAAGTGCGCATTTTGTCTATATACTTATATACATATACATATGTATGTACTATGTATAACAACATATAAATTTAAGCATACTTGTCAAAGCATTGAGAATTGTGTGTGTTTCAAGAAATCTAAGGGATTTACAAAAGAGCATTCGATTTATATATAGTATACCTATATATATATATGTAGTTGTATTGTGCTATATACTATATGTAGTCTAGTTAAAAAGAAAAATTTTAAAAAGGCATCAATTGAAATTGTTTAGCACTTAAGTGATATTATTGATAATGTTTAAGCAATAAATCAATTCTTCAATTATTAAATTAATGTGGATTTTGTTATTATAAAATTGATGGGGTAAACCAAAAAATTATCAGAGTTGTATCCTTAAGGGATTAATACAGAGGAACTTGAAAATAGATCTAAGGGTAGCCAAGCGATTCCTGGGTTGAAGAAAGTGTTTCTATTGTGAATTTTCTTAGCATGCTGACTGGGTTTTTGCAGACTCAGGAAGCAGCTGAAAAGTATTGGTATTGTAAATTCGAACATGGTTGCAGAATATGATGCTCTAGTCAAAAGAAGGGTATGCCTTTATGGCGGGCATAGTATTTCAAGTAATGTTACCCAACTAGAACCATCTCAAATAAGAAGAAGGCTATGTGCACTGGTACATATATGCACATTAGGGTGGGTCAAGTATTCTCGGTATAAAAGCGATTTTGATTCCTTGGATCATTCTAAGCAACTCTGCCCAAGAAACTATGGGTCTAAAATGAATTTACTTTTGAAAATAGGCCATGAGCCCCAGAACTTTTTTTTAGCCCCACACAAATCAACCCACAAAAATGTGTACAGTGCATAATTTTAATAACTAAGGCTTGTAATAAAGTCCGATTTCGTCACAAAAACCAAAAACAGAAGAATTTTTAAGCAAAAATTTTTTTTTGACCGATCGTTCCTATGGGAGCTATATGATATAGTCAACCGATTTCAATAAAATTTGACACAGTGCTTAAATACCTTAAAAAAGATATGAATGCCAAATTTATTTCAAATATCTTTACAAACAAACAAAACACATCGAATGTTGTATATAAAACGTGTTTTTGGACCGATTGGTCCTATGGGAGCTATATGACCTAGTCAAACGATTTGGATTAAATTTAGTACAGTGCTTAGGAACTATAAAATACTCATGAATGTCAAATTTGGTCCCAATATCTTAACAAACAAACGAAACACAACAAATTTTGTTAAAAAATCGATTTTTGGAAGATCGGACCTATGGGAGCTATATAATATAGTCAACCGATTTTGTTCAAATTTGGCACATTGCTTAAGTGGTCTAAAAAATTTACAAACGCCAAATCTGGTTAGGATATCTTTATTAAAAAACGAAATATAGCGAATTTTTCTTTAAAAAAGTTATTTTGGCCGATCGGACCTATGGGAGCTATATGATATAGTCAACCCATCAAATTTGATCAAATTTGGTACAGTGATTGGGAACTATAAAAATTTTCGAATACCAAATTTGGTTACGATATCTTCATAAACAAACGAATTATTCATCTAAAACGCTTTTTTTTGTCGAGGTCGTCTCAAACACCCCCATGGGAGCTATATAATTTATCCCCGATATCAAAAAAATAAAATAAACTTGCCTCCTACGGAATAATATGGGATCTAATGTGAAAGTTTGGTAACTCTAGCTCTTACCATCTCTGAGATCTAGGCGTTCACACGGACAGACGGACATGGGTATATCGACTTCTCTATTCTCCGACGTCTCCTTCTATATGTTACATACATTTTCGTCTTGCACAAACTTAATATACCCTTGGTACCATACGGTACAGGGTATAAAAATGGGCTTCTGTAGAGTTTGGTGAATGGTTTTGAATCAATATTTTTTATGGACTTATAGTTTTTACTTTCATTTAATAATGAAAGTTTTATTTTAAGCCAAGTATCTAAAGAATAATCTATATAAAAATAATCAACTAAATCAGAAATGCTCAACAACCTTCTAATATTTAATATTTTTCCTAGCATAATATTTGGTATGTCTTGACAAATGCTGTCATAGTTCAGAGCTTCGAAAGTTCTTTAATATTTCTTGATACATAGATAATAGATTAATAATAAGCTATTTGTTTAGTCTGATTGGGGAGCTCTGCGGCTGTTAAAGAGCGCAATGGATTCGATATTAGGTTCCAGAAAAGAAAAGTTTAATAAAACTAAAAGCGAAATTCATGGGGCAGTTACAAAAGAACCTCAGTAGCCTAGCGACAGTGCACTAGACTATCATCCCAGAGGTTATGGGTTAGAATATACTCTTCGTATTTCCCTAATTTTTTTTGTCTATTCAATATTCTTACTCCGATTGTCGGTATCACAAAGAGCATGTTCTTGTTTTAAGATCCACTTGCCGCCTTAATGGACCTACCTACCTATAGCAGACCCTGGGTTGTCCATAATTGCCACAGGTTCTGTCCAATATTAACGCGCTTAAAAGGATTTCCTTGTTGTCTGCGTCAAGTAGGTTTTTTTCTGACACAGATTTACAAATAGTTGGCTCTACACCGTTTCTATAGAATGAGAGCTATACTAGATTATTGCAGTGTTCACGATTAAATCGATTCCCCAGATAAAAATTTATAATTATATCAATGTATCAATAATTTTCATAATAGAAAAGAGTATAGGCATACCTTTATACTCCTTTTTAAAAATAATGTCATATAGGCAAAACACAGATTACAAATCATAAAATATACCATCTTGTTTTTCCAATTCATTTAAAAGCACTCTAGAACCTTCTTCATAGAACATTCTTCATAAAGGCAGCGTATAGATTTTTAACGTTGAATACAATTTTTCACAAAAACCTGATGAATAAAAAATTTCTTTCCGAAATGCAATCAAAACATGAATTTCCTCTAAATGGCCCCAGTCAGAAAAAGGTTTCACATATAGTATATATTTTGTACATCGGATTGAAAACTAGTTTTTTAAATTAGCTTGGCGGATTCCTTATGTATAACTTTACTACAAAGAAAATTAAATAGGAACATTTATTTGCCTTGAATGATATTGTCTCCTTAAATTTTGCAATTTTTTTTTGGTTTTCTAATAAATTACGGATTTCTGTTTATAATGGACGAAAAGCTTTAAAATGTAATTTTTCAGTTGCTCCAAGGATCTATATATCTAGCATAAAAAACACCAAAAAAAAATTTAAGTAAATTTAATGCCTAGGAAGTAAATTATTTTGAGTTTGAGCTAAAGCTCTTTAAGTCTCCTTCAGGGGAACAAGTCGATATACATTTTTTTGGTTTTTCTCCAAAACATGCCAACAAAATCTGCAAATCATTATGGCGGAACCCGCTGCACTCTTTGATCAAAATGGTGACTTCCATATTGGTGTTATTGGATAATTTAAGTACCCATTGTTTGTAAGTGTACGATTGTTATCTTGTCCTGCTTTTACTGGCTTTTTATTTTTTTTAGAGATTTTGCGGGTCGGTCATAGGGTTTCTTCTTCATCTTAGAGTTCTTAGAGTCTCCTTGGCCATTCTAAACGTTAGCACCATTATCTACTGCTTGTGGCCATAAAGTAAATGTGTAAATAAATAAAATGAAAATTATGGATTAAAAGCAAATTTTTAAATTCGAATCAAGTGACGTCATTATGCATTCGAATGTTAGTCGTCTCCTTGTAAAAATTATTACACTAGCTCCTCTGTACTTGGTTCTCAAACCTTGTAGCTAAGCTCGTAGAAATAACTGCATATTTGTAGTTTGAATTTTATATATTCTTTATATATTTCTTATATTTTGTAATATTTATTTTATTAAGTGATTTTGCAAAAAAAAAATTTTGTCATCTGTTCTCCATTTTGATTTAATTGTGGTTTATCTGTTCTTGGTGCTGCTGTTGTCCTGTGCTGATTTTACTGGCTTTTTGATACATTGATTCCGAAAAAAATAATCTAAAAAGATGTTTTAGGTTGTAGTCGGAGGCAGACGACTTTGAAATACTCTGTACTACTAGCTTGCAATAAAATCCAATATATTGGGCAGATGGACATGGGTATATCGACTTCTCTAGTCACCCAGTTCATACTTAAGGCAACTTTGTTGGTTCTCCGACGACTCCTGTATGTAACATACATTGTCTGCTTGCACAAATGTAAGGTACAAGGTATAAAAAGATAAAACCCTCACAACACTTCCAATTAAACAACAAAAAATGCAAGCAAGCAGAAAGGGTTAAGAAGAGTTTTTTTTTTACAAGCTCGAAAGCAAAAATAAGATATTATCCAGCTGAATCTCTTTCGCAACAATCTCTCTACATATGTACAACAACATCTCTCAGTGTCGGACTCCTATGTAAAGTTCGATTTTTATGTACAAATTTGTTACAACGATAATAAAATTGCAACATCTATCTAACTTTAATAATATAAACGTCACTTAGAACCAAAATTGGTTTTGTCTACACATTTAGACCAGTTATCAATTGAAAAAAAAAGTTTACTCCGACGTTTATCAGTGACGTCATTGTGCGGGCGAATTCTAGTCGTCACCTTGTAAAAAAATTATTCAGGCCTGTTCTAGATTTCGACTCGTTTTGAAAAGTCATAACGAGTGCATTCCGACAAATGGTGTTCTAGATTTCGACCGAGTTCGAATCCACTTCGAATCGTTTTCGAATCGTTTTCATTTAGACCAGCTGTGCAGAGCAGCTGTGTTGTTTATGTTTGTTTATATGGCGCTAAATTGAAATGGAAGCGGCATCATACAGCAGCCGTCTTTTAAAAATGGACACGTAGTAAAAACTTAAGCAATTTGTAGTTTGCATTTTAGTTTTAAAAGTATAACATACAATTTTTCGCCAGCTCTATGTGTTTATTTTATTTTAGTCAACAAATTATTTTAAGCAGCAGTTTCAGAGCCACCTTCAGTTACTTCTCTGCTACATTCCGCTTTGCTGAATTGTTGTTTGTTTATTTTCCATAAGCATTTCACAATTGTATTGGTCATGCGGTTAATTATCATTGCTTAAACAGGCACATTTCTTTCTCAAAGTCGTATTTCCTGTAGTTGACATCGTTGGTGCTTGCAAATTTGCCAACATTTGACAACGTTGGTATTGTGTTTTGCTTAGCACTTCCTTTTTGCTCCTTCAAAAATGTATTACTACAATTAACTAAAAAAAGCGGATCATTGTTGTTTGTTTAAAAAGTGCGCCAAATTTCAAGCAAATTGCCAGCTGATCAGCTGATCACCCATCGATAAGTTGACTTGTAGAGTTACCTCAAGTTTTCGAACATCCATTTTATTAATTTAATTTTTCTTTCTGCCAACATCTTTCTGACAGACAAACATTTTTTATTTATTTACCAATTTTGTACAATTTATTTTATATACGTATTTTAAGCCATCCATTAATAAAATTATCTTCGAATTTACTTGTGCAACACGACAACACGACTACACAATACACATTTCGAAGTTTTGTTTTGTCTAAATCCAGAACACCTTACTTTCATTCCACTCGTTTTGGCTTTGCATGTATACACAATTTTAATAGACATTTTTTGTCATAAAAATATATAATGAAAATTAACCTTGATTCGTTGAATTGAGCACATCTAAATTTTCTTAAAACATTAAAAAATAATACAAAATTAATTTTGGTGGCATTAATGCGTTTATTTAAGCAAACAAAGCAAAATACTTTTCATTTCGACAGCTGCAAGCCAAACTTTTCATAACGAGTAAACTCTTGTCGGAATCGAAATCTAGAACACCTTTCATTTCGATTCCGACACTTTTTGTCTGAATCGAAATCTAGAACATGCCTGATTATTTTGGCTTTGTTGTGCTTGGTTCTCAAACATTGTAGTTAAGCTCGTCGAAATTATAGCATATTTGTAGTTTGGATTTTATATATTCTTTTATTATATATTTTTTCATTTTATTAAATGCTTTTGCTCATATTTTTTTTTTTAAATCTATTTTCTCCATTTCGAATTTACTGGAAACTTCGAATTTGATTTCCTATTGGCTTTGCATAATTTTGAATTCTATAAATTTTTTTGTGAAAAGATACAAATTAGAGTAAAGAACTGCTAAGTGGTTATGCTCTCCCATTGCTACTATGATAGCTGCGGAAATGAGAATTACCCGTAGAAGCCTTTCTTCAAATATCTTGACTGTCTGCAAAATCTGACCATACGGAATCTGCAAAATGGTTTCATAAGAAATGCGACAAAGCTATCTATAATGGCACATGCCAGCTTTCCAACCAATTAGACCAACCTCCTCCGGTCACTACGCATCATTTTGTTTTCTTTCTATATCATTAGGCATTTCAATGTGTATGCAAAATTGTCCTGAGCCAAACATCCCTACGTATAAATTACAAGATTCGATTATCCAACTCGTTTTGAACGGAACAATACATGGCCATTAGGGTGGCTCATATCCGACTGGTAGTTGCTCGTCAGTAAGTAGTATGCAAGAATCACTGCCTTCGTTAAGTCACTTCGAGTCAGATTCAAGCCAACTGCAGGACTCACAATACCAACGAGAGACGGAGTATGCGCATCATCAGTGACATATTTCTCATCGGTAAGTGGAACAGAGATCTGGTAATGGTGTCGATGAAGGAAGACTTGGCCATATAATTTCCGCCAACGATAATGAAGATAACAATCGTGGGGTGGCACATCCGAGTAGTAGTTGCTCGTCAGTAAGCAGTATTCAAGGATCACTGCCTTCGTTAAGCCTCTCCGAGTTAGATTCAAGCCAACTGCAGGACTGACAATACAAACGGGATCACTTGAAACTTGAAATTTGAGATTGCAACATGAAAAACTAAAATATTTGAAAACTTTCGCAACGTTTGTCAATTTTCCTCTGGCGAAGTCATAAACTAAAAATAGTTCTTAAAAAAGGATGCCATGGACACATTTTTGTAGAGATAACAACATTTTTGGGCTTTATGCAATGTTAAATACGATTTCTAAATATTTTGAAAAAAAAACTTCTTAAGAAAAATTGGCGACTTGAAATTCGTTGTAGTCATATAGTTTCTTGGGCAAAGTTTCTTAAAATAAACCAAACAATCAAAATCGTTGAGAGCCCCAAAACGTTTTTTTTTTGGCTGCATACAAATTGAGCCACCCTACCGATTTATTCAGTTCCTCAGCTTCTCAAAACTGTATTAGAATTCTTTTCTTATTTCATCAAAGTTTCTTTTTTTCAACCCCAGCGCTTGAGCCACCCTAATGTAAATATATTTTTGGAAGTCGTTCCATTCAGTTCCTCAGCTTCTCAAATTTTTATAAAAATTTGTTTCCTACATTAATGTCGAAAGTTTTTTTCAGCCTTATGCGCCCAGGCTCCAACTCTGGATTTCCTGATCTTGCTCAATTTCGTGACCCCCGCCCCACTCTAGAGCATCTTCCATGTCAGCTGCTTCAATTTGATATATGCAAATGGATGCGTCGTTTTTTAATGAAAACAATTATTGCTGCATTATACAAGAGGCGCTTTAATGGGCTCTAAACTGTTACTGCTCATGCCAGAGCCAAGAAAACGACAGCATATTTGCAACTTAATTAGTGGCAAGCTGCAAGGATGCGCCGCTGTGCCTAAGAAAGAGATGACACTTGTGTGGCATGTTGCAGGGCAGGAGCGCCACTCAAACAGAGCAGCAGCGCACATGGATGGCATTTCCATATTACTTTGATCTGATGACAAAAAAGGCGGCACAAATGTGACAAGCTGAGTTTTGTCGAGGCTGCCACACTTGAGGTTGCTCATAAAAATGCAACAGAGAGGCTCATACCAGGTGAGTCAGAGCAGGGTTGGCATGTCAGTTGTGACTTGACTCAATTAATAAGAGAAATGACGGTGACAATGACAGCCAAGGGGGCAGTGCCAGAGCAGTCGCATGTGTTGCCACTTGAGTTGGCAGTTCTCTCTCTTTTTTTTCACTCGATTTCTCAGTCGCATATGAATAATTCAAATGGCATCAAATCATAACGAAACCAAAAAGCGAAATCACAAACAGCAGCCATGCTTTATGCAAATATATCTAGAGTTGGAGAGATATCCTGCCCATATAGCATATGCTCAAGTACACCGCCCACTGACAACACGCCCACCCCGTTTGACAGTTTTGCTTGAGAGATCAACCCAACGGCGCACACACACATACAAAAGGCATCAAAAGTAGAGTATCTTGTGCCCAATTTTTTCGTTGACTTTTGACACCGCCTTGCGGCGTTCGTTTGAAGCCAGTTGACGATGAGGATGTTGATTTCTATCACTTGAGTCAGTCAGTCAGTCAGGCAGACACTACTGACGTTGGACGGCATTACAATAATGATTCCTTTTGATGTTTACTTTTCATTTGATTTTATTTTGATTTTGCACGCCCAAGCGATCTGCAGAGTGGCCCTAAGCTCACAGTTGGTCCAAAAAAAATCGCTTTCATACCAAACTTGCCTTATTTGGCTAATTGAAGGCTCCCGCTGTAGCCATGGCTCACTTATTTGCTCAGCCCTCCCATTGGCACCCCCTTCCATTTGCTGATTTGTTTCGATAATGTTCCACTTTTCTGCTCGTTTATGCATGACGCCTTGGCACTTCATTGAGTAACATTTTTTTCTCTCTTTGGAAACTGTTTGTCAAGTGCTGTTGGAATTAATTAAGCTAATTAATCCCATCAATGATATCCGGTAATGGTAATGAAAGTTTCACTTGCAATTGGTGTTAAGTGGTGACAAAGTCACAACTTGTACGATTTGGAGTTGCTTTTAATGATCGAATTTGTTGTTGCGACTAAATGCAGATTTTAATTAGTTCAGTGGAATAGATGATTTTCGTAGAAGGTATAAAAGCAACAATAGAACTATTTGCAACATATTCAGCATGTCCTGTAACCCAAGGGTATAGGGT
This sequence comes from Chymomyza amoena, assembly GCA_037043745.1. NCBI lineage: Eukaryota > Metazoa > Arthropoda > Insecta > Diptera > Drosophilidae > Chymomyza > Chymomyza amoena. Next base: position 95,146 of record JBAMAX010000382.1, read on the forward strand.
AACCGCAAACAGTTTTGTGTAAACTGAGAGTCGAAATTATTAATATTTACTACCGAAATTCCGAGTCAGTGGCCTCTACTTTAAGAGCGCTACGTCCAATTTATGGTCGTCATAATTGTCCTGCCAGATGAATAACTGAGCGTCTAGTGGAAAAATTGGAATCCACTGGCACAGTACAAAATGTTCCCGTGCCAGTGAGACAAAAAGTGCCCGTAGTGTCGAGAATATTGCTGCCGCTAGCGCATCAATTGAGGAAGACCCAAATCAGTCGTTGGGCATCTTTGTGACGTCGTTGTGTTTTGCGAAAAGATCTTGTCCTACATACTTACAAGATCAAATTGACGCAAGAACTGAAGCCGCTTGACCACCAGAAGCGTCGTATGTTCGCGAATTGGGCTGAGCAACAACTTGAAAATGATCCGGATTTTCATCGAAAAATCATCTTGAGCGATAAGGCTCGTTTCTGGCTGAATGACTTGGTCAGGCAGCAATCCACACGTACTCCATGAGTCACCATTACATCCCGAAAAAAATTACGGTTTGGTGCGGTTTATTGGCCGGCGGCTTGATTGGGCCGTACTTCTTCCGTGATGATCACCGGCACGTTACTGTGAATGTTAATCGCTACCGCTCAATGATAACCGAATATTTTTGGCCCGAATTGGATGTATGGACTTGAACAATATGTGGTTTCAACAGATCACCATCGATTTATTGAAAATCAAGTTTGGTGAACGTGTTATCTCACGAAATGGCCCAGTTAATTGGCCGCCTCGGTCGAGCGATTTGACGCCGTTACACTATTTCCTGTGGGGCTACGTCAAGCCTATCATCTTAAGATATTTTATTTCTGATTAAACTAAATACCAAGTGTTTTTCAACGTTTATTTCGACGCGAAAACAAATAGAAAAAATTTTGCGATGTAAGTTTTAATATCGTTTAAAATTTATGATACTATCATAATCAAAATATTATACTTTATATTAGGCCGCACTCTGGATGCTGTTAAGACTAAAAAGAAACCATACGAGATGCCAAAATATAAGAAATATACATATAATATATAAATCAAACTACAAACATGCTATTATTTCGACGAGCCTAACTACAGTGTTTGAGAATCAAGTTCTGTTGTACGTGTAATAATTTTTACAAGGTGACGACTACAATTCACCTGCACAATGACGTCAATGATTAATGTCGAATTTAAAAATTGGTTTTCAATCCATAATTTGTATCTAAATATTTATTTTATTGCCACAAGTCTTAGAGAATGGTACTAGTGTTAAAAATGAGATTCAGAGAGATCCGCAAGTATTAGAGCATACTCCTAACGATGAGGCTGTGGGTCCGTTGGCAAAAGAATTAGAGTAGGTGGCCACGTGCAATGTTCCAAGAAGATGCAAACATATCGGCGATCTTCAAAGCCATGCGCTTGTAAAAACCGTCCGCACTCTTGGTTCTATTGAGATAAAGAAGAAACTCTATGACCGACCCGCAACTTCTCGAAAAAGAGCCAGTTAAATTAGGAGAAGACAACAATCGTATACCACTTTCGAAAGTGGTAAACTATCCATTAACATCAATAAAGATGCCACCATTTTGGTCAAACAGTGCCCCGAGTAAGAGTTCCGCCATGATGATTTGCAGATTTTGTTGGCATGTGTTGGAGAAATCCATTTTTGCAAATTTTGATCTAAATTTTAACGAATTGGCCCTAATTTCATGCGAAATTTAATTTGTTAAAATGACTTTATTTTTCAAAATTTTGTTTTGTTTTAAACGTCAGAACTCTGAAAAGTTTTCATATTTTAGAACTTTCGTATAGATTTGTGACATATAATAACGGGCTACTAATAAATTGTAGGCATTGTTATACATTGATTGGAATCGCTGGATGCTGTAATACCGACGCCATCTGCCTTTTATTTTCTACGGCTTGTGACGATAAAATAAATGTATACACATGCTATGAGACCTATAAAAATTACGGATTGAAAACAAGTTTGCCAAATAAGCTTGGTTGCCTATATACTTCTTCACAAGCAAACGAAACAGCGAGTTACCAACTTAAATAATATAAGCGCTTCGAACTAATATGATTGTAGTTTGGCCTACAGATTCGGACCAGTTCTCAATGTAAGCTATATGTTTACTCATACGACAACCAGTGATGTCATTGTTCAGGCGAATTATGGTCACAATGCTTGTAAAAGTTACTACTAAAACACTTCTGTACATGGTTCTCAAATCATGGTTACGGTATCTTTATTAAAAATAGTTGCATATTTGTAGTTCGAATGTTGTATATTATAAAATGTTATATTTGGCCGCATCGGTCCTATGGGGGTCTTTCCGAAATATCCAAGCCGGAGTTTTGATTAAATTTGAGTACCAACGTCTTGTGGCAAACTATAAAAAAATTTTCAAATGCTAAATTTCAGTTACGATAAGTCTTCATGATAACAAAGTCGAATTATTATCTTTAATCTAATACACATTTAATATTTTCGTACTAGGATTCCGTCATAATTTGAACCTTGAGACACAATATTATATAAAACAAACTCATACGATAGGATTAACGTTGCTATAATTACTATTTAATGCGGGGATCTTGGATCCATCAGAAAAATCATCAAGAATTGAGACTTGTCTCTATTTCAGTTTGGAGTTGATTTGGAGATCAAAAACTACATATGTATAGTTTAAGAAGCTTACTTACTAAGTTCTGATACACGATTACGCTTTGAGAATCGTAAACAACGAGCGTTTTATTCAAATCGGACTATGACTGGACAGAACGGACATGAGTATTAGATTCGACTTCTCTAGCTTCAACCCTGATCATATATTTAGATTAACTTTGCGAGATGTCGTCCGATCGACTCGCTTCTGAGTGTGTAACATACATTTTTGGCTTGCATTCGGAAACATAATATACACTTTTTGAAATATCGCATACGGTAGTCAGGTGTATGATAATGTTTACTCCGACGTTAATCAATGACGTCATTTATGCAGGCTGATATTCTAGTCACCACTACTTGGTTCTCGAACATCTGTCACGCTAATCTCGTAGAAACTGATTGAAAAATTATAGTTTGAATTTTGTGCAGGTGCGTTATTATATATGTGATTTTGATATTTTACGGCAACGTATTTTTTTCGATTTCTGGATATTATGTAGTACCGAATTCGACATTGTAGTGTGAGAGGCGCAAGGTTATGTGTTTTGCGTGTGCACTTTTCAACATACTATTTTCATAGACAATTCGGTTGGATTTCGATACATAACCATATACCCATGATTCGCCACCAGTTATGACCCTTTTGAGTAAATCTGGGTTGACGTCATTCAACAGCTCTTGAGCGATGATCACATCGGAGTAAAATGTTTGCATTCTGTTCCCGGATAGTGGCCAAAAAACCTGGTATAGAAAAGTCCATATACTTTAATTGAAAATAGTGCTGTTAGATTTGTAATAGTACTATTTTAAGGAAGAGCCTAATAAATAATTAAATTTCAACAAAATTTCTGATTATTTTTAGGAGCTATAATTTATCATACTTTAACTTCACTTGTGATGCGAATCTTTTTTTGTAATAAAGATGGTCGGTCAATGGTAGTTTTTGTTACAGATACCGATATAGCCTAGTGTCCTTTCTATTAAAATGTAATGGATTTCTGTGGATTCTTACAAAAATATGTTCTCAAAAATCCGCAAGTACTACATGCTATTAAATCATTAAAATTTTATTTTCCCGCCCTTCAAAAAAATACGATATTTCGAGTCATAAGCATGAATAACAATTCTTACCAATCAAATTCGTACATATAGGTTACATACATACATAAGAGTTCTCCAAAAACAAGGATAATAGATTAGGGTTAAATAAAATACTATTTTGGATATGCATTTGAAGGGGAATACAAAACGCCAACTTACAAAAACCATTTTCGATTACCTTAAACCATTTTGATTCCACCTTCTGAAGTGCTTTTAAAAATATTATATGAATTTATGGCCACTAACTTGTTTATGCATACAAATTGTTTACACTGCATAAACAATACCTCTGGCGCCATATTTTTAATATCTGCCCTATCCACCATTTTATGCTTTTTTTTTGTTTTATTTTTTGCATATCAATAACTCTTATCGCACTCAATCGCAATCTGTGCCACGTCTGCAATTGTGCAAAAAAGATACAAAAAAAAAAAAAGAAAATCCATAATAACTCAACAACTCGAACACGAAACAACGACAAGACAAAAAAAACGCAAAAAAAAGAATGAGGAAAAAAAAGTGTCTCATTCAGCTACGGTTAAGCACTTCGCGTTACAAATTATAATCCAATTCCATTGTTTAACAAGAACCACAACCTCGAAGATTGGAAAGAAAAAAAAAAGTAATCAGAGTTGCATGAACGCTTATCACCTACACCCAATGGCAGCAGGAACAATGATGACAATATGGATGGATGATGAGGCAACCCTGCTCGTGGGCTGAAGCATATTCGAGCGTAAATTGCAGCATAATCTCTTCCGGATATGATTACGTTCTTAAGTGATCTCTCCTCCAGACAGAAGGACCGACCGACTGACTGACTGGGACTGGCTGGCTGCATAGAGATATTTGCCACATTGTTTGGCTGTCAGCTTGGCTTAACGCTGCCGCACTTGGCGCGCTGTGACCTATCAGCTTTGTATCTGTATCTGAATCTGTGTAGCAGTATCTGCATCTTAAGCAGAAGGTTACCGCCAGTCGACGTTGCTGCTGCTGCTGCAATATGCTCTGATTATAATTTCTTAAAAAGCTAAAGCTGCATTTTCTTTTCAATTATGTTAGGTGGAGCGGGGGCAGCGCATCGAGTGTGCCGCCTCCGAACAACAAAACGTCTTGGATTATGAGTAAGTGTATCTTTTGGTGCACCAACAATGGACGAGCAAACACTTAACGTGTTCCAGAGGCCACAATGTTCCTCTTGCCTGATGGCTGGCTGCTGATGCTTCGCTGCCTTGTCAACATGTTGTAATTGTGTCGTTAATTGTAAGGTGACGACCCTTCAACTATGCCATGCCTGAGAGGATTCTAATGCGGGTGTGTCAATGTGCGTTGTTGCGCCACCATTAAAAGCAACTTTTATAGTTCTATCGAGGGGGGCAGCGAGTGCACGGCAAGAAATTTGCGGGAAATTCAAATAGAATTTTTTGTTTGGGAGTTTAAAATGTTAGTTTTTTTATTAAGCAAAACCCAAGAAGAGATTTGATGAAGTACTCGAGTCTGACGATCAAGTAAAGTATGGGATTTTTTCGTAATTGCGCGCTTTTCAGCACAAGATCTTCAGATCTCACATAATTTTTAAGAAAATTATTATTTTTAGGGTTATTCGACGAAATATTTTCGGAACTGCGCGCTTTTCAGCACAAGATCTTCAATTTTCACATACTTTTTTAGAAACTTGTTATTTCTAGTATTATTCGACGAAATATAGTACCCAAGTCGAAAGATTAGGTAAAAAATTTTTTTCAAAAATTTTCAGCTCAAAATCTTAGTTCTAGTGTTGTAAATAGTTCTAGTTAAGTGTTTATTATTTCTAAAATTAAATCTTAGGCTGGCATACTTTCAGGATTTTTAGGTACTGACTGGCTAAAGAATCTTTGAGATTTTTTACTTTAAGAGATTAAAGTGTAAGATCAAGATTAAAAACCAGATTTCGCCGATAATTCTCCCCATTTCTTATTACTTAATTTAAAATGTCATACTAAAGGTATTTGAGCAAAAAAAAAGAACGCAACACCTAAAGGGAAAGATGCAAGCTCTCAAATTTTCTTTACCGATATGATATTAAAGACAAAAGAAATCGATTAGAATATAGTATGTCTATGTGTGTGCTTGTTCCAGAAAAATCTTCTATCTTCTCAGGAATTCAGTTTTTTTATATTGGCTCTCATTTCCACCCAATATTGACCCACAATTGACTTCCGCATTTTCAAACTAACTTGAAACTGGCTACAGGTTTTCATTTTTCTAAAAAAATCATCTTTTGGTGAAAATTTTATTAAAATCGCTTGGGAACTTCGCTAGTTGTACATATATAAAAATGAAAAGCCTAATAAAAGAAACTCTCATTTATATTTGATTCACCTAAAGACAGAGGAGTATAAGCCCTCTAAACTAGAATACCAAAATAATCTGGATGACCAAAGAAATCGATTGCGAGATGACTAATTTAAAAATTACTGGCTTTCCTTTTCTAAAAAACTCACATTTGGGTGGAAATTATATTAAAATCGCTTGGGAACTTCCCGTTTTAAAGATTAAAATGAACAGCCTTACTAAAAATGCGAAAATACATTTAAAAAGAAACTGAATTAATCGGAATTTGTTTGTAGACTACGCGAAAAAATAACTTTCGTATGAAAGCGAATTTGAGAGTGATTTTGGATCAAGACCGACATAAAAGACTTCCAATTTTTTCTCTTAAAAACCGTTTTTGAGATTTTTTCAAAAAACATATTTTTTGATAACTTCTTTAGTTGAATATCTCTCGAACAAAATGTTTAACCGGCATAAGGCTAATAGATCAAAAGGCATAGACGTGCCCTTTACCTTGGTATACGATATGTAAAGATTACATAGAAATTATTGAGCTTACCAGCGACCAAAGTCGATAAAAAAGTGAAGTATATTTCACCTATTTTTCCATTTTACAAATTTTAAAAACCCTTTACTAAAAAGTACAAAGGGCTTCAGTCTTTTATACCAAAATGCTTACCTCGGGTAGCGATTGAGCCATGTCCGTCCGTCCGTCCGAATGAACGCCTAGATCTCGAAGACTTGAAGAACTAGAAACACCAAACTTTAACAGCTGGTGCTCATATTTCCTAAGAAGATGAAGTTTGTTGAATCATGGCAATATCTTTCCCCGATCCCACGCAGTAGATTTTCGCGTGTTTTTGTTAACAACGTTTAATATTTTCATCTGAAATTTAACAGAGTGATACGCATCTGTGTGTCAAAAATTAACAAAATCCGACAAGTACAGCAAAAGCTATAGTCCAAACTGTGTCAATATTTGCCTCTACCTAATTATGGCTGGATTCACAATTTTTGGGAAGCTAATTCATGAGGCTCTAATGAACAAATCCACATCCAAATTTTAACGATGTGGACCCCCCGCAATCGATTTACCGTGTTTTCTCCCACACCCCTTAAGAGATCAACTTGAAACATACCCCATATACTTTAATTAGCTTTTTTCACGTAACTTTCGTCTTTCATCACAATCGGTAAACATTTTCGGAAGTTATAGGTATAAATTTCAAATTTCACCATAAAAAAATTAATTCTTTTGGAAAGTTCTTATTAGGAATATGCAGAAAAAATGTTTTTGAGAGAAAAAGTACAGGGTATTCCACTATCGAGCACCGCCTCGACTATACCACATTTCTTAAAATTATTTTTAAGCTTTAAGCTGCAAGACATTACTTTTACGAACAAGTTCAAATTCAAAATGTTTGATTATACGATTAATCTAAAGCATACTATACAAGGACTCGAATGAAGCCAAACTTTTAACGCCTTTCTTCTCAACCATGCCTTCTTCTATGACGTTGTCGTTCTACACAAAAAACTTTCGTATAAAAGCGAATTTTAGAGGTTCTTAAGAACCGTTTTTGAGATTTTTTCAAAAAACATGTTTTTTACGTCTTTTCTGTTTAAGTTCCTTAAATTTTACTTAAAAAATATGAAAGATCAAATTTTTACTCAGTGTTCCATAACATCTACACTTTTTCCAAGATTATGATTATCATAGACTCGAATTTTTCTTTGATACCATTTTCGTGTTTCTTGACCCAAAGTATCTTTAAAAAAATTTTCATTTCCAAAGTTCACACGATGAACCTCAAATTTGTAAACTATGTAATACATATAAAAGTTTTTTTTTATTTTTTGGGTATGTAACTCCCAGGAACCAGCAACTGTTTTTTGTGCCTCCATAGAAATTTGAAGCTCGATAGTAGAAAGGTGTTTAACATTACCCAAACAAGCAAAGTTTATTTGTAAATCGCTTGAGAACTTCGGTTGTTATAGCCAAAAAAGAGACGCCTCACTAAAAGAAAAAAACCGAGGTCGAAGTGTGAACTCATCAAACATCATCATCATCATTCACAAAATTCGTTCGTCTCAAAATCGAATGAACACAGAATTCTTTAATATCGGCGATAAATGATTTCATTTATTTCCAGATTTTATACGTTACATGAGATATGTGAAATTTAAACGCAACTAAGTTTAGATAAAGAAATCTTTTTATTCCTTTATAAAACGAATAATACAGAAAAAATAATGGGTTAGATCTTGAAAATGACGACCTTGGGAAAATTGCGAGATACGTCAGTTCAAACTGGTGGATACAAGACAGATTGCAAAAATCGTCTTTGGCGCTACTTAAAACTCTTATAGCGTTTCTTTTATTATAAACATAAATCCTAGAAACTACTGACAAAATACCAAAAATTTATCTAGCTAAAGGTATAAGCTTATACAAAGTAATAGGGTGGGCCATCTGTTGGACTGATTACATTTTTCTTTTTGCCAAAAAAAAGTTTATGCATGAAAATTAATATGGCACAAATGGAAGCCGTGGCTGGCTTTACAGGCCAAAGAACAGCTCCTCGTGGTGATCCAGAAAAAGAGAAATCATAAAATTTCAGATGACGCCGCACTTGATACTCTTCAGTTGGCCTTTCTTTCTCTCGTTTCCTAAGTGCACGTTACCGTCTTTGCCTGAAATAAATACTTTTAAATAATTTCTTTCAGTGTATTTCGCAAATATCAAAATCTATGCAATTTCATTTTGAATGCTACGTTTGCAATTCTAACGTCTTTTTAACAAACACATACATATGCATTTATGTTTTCATACTCAGTTCTTATATATCAAATTCACGCACACTTGAACAATGCAAGTGAAACTAATTAATAAAAAGCAAGACTGCACATACTACCTAAGTACTATATATATGTATATCGTTATGTACACTTATGTATCTCTTTTGAAAGTGACAAAAAGTCTTCTTTTTAATGAGTAACGCATCAATGCCTACAAATATGCAATACTTTTTTTCACTCATTTTTAATATACAAAAGCTTAACTAGATACATAAGTAAAAGTGCGCCCTGGCCATATAATCGTAATATTTGCCACATACTATTCATAGAGTTTTGAAAACAGCAGCAGGGGCAGAACAGCGGGGGCAGGCAGCGTCAAAGGGCAAGAGGCAAAACAGGGTTGTCTGGGTTTTCTTTTTTTTTTGTGCTCAGGTGTGAATAAGCGTGTAAGAAGTTGTCATAAAGCCGCTCGCCAGCAGCAGTCGTTGATGAGAAAAGTCGCGACAATGGAGACACATCCAGGACGCGCTGTAGAATACTCTTTGGAGTGGGATAGGTTGCATTTGAAATTGCTGAACCGCACTAATTGAGCCGCGTTACGTTGAGTTGAATGCATTTGAATGTGTTGCCAAGCGGCAGTTGATCATGTCATATCATAAGGGCACGATACATTGTCATAATTTGTATCTATCATATGACACCTTTTTTTTTTTGTAATGTTCTGAATTGCCTGACGTGGGAATTCTGTCAAATGTTACTTAAACGGTGCGCCTCAGCTGCACTTGTTCACTGGCACAAGCCAAACGATGTAGGACTTATGTATAGCTTTGGATTAAATGCAGTAAGGGGGCTTTGAGTAATCCGGGTTGTATGTAAGTTTCTGGATTAGATCATAGTACATAGCTAGTTGGTAGTCCCGGAAAGTATTGATGGTACCTACTGCTGAAAGAAGTACAGAAAAGTTGGCGCTTAGGTTTGGTTGCTTTGAAACAAAAGTTCATTTATGGTCTCAACTTATTGCCATCTTTCTGATACTGTTTTGAATGCGACGTCGGAGTTGCTAACCAGAAATTGACCCATTTGTTTTTAACTTATATTTTGTTTTCTATTGGGCAACTATCCCTTCTTCAAGTCCTTCAACCAGGGGTTGGGGCATAGGGCGACGACAAACTTCCTCCATCCTTCCCGATCTGCGGATAGATACTTTAGCTGTGGCCACGTTTTACGCTGTGTTGCTGCTTCGATCAATACTGTTGATTTCCAAGTAGTTTTTGGTCTCAATCCAGCGCCACTTCCGCTTTCTAATTTCGACATCCAAAAGCTTTTGACTCGCCACAATTCTTGATTCGAAATAATTTGCGGCCATCGGATCTTAAGAATGTATCGAAGGCAGCGGTTTACAAATGCCTATAAGGTTTCACAGGCATGCAGCAGTACAGATTTGACATTGGATTCGAGGAGCCTTAACTTGTTGCGTAGGGAAATTTGACTAGAGATCCATACTGAAGACAACATTCCAAAGGCGCTGCGGGCTTTACTTATTCTGCTGTTCCTCCGTCTGACGATACAGAACTTTCTAGATAGATAAACTGTTTGACCTCCTCAATGGGCGTCTGTCTCAGAATAATGGGCTGATGTGCTGAGCGGCCAGTGTGCATTATTTTGGTTTTGTTGCAATTGATCACAAGACCAGCCATCTCTCCATTCACTTGCTGTGATTGACACATTTCGTTCATCCCGCTGTTGGTACTTGCCAGGAAACAAATATCGTCAGCATAATCCAAGTGGATTAGCCTCTCAAAAGGTATCCATTGGATACCGTATCTCTCAGTTGTACCTAAGGTGGCAGTCGGTACTTCGTCTATCGCCAGTTAAAACAGGAATGGCGACAGAAAATCCCCTTGCCTTACTCCTTGTCGCACTTCGAAAGAGTCAGAGAGGTGTCCATTATGTAAAACGAAGCATCTTGCGGCATGATAGGAATCCTTTATAACAGCAACAATCTTCGGGGGAATCCCTCTCCTATCTAAGGATTTCCAGATCCATTCGCAGTTAACTCGGTCAAAGGCCTTTTCAAAGTCCACGCAACTATCCCTGGTCAGCTGTTTCTATCTTGTGCCTACCTCCATTGCCTTGGCTTTCTTCAAACTCCTCTACTTCAACTTCATGCCCCAATTTGAACTATTTTTGAACCCATACCAACTTCGGTAACCAACCGTAGTATATATAGACCCCCCTACCAGTATTTTCAATATCCCCTATTCCCCTGAACGAGTCATGTAATTTGGGTAGAGTCCCTTATCAATGCGAATGAGGTGCCCTAGACGTTGTAGTTGTATGCGATATGGAGATCATTTCGTACTGAAACAGAACCGCAAGAGTCTTTCAACGTGATCATACAAAACCGGAGAAGTCAAGCTCAGACATGGCTGCGAGAACCTTCATTTTAACATATCTGGCATGTCGAATACAACTTTGCAGTGTCTATTTGGTTGCCTCGAGTCTTCTTAAGGATTTCTCGCAATGTGAATATCTAATCTATCGTGGAATTTCCGGCTCTGAAGCCACACTGATAAGGTCCAATTAGGTTTAAAGGTTTTTAGTTTATCAAACATTGCGGCTACCAGTACCTTGTACCTTACATGAAAAGTGCTCTCGGACAGACTATGTGCCAATAATCGAAACGTAATAATCCGAAGGGGCAATGTCTGTTGAATATAGTGGGTGTTCCCACTTGCTTTGCCAATTAGGCTTTGACAGGAGCCGTAATATGCGACATCATCTTCCCTAAGACCGTAGCGGTTCGATCCCAGCCATTACCTGATGCGTGAAAAAAAGCCGTATGACAAATTGAATTTCCTTTACGGGAGACAGTCAACTGGGAGGTGCTACCCTATCTCGCTTTTTTATCAGACCTCCTGCCTTACGACTATCAACTGCATTCTTCGATGTGCCACCCTGAGCAGCACTTTGATACTTACGAGGACGTCTGAAATTGGCTTGATGAATGGTTCGCCTCAAAAGAAAAGGAATTTTTTTGGCGCAAAAATTGCACAAATTGCTCGTAAGATGGAGCAAAATGTGTAGTTAGCGATGGCAAGTACTTTTAAAAATTGTTTTTGATTTTTATGAAAGAAACTTGGGTTTTTTATTTTATGCGAAAATTTATGAGCGAGCTTCACTTCTTCTGATTGACGTTAATTTGATTTTATATGCCCAACCTTTGAGCATGCGGAAGGACCAGCAGCTATGGAGTTTGTGCATCCTCTACGAAATAGTGCTATCTCAAGTTGTTTTTGAAGCTGCTGTCAATATAAATTAATACACAACCGAACAAAACAAAATCATAACATATTTCAGTTAATTTTAAAGAAAAAGAAGATGAGGGATGAAGAAGAAAACGAATTTGAGGACAATTCAGTGCGTCGCGCCTTCATATCCAAAGTCATGTGCATTATAATGGTATTTCAATATTCTCCTTACTTTTGTTACCAAAACTAATCCGTTATCCACATCAGGTGCAAATGATCATAACGACTTTAATAACGGCCATATTCGTACTAAATCCAGTTGCGAAGGCATTTTTACTCCACTTTTCTATACTGGCGATAGTTTGCACGGGCATTTGCGTCGCCATCAGCTTTGGCCTAGGCTGCTTTATGAGCATTGCGCGGAAATTTCCAATTAACTTCATACTGCTCTTTATATTTACCATTTGCAAGAGCATTATCGTCAGCTATACGGCGATCCGGTATGCTCCATTACTGGTAACATTAACTGCTAGCATTACTTCAATGGACTGTTGTATATTTAATTATAAACTCATACTAGATCCTAATGGCAGCGGGCATTACAGTCATCTTATGCCTCGCTTTGATGCTGTTCGCCATTTTTGCGCCTTGCGATTTTACTGGATGGGGTACTTATCTTTTCATAGGGTCCATAGTATTGCTTGCTATGGGACTTGCAACATTCTTAATAAAGGGAACTATTATACATTGGGCAATCGCGTGTTTTGGTCTAATACTCTTTTCGTTTTATATCATATTTGATATGCAGCTGATCGTTGGTGGAAACCATAAGTATCGTTATTCTGAAGAAGATTATGTAGTTGCAGCCCTAAACCTCTATTCTGATATTGTGCATTTGTTTATGAGCATATTAAAGCTACTTGGGCTGTGTACCAGGGACGACGACGACGACTGACTTGCGAATTTTAAACTTTTGCGACTTCATAGTATCTAAAAGATATTTGGAATTTAAGAACTCTCAAGCTGATTTATTCAAAATTTTTTAAAAATAACGAAATTTAAAAAAACAAAATATTTTTGCATTCGGAATATTGATATTGTATATGTATGTATCTGGCTTTATCAAAGAAAATTCAAAGTCATGTATTTTGTACAATTTTTTTGCAAATACGGTAGGGCGGGGCAAAACGCGTCACTTGGGAAATATTCAACCTAGATGACCAACCCGACGGTAATTGCTGGAGGCTTGAAATTTTTTTTGGCATACGTAGCTTTGGTGTAGAGCCCTAAACGTGTGTATTATTAAAGGAAGTGTATTTTTCGCCAAAAAATAATATATCATATTTTGGTAAATTTTTTTTATCAAACTTAATTGAAAGTGAGTTTTTATATTAATTGGTGAGTGGAACATGAAAATTAAATCGGTGTGGCGAAGTTTTAGCTCACTTTCGAAAATGTATACATGGGGCAAAATGCGCCACCCTTTTTTGGTTTTATTCTCACAAACTTAACGCCGGGGCCGGAAACGTCGACCCCAAGCCTATGTAAGCTCCGGCATAGTAGAAACAGAGCAACCAAGCCAAATCTATAATTTTCCTGACATTTAAAAAATAAAATTTCTTTATAAAATTACCAATTGAATATTTCGTTTTATGTTTCTCAGTTTTTTTCATCAATAAACCTCGAAAATTAGCCTGACAAAGATGGTAAGATCTAGAGTAACCAAACTTTCACATTAGATTCCATATTATTCCATAGGAGACAAGTTTATTTTATGTTTTTGATATCGGTGCTAAATTATATAGCTCCCATAGGGGTATTTCAGACGACCTCGAATAAAAATAAAAGTTTTAGATGGATAATTCGTTTGTTTATGAAGAGATCGTAACCAAATTTGGCATACAAAAGTTCCCAAGCACTGTACTAAATTTGATCAAAATCGGTTGACTATATCATATAGTTCCCATAGGACCGATCGGCCAAAATAACTTTTTTAAATGAAAATTCGCTATATTTCATTTTCAAAAAAAAAATATTGTAACTAGATTTCGCGTTTATAAATTTTTTAGAGAACTTAAGCAATGTGCCAAATTTAAACAAAATCGTTTGACTATAGGGCCGATCTTGCAACAAATCGATTTTTGAACAAAATTTGTTGTGTTTCGTTTGTTTGTTAAGATATTGCGACCAAATTTGGTATTCGTAAGTTTTTTATAGTTCCTTAGCACTGTACTAAATTTGATTGAAATTGGTTGGCTATATCATTTAGCTCCCATTGGACCAATCGGTCCCAAAAATCTATTTTATACAAAATTCGTTGTGTTTCGTCTGTTTGTAAAGATATTTGAACTAAATTCAGCATTCAGATATTTTTTAAGGTATTAAAGTACTGTGTCAAACTTGATCGAAATCGATTGACTATATGTTATCATATAGCTTCCATACAAACGATCGGTCAAAAAAAAATTTTGCTTAAAAATTCTTCTGTTTTTGGTTTTTTGTAAAGGAACTCGATTTTATTGCAAGCTAGTGGTGCAGGGTATCCCAAAGTCGTCCGCGGCCGACTTTACGTACGCCATTTTATATATTAGTGCTTATTTCAGATACAAATTGTAAATTTAAGAATTTGATCAAATTATTTAAAATAATTTAGAAATATAATTATTTAACTGATGTATAGGTAAAATTTATACTCTTAAATAAATACCTTTCTACTGCTGAAAAAAAATTATAATCTTTTGAGCAGAGACTTATATGTGGAAAAATGTTTAAACCTCAAAAATTTTTACAAAATAGCGCCACTTTAAGCCAGCTTCCTAAATGTAAACCTTTTTTTAAGAAAGAGCTAACTTTTAGATATCATTTTTGACGCATGCGCCTGAGCTATAATTGTTATCAACATCCTAGCAGTATCCATTGTGTCAGTTCTTCATAAAAAATAACAATTGCTTAAAAGTTTTTATAGATTTAAAAAAAAAATGAAATCTAGTAACATTAGTTTTAAAATTTATAGCTGATAACTAAAAGCAAAAGTAAAAGTAATATATTTTCTTAATACCGAAGAGCGGCGCCTTTGGCTCGATAGTTTTGCTATCGAACCATCATGGATGAAGTTCAAGATATTTTGGACGACTTGTCGGAGACCTTTGACAAATTCAAGGAGCAACGTGTTTGTTCTATTCTGGAGGCAGCCAACCAAGTGCGTTGTTGCGATTGTGGTCACAAAAAACGTTTAGCAATGGCGGTGCTTAACTCCAAGCCGAGATTTTCTAAAAACAAATTGTTGTTGTGTTGCCTTGGATTGTTGTTGTTGCTTATGATACTTTTGATTTATGTGGCACGGGATTATAATCATGCGCGCTTATTTGGCGCTAGTAAATGTCAAGCAACCGGCTTGTATTTCATTTCCGACTGCGACGTGCAGTTCTAGGACATAATATATTTTGTTTAATTTTAATACGAGATGATATGAAGAAAATATAATGGAGCTGTTGACCTCTGGTATACACATAAACACTCAGAGCATTATTGGCCATGCCTGCTGTGCCACAGGCAGAGGCGTGTCTGGCATTGGCAGCTTTATTGAAAATATTTCATGCATAACTTTTTGTCCCGCTTTATGATTGGGCGCTGCCATAAATTATTCATAAGCTAGTACGTTGGACAGAGAGAGAGAGAGAGAGAGCGACAGAGTGTTGAAAGCGAGTGCAAGTGAGCAAGCAGCAGTGTTTGGGTGGGTGGCAAACGTTGAGGGTGGACTTCAAGGGGTATGTGAGTTGTCTGCATTCATCAATAAGCATTGATAAATTTTTATACCTGTTACTCATAAAGCGAAAGGGTATATGGGATTCATAAAAATCTATGGTGATGAAAGGAGTGGGCATGTCTGAATACAGTCATGGCTTAAAAATTAAAAATATTCAAGCGAGGGGGTGGGAATTTCATTTTTATTGTTACATCTGACTGAACTTGGCTAAAATTTCGCAGGAGACCAAACGCCTGAATCCGCCTATGTCCGTCTCTATGAAGATCTGCCGAAACGTAGTCCACAAAAGTATGCACCCAATGCCTGTCATCGCTTTACACATTTGTATCAGTATTATAGAATTGTAAAATATCGTTTAAAGAGGGAGTACCAGCAGGCAACAACTATCAAAAAGGACTCTGAAATGAACCCTCCATAGACAGCAACAATATTTCATCAAAACTTATCTGCTGAATCATGTGAATCTTATAAACAACACCATTTCGACTTTTTTCCAATCCCTGTCATAATTGAAAAATTGTATTTTTTTGGGTGCAGTAGTTGCAAAGTATTCCACGGTCGGTTACCAACTCTACCGAATGGCATAATTTTTTTTGAGAAAAAATGCTTATCGCCTTGTTTACCAAGTATCTCAAAGTCGGTTAGTTCCGACTTTAGCTACGCAATTTTTATTGAGTTACCAAGCAACAAAAATTATGATGCGATCTGAAAAGTTTTCTACGCAACCCTCATTACTCATCAATTACAAAAACCAACGACCGTTGCCGTGCACAATACTCAGGATACAGGGTGGCAGCAGGTTGTTGCCTTAGTTCAATATTGACGCAAGTTAATTGAAGCCCAACGGCTGACAAAGAGTAACGTATCAATGGCGGCAACTCGTTTGGGTCAGGTTCAACGATAAACTGAACAACGCAAGGCACTTTTGCCTGCTCACTGGGCTAACATTGAGGCACACTGTGGAAGGACACACACACACACACGCAGGATACTCATACCAAGTCATATGTATTTTTCCGAGTTGGTGGCAGCCACAATATGGGGCGGTTGCCAGCTACGTATTCAAAAGTTTAAAGCGAGCACTTGTGTGTCCTTTGGGTGTCGCTTACGGCACCTGCTGAGCTGGTCAGTTTATTGTTGGATTAAATTTGTTCTTTATTGGCATTGCTTTGAGGGATATGTACAGTAGAGTAGAGAAAACCTTCGAAAAAACTCTTTTCGGATTAGGTTAGATTGAGGTATAGGGAATGAAAAATGTTTTGACATATACCTACCATATATTAGAAATTTATCTGTTAAGGTGATTCTTGGCCTTAACCAACGTACCCATAGGTTAGGTTAGGTTGAGTAGGCAGCTTAGTCAGTGACTGAGATCACCGAGATGGAGGTCCATTGTTTTGCCTAATTGTGAGAGAAGGATGAAAGCATTGGAGAAAGGTATGGGTGGAGGCGGATGAAAACTGTAGGGCATCCCTAATCACCTGACACTTTCTTATTGCAGAACCATTTTGAGGATTCGAAAACGTAGCCAAATCGTCTATGAGCACTTAGGTCAGAGTACCCAGACTATCAACGAATGGTTTACCCAGAAACTGAGTTCGTCTTCTTAGAAGCATATGTTAAATGCTTTCAGTCTTCTGCTCATCTCTGCAGTAAAAGTCGTTCAGCCATATGGCCCATGGTGCAGCGCTCCGTTACAACTCCTAGCTTCATCCCGGTCCTCTTTTTATAGAAGCGCAGAAGTTCAGTTGTTCGCTTTGTATTATACCTTGGCCAGAGTGCTCGGAAGATGCGATAACCGGACACTGTATCCCATTGCCTTCCCGCCAGAGCTCTGTCCGTCTTAGTGCTTTGCGATACGATGTCCTGTAATGGTCTTTCTATGTTCGTAACCGCAAGGTTAGCTGCCAGTGCTGAGCCGTTCCTGGATCACTTATCCGCCTCTTTGTTACCAGGGATACCTGAGTGACCCCTACTCCTGCTACGTGACTGACATTTTTGAGCCCCCATTCCTTATAGTGACCATCCGTAGCATACGCCAAGATCCCCCTTTCCCTTTATATAGTCATTCAAAGTATTTCTTAGAGTATATTGAGAACGGAACGATAGCCTTTAGTCAGGTAACACTTGTATTACGAAAATAATAAATTTAATAAATTTTAGAAAGTTTTTTTTGTACAATGTATTCAGAAATAAGGATATTTTCCGCACCGACTCTCTGATAAAGCTTTTCTTACTTTCTACAGTCGTAGGTGCACGTGGACATACCGAAGTACCGCTTTTCAAGTGTTATGTATCCCTCATTGTACAACATAATGCTTCGTCCTTGCAATTAAAACATCTCTGGCATCTGCTGGCAGCCGATTACGAGCCCCTGGTATGCCAACAAAAGGCAATTATAGGAGTAGTGCTTTCTCTAAAAGAACATGGAAAGAAAACTGATACCAAACATAGATGAAGTAGATGAATAGGAAGCACGGAAAGGTTGACTCTTATTTAGCCTTATAGCTCACGAGACATGGGTTTAATATCGGATCCATTTTGCACAGAATTTGCACGAACCTTTTCTTTAAACGGGAAGAGCTCAGCTAAGGCTGAGGGAGGTGCTCATAAAGTCACTGAGTGGTTGCTCATCTCACATAGTTCGCAAAACAACTGGTATGATACATGATAATCTCATCATCTAGCGGTGGCTTTTATGTTTACTCCTCCACGAGGACTAATATCTAGCCCAGAGAGGTAAGCGGACAAAAGGTAATGGTAGTTTAAGATTGGATGAGGCAACACAAACTCCACACTTTTTGGATCTATTCGCTTGTAACCTTGAGGTTTATGTACCTAAATTTAGTTTATTGGAAATGGATTGGGAAACAGAACAATGAGTTGAACGTCTAGTATTCATATACGTCTAAAGGCATTAGTAAGGCTCACTTAATAGAATTGGTAAAATTAAATATTATCTGAAAAACAATAATCATTTCGAAAAATGAAATCTTTGCTGAGCTGATCTATTGACAAATATTCGTATAACAAGTTTTGGACTAGCAAATAAAGCAAAAATTTAAGTATTTCTCAATTAAAGACCAAAGATACTATTTATTATTTAGCAAGCTATAATCATTGGTTTTATTTTCCGAGAATTACGCTTATAATTTATAGAGTTCAATTTTTATGATTTGCAGTTTTCTTACTTTGAAAACGCTAAACCAGGCTGAGCTGGAGATATCCAGACGGGTCATGGCAGGATCTGTTCAGAAAACATTATTAGGGAGAAACTGGGAGTGAATTAATTATACCTTGTACTCTGCATAAAAGGAATAGTTTTACTTCCGTCTCCTGGCTTTTAAAACATTTATGAAATTTAGATCTCACTCTATAATTTTTAATGGCTAGCTTTAAGCAAAACCCATATTATAAAAATAATACACATTGTTTAACTAAATTAATCAAATAATGAAAATAATTAATATTTTTATTCCGTTTCCTGGTTCCTAAAAAGTCTATGAAATAATAAAAAACTAAATTTTTGAAATTTAGATCTTACTCTGTAATTTTAAATGACTAGCTTTAAGCAAAACACATGTTATAAAAATAAAGCAAATAGTTAAGCTAACTAAATTGATTAAATAATAAAAATAAATAAGCTAAAATTGTAAATTACAATATTTTGTTATAATTTTTATAATGATTATAAAAAATTTAAGTGTATACAATTTTTATATCAAACTCTGTAATTTTGAATGCCTAATATAAAGCAAAACGTATATTATTAAAACAAATCAAATTGTTAAACAAACTAAATTTATAAAATAATAAAAATAAACAAGCTAAAATTGTAAATTACAAAATTTTATAATATTTATTAAAAATATAATTTTAAATCATTTTTAAATATAGTTCTGTAATTTTTTATGGCTAGTTTTAAGCAAAACATATATTATAAAAATAAAACAAATTTTTAAACTAACTTATTTATCAAATAATAAAAATAAATAAGCAAATTTGTAAATTAAAAATTTTTATAATAACTTTTAAATTATTTATAAAAAATCTAAATTTAAATAATTTTTAAGTGTTATTCTATATTTTTTTATGGCAATAAAAATAAATCAAATTGTTAAACAAACTAAATTTATGAAATACAATAATAAAAATAAACAAGCTAAAATTGTAAATTGCAATATTTAAAATTAATTTTTATATTTACTAAAAATCTAAATTTAAATAATTTTTAAATCTAACTCTGTAATTTGTAATGTCTAGTTTTAAGCAAAACACATATTATGAAAATAAAACAAATTGTTAAACTAAATTTATGAAATAATAAAAATAAACAAGCTAAAATTGTTAATTACAATATTTTATAATAATTTTTTAGAATATTTATTAAAAATATAAATTTAAATAATTTTTAAATCTAACTCAATACTTTTGTAAGCCTAGATTAAAGCAAAACACATATTATAAAAATAAAGCAAATTGTCAAACTAACTAAATTTATGAAATAATAAAAAAATTAAGCTAAATTTGTAAATTACAATATTTTATTATTATTTTTGTAATTATTATTATTATTTTTGAAATAAAAATAAGCTGAAAAACTTAAAAAAGCCTGTTTTTTGTTTTTAAAAAAGAAATTTTTGTTTCAGTTGCTTGTCTCTAAAAATACTTCAAAATATTCTAGATGAAGGAATCTATGGAAAGAAACATTTTGTTGTTCCAAATCTATTGAACAGCCTAAAACCGTTGCTGAAATTCAAATATTTGAATTTACTGAAAATTTGGCAAAACAAAAATATTTTGAATCGATTTTCGCTAAATTTTGACTCTGAACGGATTTCAGCTACCAGGCGAACAGAAATCATAAGCAAGCGGCTGCAAAAATTTTTTTTTCTAAAACTGTCACTAAAAGTATGCCACACTTTTTTTGCAAAAATAATTTTTATGTCAAAATTTTGTAGCATACTTTAAGTTGCTAATTTAAAGTTGCCTACTGATTTTTCTGCGTTTCTGTTCGCCTGGTAGTTCAGCTGCTCAGAAGACCATTTTTGTAGGGAAAATTGCAAAAATTCATTTGAGAAATATTTTTTTTGTTTTCGGATTAAAGCTGTGGTCGGCAACATATACATAAGCAATTTTTTTTTGCGTTTGTATTGAAAAATATATCAAATATTCAGGTTGGAGGAATCTATGGAAAGAAACATTTTGTTATTTAAGACATATTGAAATACCTAAAACCGTGCCCAAAATTAAAATATTTGAATTACTGAGCATCTGACAAAAAAAAATATTTTATGCGATTTTCCCTAAATTTTGAGTCTGAACGGATTTCAGCTACCAGGCGAACAGAAACCATTAGCAAGCAGCTGCAGCACAAATTTTTTTCTAAAACTGTCACTAAAAGTATGCCCCACTTTTTTAAAGAAAAATTTAGCATGCCAAAATTTTGTAGCATACTTTTAGTTGCTAATTTAAAGGTACTTTCTGCATTTTGTGCATTTCTGTTCGCCTGGTAGTATCAGCTGCTTTCAGACCATTTTTGCTAGAAAAATTTGAAGAAAAAATGTCTTTCTTTTTTAGTTGTTTTCAGATAAGATAAGCTCCGTTTAAAAAGGTGAATGTTTATTTAAAAAGTTGTTTTTTTTAAATTTTTAAGTTGGTTTCATTTGTTCCAGCGCTTGAATATTGTTTTAAATCTGAAAGTTCTTCCCGGCTATTACTTTTTTAAAACAAAAAAATAAATAATGCAAGTTTTATTTAATATTTATGCAGAAACGTTTTTTTATTCATGGAAAATTAGGTACTAATTAAAAACAGAATTGAATAGTAAATTATATAAAATATATAAATATAAATACAAATTAAAAACAAAAATGAATAGTAAATTATATAATTATATACTAAGTACTAAATACAAAATTATTAGTTTTTTTTATATTTTAGGAATTTAATGTATTGTATTATAAATTGTAATAATAATCAAAAATATTAAATACAAATATAAAGTACATGGGGATATTTATTATTGTTAGATGCTGGAACATCCGGGTAATTGGTGACACATTTTCCATAATATTATGTTGCTTAAGAGCCGTCATCTCAAATTTGGTGTTCCTATTGAAACAAACTGCTTAAAGTTCATTCCGCAAACAGACTAATGATAGTTGGTGTCCAACAGGGAATCGTCCTTGCTCCGTTTTTATACAAACTGTACATCTCAATCCTAGAGAGCTGAAAGAAACATCCGAGAGATAACATTCTTTCATACGCAGATGACCTGGCTGAACATAAAGCCCTTCTCTTTCCTATGGAAAGGAAGATAATTAAGCAATTTTAAGCCCACAAAAATTGATCCATAAATTGTAACAATTTCCCACATTCAGCTCAGACTTTCTCATTATATTTTATACATATAAATAAGCATTATTTTTTGTCAATGATTAAATTCTTTATTCTGCTTTATTAGAGTGTGCATCTCTCATTTTACAATATTGAACGTTCCATATCCATATCATCATCATCATCCTTCATAGTTAGTTTTGGTAAAATTGTTGTTGTTTATATACAAAATAAACCTATCAGCATATGCAGGACATATGCCAAGGTTATCTGTTAACATAAAAGCGCTTATTAACTTGTCCGCCAAATAAGTGTAAAATATTTAGCATAAAGTTATCGACTGTTTGCATTTTAATTTTTTTTTTTAAAGAAATTAGCTTGTTAAATATTAATAAAAATAATAATATTATTATGCATTGTGTAATTATTGTTATATTTTTTTGAATTAGTTGTTTTTAGTTTTGAGTTGAAATAGCATAATTATTAATAATATGTATATTTGTTTAAATTAAGTTAAATTTAATACATTTTATTTAGTTGTAAATTATTGTAATGTAAATTTTAAGACTAATACAATTTAGACGAGTTATATTTTATGCATGTATAAGTATAATTCGTGTAAATACAAATACAATCATTAACTAGTAAATTACATATAATAATTTTTATAATTATGTCTGGAAAATGTATAATGGAAAATTTTCGCATATGTTGCATATCATTTTAGTGTTAAACAAACTCCTTTAAAAGCTAGAGTTCAATTGTGGCCTTTAAAAAAAGCGACTTTTTTTTACACGCTTAAATAAGCACTTAATAATTTTAGATAGCTATAAGTATAAATATATATATTTTAAGTTGGCATATATATGTTTAAATTTCAATTAGGCATATGCAACATTGACACAAACAAAAGTACATATTGGCTTAGTTAATTTTGTCTTGTTCTAGCTTTATATAAGACACAAGTTTATATATCTTAAATATTTTGACTAATTTATAAACACAAATCATAGACAAAATAAAAAAATATTGAAAAAAACAAAAAGTAAGCGCACTTGACAAAAATAATTAATTGCTCAATCAGCTGCTGGACCTCAATTCATTACATATAACAAATGTCACGCCTTAAACTCAAATAACACTTAATACATACATACAATATAATTAATTGCAAAATTCATTTAAATATTAAACTTAACAGCAATTAAAGTGCACAAATACAGCAAACGAATTTCATTTGATTTTAGCTAAAATTGGCTTTCTTTATAAATTAACGAAAGTGAAAAATGCACGCGCACAAAAAAACTTACAACTAAAAAACTTATTTAAACTATATTAATTTAATATGATTTTAAGTTAGTATTTATAGTAATATATTAATTACAATTTAGTTATGTTTTGTTTTGTTGTTTGTTGTTGGTGTTGCCCATTGCCATTTAGTTCTTTTGTTTACTAGTTCATTTAATTAAATATTAGTTCCCCCATTTAGTTTGCGTTATATTCCTATACTAACTTCTACACACTAGGAGTTATTCTCACAGTCATCTGGTTTGTGCTTCGTGCGCAAATTGCTCAAAAGATCGGCACAGTTGTTGACCATCATCAGATAGTCTCCATTGTCTATATTAGTTGTCGTCGTTCCCGACATTGTCGTCGTTGTTGTCGCAGTCATCGTTTGTTCATTTGAGCCATAAACGCCAACATGATTGTTTGTTTGATTTGTTTTATCGTTTGGCCTAGAAAGAACGAAAAATTGTTATTAGATAAATTGTTTTTCTTTCAGTGTAAACCAAAGATGCAAACCAGACTTGAGAGCCAATTATGTATAAAAGTATTTAATAGTAAATGTTAAGTACTGATAATTTAGTTCCGACTTTTTTTTTTCAATTAATCTCTAAATTCTTTTCCTAGTTTCAAGCCGATTGCTTTTGTGTTGGAGCTTGGCTAAGAGACATATCTGTCAGATTATTTTAGGCTAAAATTCGTCCCATTAGAGTAAACAGCAGCGTGTTTCAGGTCCATATTTACGCAGTTTGACAAGCGTCAAGACTGATGCAAACTTTAAACGAAAGTCCAATGAACCTATCTTTATTCTAGTCGACAATCAAGCTGCTACTAAAGCTCATAGTATATCACGAAGAGCAGGCTTATTCCTAACGCGGTGTAGTTGCTAAGCCGTTTTCAGGGTTACTCAATCGCCCTGCTAAATGCTGGCTAGACTGACAGACCCCGTGATAAAAAACGCGAACGAGTGAGCCGGGAACAGATCATTGCTACCAGCAGCTCTCGCCGACACATTTAAAAAAGAACTGTTCCATCAGGGAAAATGTGCTAATGATCTATACTGGAAAGGGAGTGTTCTCAAAAGAGCTCGCGATGAGTCTTTCATGCCAACGTTCTAATGCAGCGTGTTCCAGTCCCATATTTACGATATTTGACAAGCGCCAAGACTGATGCAAACTTTGGACGAAAGCCCAAGGAACCTATCTCTATTCTATGTCGACAGTCAAGCTGCTCTAAGGCCCGCTAACACATCACGAAGAGTAGGCTTATTCCTAACGCGGTGTAGGTGCTAAACCATATTCAGGGTTACTCAATCAGCCCCTGCTAGGTGCTGGCTAATCTGACAAACCCGGTAATGACAATGCGTAAGAGTGCGCCGGGAACAGAACAGCGACTCTCGCCGTCACAGATATAAAAAGACCACTCCCATCAAGGAGAACGAGCTAACGATCTAAACAGCAAGGGTATAAACTTTGGATGAAACCCTAAGGAACCTATTTCTATTCTTGTCGACAACCAAGCGCTACTTACCGAAGTAAGTCAAGCACATCACGAAGTGCCGGCTTATGTGTTACCCTGTGTTGGCGCTAAGCGGTATTCAGGATCACTCAATCACCCTATGCTGGGTGCTGGCTAATCGGACAAACCCGGTAGAGAGAATGCGATCGAATGCACCGGGAACAGATCAGCGCTCCCGCCATCATAGATATAAAAAGACTTCTTCAGAATGCTATACTACAATTTACAAATATAGACAGAGCGACAAAGGACACTGCTTCCGTTTGCCATATTTTCCAAACACTCTTCCCTAACTATAATCCAAAGCGCATATCCGAAATCTAAGCTATGCTTGCTACTTAAGCTAAATCTCTCCGGTTTGCAGCCTGGTCACAAATTCTTAGCCACATTTTTACCGATTTGGCGTTATGCTGCCCAGCATATTACGCGACATAATCACAGCATTCTCCAATTCCTTCAAAAGCAGCGAATTCTTCAAATTTGCATGCAGCTGCATGGCCGTTTGTGTTGTAGTATATAATTTATTTATGACATTGTGCACCTGCGCCTCAGCTGTAATGGTAATCAGAATGTTAGCAATCCTTTTTGGAATCCATAATCATAATACTTACAGTCTGCGCTCTCATATTCTTCAACCGATCCACGCTGCTTGCCCGCATTGGGACTATTGAGCATTTTGCTCTTGTGATCAAAGGCCAAATTACGTGGCCTGGGTGGCACTATGGGTTTGTTGCTGCTGTTGTTGTTTGGTGTCTCCTCAGAACTGGAATCATCTTGCAGCGGAGTAGCTGAAATGAGTAAAGGATTTTAGTTTAAGGATTATATAAAACTTGTTTCTTTCCTTATTCTTTACCATTATTAAAATTGGGACCCTTGCGTCGATTGTTGTTCACATTATTAACCTTGCTGCCATATTGACGACTTGCAGCTGTAATAGAAAGGAAATGGAGTATTAGCATGAATTTTATAAAAAGTATTTCTGGATTTATGCCGTAGCTTACCAATAGGTCCATTGGTGCGACTTTGTCCATTGGTGGCATTGCGCAAGCGATTTGTGTCTTCGGGCTCGGAGTCGCTCTATAAATTTAAAGTAAAGATACAGATTAGCTTGGAGCTTTGAATTTCACACTTCCGAAATCGAAATCTTGCATTGGAGCAATGGGCGTTAAGATTTATGAGCGCGGCGTGGGAGTGCTACTTGATTATATTTCGCATACTTACGCCCTGATTTAGCACATTCATGGAATTGCTGGAAGCGCCCAGGCCAGCAGTTAAGGCCTTGCCCTGTAGGCTATTTCTTTTGCTAGCCGAGCGTGTGGCGCTGCTGTTACGATGCTGCGCCAAGGGCTTCTGCAGCTGATTGCCATTGGATTTGTTTGCTATAAGGATAGAAAGAAACTAAGTGAGTATACTCATTTATCAAGGTATCAAAAACTTTTTAACTTACATTTTCCAAAGTTGCCCATGTGCAGATCACTTAGCGAGCAGGCGCGACGTATAGAAGATTCCTCAATGGGCATGGGATTAAGCGTTTTGGGATTACCTGCAAGAAAGCACAGAATTATTAATAAGTTAAAAACTTAAGATTTTGACTAGGTGCTAGCTTCAAATGCTGTGTTTAAAATAAAGCTTGGAAAATATAACTAATATAAAGTAACCACAACTAAAGAATACAAATAATGGGTGCAAACTTTACTACATTAAATGAGGTGTGTCCAAGGAACAAAGTAAAGTAAAGAAAAATTTGTTTGCACAATTCGATGTTTGTGTGTGAGAGACAACAGCAACGCATTCAAACCTTGAACCGGCTCAGCATTGTCAGCTTCCTCATCATCAGCATCATCCGCAGTGTTTCTGCCATGTTCATCATCATCGGCTTTAACCTCTTTGGCCAGCTCTACATCATTCAATTTGGCATGATAGGCAAAATCAGCGCTTTCCAAAACATCCGGCAGACTACAATTTCTTCTTATATGCCGCGCATAGGCGCACAAATCCGCATCGCTGGCATCGGAGCGCAAACTCTGTTGCTCCAGCTCTGCTTGATGTTCCATACCACGTGCCAGCATATCAAAATTCATGGTCAAACTTTTGACATAACCCTTTTGCTTGGAATTACAGGCAAAGGGACGCATGCGCGTTTCCGTGGCCATGCGTATTTGCTCCATTTTGCGTTCCTCCATGTCTATAAGTTTCTCTATGATATCTATCTTTTTGGCTATATTTTGGCACTGATGGCTGGTGGAATTGCTGCTGCGCTCCACATTGGCCATATTCTTCTTGTGCTTGGCACGATCTTGTTGTATCTCATCTACCACCGATTGCAGTTCGGGTTTGGTATAAAGCTTCAGACTGTCCATTTCCATATTCTCGTGCGCATTGCCATTTTCGCAGAAATACATTTCAAAGGTGCGCTCTCCACCATAGTCACTGGGCAGGCTGCCCACAATCATGGGCTCCGTATCATAGTCAACGGCTTCCTGCTCAGACTCATTGCTGTTTATATCATTTAATGGCACTGTAGCGGTGCCTCTCTTGGCGCTAGGCGTATACTTAATCTGTGAGACGGTATTGAAGCGCACGCTAATCTTGGGTCTGGGCTTTTGCCGCATGCTTGTGGCTCTACGGCTGCTCTCACTGGTATCAAAACGGGAGACTTTTTTCAAACAGCTTTGTGTGGCCAGCGCTCCACTGCTCACAGAGCTACGCATAGCCGACGGATGCGGACGCTGTTGTTGTTGCCGCTGCTTTTCACGCTCGAATTTTTGCAGATTATGCTCAAACTGACGCACTACGCTGGCTGTACGGGAGTTGCCCACCTTAGACTTGTGCTCCACACTACAAGTCAGCGTGGATACCAAATTTTGAGGTTTTGCCGGTATGGGTGGTTTGGGTTTGACCGCTTTGCGTACAAACAGTAATTCGTTGGAAGCTTTCATGGGATTGGAGTTGTGTTGTTGACGATGTTGCGCAAAGTCCGTGCTAAGACTTTTATTAACGCCCGAATTGTATTGTTTATTTTTAGAGCGCAGCGTCGGTATGTCTTCACCCTTGCGTGCTCTCATAGCACCTACTGTCGGATTTTGCGCTATGCGTGGATAAGTTTTAGAGCTGGTCAGTGGCTTCAGCGGCTCCAAATTATAACCAGTCATATCAAAGCTATCATAAGCCAGCGGTGAAGATGTCTGTCTTACATTCGCTCCACGCTGCATATAGTAGTCAAAGCTGCCATATGCATTGGGACTATTGCCATAGGATTTGGATACCTGCAGCTGCTGAGCCACTGGACCATGTATAATAAAATTACGTATGCCTGCGTGACGCTGCACCTGCAGGGGTGGTTCCAGCGGTGCGCTCTTGCAGTCACTTTCATCGGAGAGCACGCTCTCCAAACTATTGCAATAACTGTTGCCGCCTTCGTCGGACAGCAAAGATTCCTGACTGCGATCATAAGGCTGTTGTCCGGAGGTCAAAAAGAAACTAGCACTGGAATGCCTTTGAGTTTCCAAAAAGCGCGCTTCCTCCAAGCGCTGCTGTGTGGCGGCAAATTGTTCGGGTTGTAGTATATCTGACAGGGATACCTTGCGCTCGCACTGATAGATCTCTCTGTAGACATAGTACTGCGTGCGTCCACGTGGTGGCGTCGCTGTATTCGGCGTTGACTCGCCCGTGGAACCAGCTGTGCTTAGACCACGCAAATTGGCCGGCACTGAGCAGGAAACAGGCAGTGGCTGTCGACGCTGGCACACATCCACGCCTATCTCATCCAGATCTCCATATTTGCGGGTTATCTCATCAATCATTTTCTCGGTGTCCGCATGTATCATATCCAATATGGTGCGTGCATCATCTGCATAAACCGAATGCCGCTTGGGTTCGGCTATAACAGCACGTTCATTCTCCGCCGACCACTCAACTTCCTCGTGTACGGGTGATACCGGGCAGGATTTGTAGTGCTTTAAAATGCTGGGCGTGCGTCGCGTGTTACCCGCCGGATTACGCTTGACTCCCAGACGTGGGGCGGTCTGTGTTGTTGTGGGCTGCTTGTGCATAAAGGGCACACCTGGCGGCGGATGTATTTGATGCACGCCCACATGATGCGGATAGGGTGGATAATGTTGTTGCACTTGGCGCATGGTTTGAAAGTTTTGCTGCAGCTTGGATTTGGGAGCGGCACAGTTGAAGAACTGCGATGGCTGTTGTGCAGGATAAGGTGGAAGTAGCTGCTGCGTTTGTTGTTGTTGGGATTGCTGTGTTGCTTGCTGCTGGGGAGTTGTAGCTGCGCTAATATACTGTGGATTTTCATGGGAAGCAACTAGTTTTAGTACAAAACAATGCCAAGTCAAAGATACAGGTAACAATTAAGTCAAATGTATTTTTTTTTTACCAAAGGGCAGCATGTAAGGCAAAAGAGAGTGTTATAAAGTAGAAGAGAGTAAGAGAAATGGAGCAAAGAGCAGCAAAGTTTTTACCATTAGCTATTAGCTTACAAAATTACGTTTTTGGCGGGAAAGAATTTGAGAAAAGTCTATAGGGTGTTTACCTGGCTTGTTATAGCGTCCTGGACCGGCTGCATTGCGTGATCCATCCAAATTGCCCGCTAGACTTAAGTCCGATATGCTATGGCTGCCACGTAGGGGTCTATGGCCGACCTGTTTTGAAGAATTTGTTTAAAGCATAAATTAAGTGTGTGAAAGTAATGATGGTGTGGATTAAAACTATGAAGGATTAATAGGATTAGTATTGCTTGTGGAGTGTTGTGAGACGTTAAAAGAGTTAAAGCTATTAGAGTCGAATTTCTTAAAGTAAAAGGTACCTACTAAATATCTGTTATTACATAAAACATAAAAGAGCGATCTACCAGGTAAGCAAAATATTCTTAAAACAATTAAACCGTCATCTTGGGCTAATATAAAAAAAAAATTCTAAAACTTCACGGACGGCTTCAAGCTCAATGCCGGGTGGGGGAGTCTACTCTGAGGAACTAAATATTCGGCAGTCTTTCCGACTTCCGGACCACTGCAGTGCCTTTCAAGCAGAGATCCTTGCCATTAACGAGTCTTTGATCTGCTTGCGCAAAACCGGTGCGATTAACATATTTTCAGATAGCCCGACAGCGTTAAAGTCACTTCGAACACTATCCTCCAACTCGATGACAGCCAACAACTGCCGCAAATCTATTTAAGAGATGGCACAGCAGTTTGTTATTAGCCTCATTTGGGTGCCAGGACACCAAAATATTACAGGCAACGAAATATCAAATGGATTGGACAGATCGGGTACAACCTCTATCCTCCACCGAATAAGGAGGATATTCGTATGCCTATGGCCACTTTCAAGCTACAAACAAGGAAGAAATTTAGCTGTGGTATAACACACTCCTTTGCACAATCAGTTGCCACATATGGTCTAAAATTGAACCAAAAAGATCCATAAAGCTCTGCGGACTCAAATGGTCTCAGTGCTCGGTAATTGTCAGAGCGATCACTGGGCACTGGCTTGTCGCAAAACATGCGACCAGAATGAATGTTCCGAGTCATGACTTTTGCAGAAGCTCGAAAGACGAATAAGAGGTTGAAATAGTAGAACACTTCTTCTGTTCCTGTGAGGCTCTTAGTAGATGTAGGAATAAGCATCTGGGAACTTCCCTCCTTTATAACCTACCGGAGTTGGATTGCTAGCTACATCGTGGCAACGGGATGGGAATCCTTCTAGCGGGATTATCTCAGGAGAAGGGCTATAGAGAGATCTGCCTAAGTGGCCTTTCTTTCAAGGTTTTCAGATCTTTTTAACATAATGCAGTTTTTGTTATTGTTCAACCTCTGACATCGTTCATGGCTTGGATTAGTTTACTCTTTAATCGACATGTACAAACTGGTTCTTATTACTATAGGGTGGGGCATAATTGTTTTTGTTATTTCTTATTAGAATTATTAGATTCTTATTGGAATTATTAGATGAACTTTGTAAAAACCTTATGCTCCTAAAGAAGTTTGGAATAAAAAAAAATAATTGCACATCTAAAAAAACTTTTGTTTATAATTGAATCGGTTTTTTCAAAAACCTCATAAGTCACATTTTTTTGCAACATGCTTTTTTTGCTGAAAATGGTTCCTTAAAGGTAGATACGTATTCTGGCTTAAAATTACATAAGTCAATACAATCCTTCCTCTTCAAAAAATACCGTGAAAAAGACGTTCGTTGCAAAAACAACATAAGTCCAGTGACTTATGAGGTTTTTACATGACGTTTGATGTTTAAAATTGAATCGGTCATTTCAAAAACCTTATAAGTCCATAAATTCAAATTTTTCAGGAAATAATAATAGTATTTTATAATTATTATAAACAACTTCTTCATGGCATCGTTTTACTATGTAATTCACAAAAGTTCCCAATTACTTCATAAACGTTATTTTTTCTGTAGATTTTCTCGAAACATACTAAGCAAGCTTCCCAAATATATTTTCCCATGCGTTTCCATAAGTCTTCAAAAATTATTTATATTCGTTAATTTACCTAATTAAATAATAATAATTGGTATATTTATTAATAATAGTCGAAAATACGATCTAAACTACCGCAGTTTGAATTCTATACAAATTTCTTTGTTATATTTCTAATAAAAAAAATTTCGACTACAATTTATTGGTTTTTGTTAGTTTTGGTATAGCTGATACTTGTTGTTGTATTTAGTTGGTCTATTTTTAGTCGCATAGCTACTGTTTGGTTGTATTAGTGGTGCGCGCGCACAAGTGAGAGTTTAGTGAGAAGAAATTTAAGAGCATCGGTGGTTCAGTGGTAGAATGCTCGCCTGCCACGCGGGCGGCCCGGGTTCGATTCCCGGCCGATGCAACTTACTTTTTTATTTTTTTATGTTTATACAATTATTTTTAATTTTTTATGTTACTGTAATTATTTTTAAATTTTTTAAAATGTTAAATGCTGCGCTGTTAATTAAAATGACTGACTTGCATGAATTTTGTTGCATTTTGATTAGAGTTAAACATTAAAGCAATGTGAGGCAGCGTCAGCAAAAATTGCAACATAATGCATGTAGTATGAATTTTGATCAAGCAATTACGCCCAAAATGGGCGTTTTGTTTGGAAAAAAATTAATTGTGCAACAATTTTGGCTCACCTCGGCTATGGCATTTAACTTTTTAATGCCATTTTTATGCGAACCCTAAAGACAAATAGATATGCGATTGTTGTGTTTTTGTGTGTATGTGTGTTGTTCGACACCATAAAAACAAAACATAAAAAAAAGGAAAAGAAAACAAAAAAACAATAAACATAAAAACAAAAAACAATTATAAATACAAAAATAAAAAGATGGCCTATTGGGTAATGCTAGGGCTGGTAAGGCCAAACTTACATTCTCCAGCTGTTGTTTGACCTTGTTGATGACCTGCAGCAGCTCCTCCTTCTTGGTGCTAGTATACGACTTGGTGATAGTGGGCGGGGCCGCAACGCTCTTGCCATTTTCCGTATTGTGTTTGGCGCTGATGCTGCGACGACCTGCAGCGAAGTACAAAAGAAAGTTAACAACAAAAATAAATAAGCATAATTTGCTTCGTTTTGAACGAAGACTGAATACACTTCTTCACATAGTTGAATGTAATTTAGTTTTAGTAAACAAGTCTGTGGAAACTTTGCTATATTATCCAACAATATCTAAAGATTCAGCGATGAATTACATAAAAAATTTTGACTAAGCCCGCTTTGTAACATATTTAAACCCTTTCAGATACTAGACTCTCTTGACAGATATAAAACCTTGTGATCTCTAATGATAAGCTTTCTAAACAAGGTTGCATTTCAAAAGTTTAAAAGTCGAGTAAAGACTTAATCTAATTTTTTCTTGACAATAAAAAGAAGTTTCCATACGAATACTTAGTCTACTGGCACTATTGTGTAGACTATGCAGTATTTTTTAAAAGTAATTTTTACCTATTTTACTTAGAGTATACCTTTTGAAAATGTAGTATATCCTTACAATTTTTTGTTGAATTCCTGGGCTTACAAAATTAAACAAGATTTGTATCGTTATCGAGATAAATGTTAATTGCAAAATGCTCAGAAACAATTTTGGGTAATATTTTCGCTCAAATTTTTGTTAACTTAACACCCACAAAGAAATTTACAATATCTATCAATTCTATACAATCTATGTACCCTAAGATTGCTTTTTTGTATAACA
Organism: Chymomyza amoena; assembly: GCA_037043745.1. Classification (NCBI taxonomy): domain Eukaryota; kingdom Metazoa; phylum Arthropoda; class Insecta; order Diptera; family Drosophilidae; genus Chymomyza; species Chymomyza amoena. Next base: position 128,410 of record JBAMAX010000382.1, read on the forward strand.
ATCTATCCGACAAACTCGTAAAATATTCCCACTACGTGAAGAGCATAAAAAGAAAATCAATTTGAAGCCGGCGGGTGTGCTTACTGCTTGTGCCACGCTCCAGCAGCATGCCGGGTCCCTCCGGCAAAGCTGCATGCAGAAAACTATTTCCGCTCTGTGGCAAATTTTCGGAGCTGCCGCCCAATGTTGAGGCCAACGAACGTTCGGCATTTTCTGCACTGGGTGTGGAGCCTTCATCCTCAGTGTCCGAAGTGCCAGTTCCAGTGCCTGTACTAGCCGTATGGGAGCTGCCATTGCCGCTTAACTGCAGGCCAGATTTCTCGAACTTTTGTCTACGCACAGATTTGCGCAGTTCATCCTCATTCATGGCCGTTACTTTGAAGTCACTACAAAAAAGAAAGCAGTGAATAAAAGACAAAACATTTCTGATTTCCAACAACTTACGTGGGCGTGCTTGGCGAGATATTGTTGTAGAACATGCCATGATCCGAGCTGGTACGCTCGCCATCAGATATATCCTCCACATCGCCATCATGATCATGCGTGTGCGTATCAAAACGCAAACCAGGCTTGCGTTTATCCGGCAGCAATCTTTGTTGTGCTGCAGGCATGGCACCATTACTAGTAGCCGCATTGATGGGCGCCAGGCCACCATTATTGGCCTTAAATTTCAAATCACGCCGCGTTTCCATGCCCGAATCAATGGAGGAATCTTCACTTAAATACGTTTGATTGTACATAATATCCTTGGAAGAGGCGCTATTATAGTCGGAAGTCTGCGCATTGGCTACGCTGATGCCACCCACAGAGGACACTGTGCCCAGCGGACTTTCTGAGTTGGAACGTAAGTCGTCCGCATCCAATTGACTGCTGCGCTGTGCCCAACGTCCACGTGCACGCGGCGCCACGCCCAGCTGCGCTTGACTAGGCGACGAGCTGAGATTGGTCATGGAAGAAGCCGCATGCATGCCTATCGGTGCGGCAATACTCACACCGGTCGTTGGTATAGATACTGCGCCACTATCCGAATCAGCGCCAGCCTTACGCTTGGCCCACTGTGGCAACTGGCCGACATCTGAGAGTCTGTAGCCAGGCGTGGGCGGCGTTTCTTCTGTGATAAACTTTGGCACCATATGTTCCACTAGCTCATTTGTGGGTGACTCCACAACAATGCCATCAGGCGGTGAAATGGGCGCCATTGGACGCTGTAAAGGTGGATGACCTGAACGCAAACGCTGCTGAGACATGCGCGCCTGCATGGTTACAATCATGTCATGCGGCACCTGCCAAATGAATATGCAGCCATCACCGCTGGCCGAGATTAGATGCCGACAGTCGTTGGTGAACTTTAAGCCCGTGACAAGTTCGCTATGGCCATACATACGAGCCATACACTCGCTGGAATAGTAATCATAGACGGCCAGCGTCTTGTCGGTGCAGGAGGTGGCCACATAGATGCCGCTGGGATCTAGACTAAGCTTGATCAAGCTGCCCTCATCCGAATGAGAACCCTTGAAGGTTTTCGTTTGCTTGGCATTCTGCGTGCCATAGACGCGCACATTGCGATCCTGGCAGGCAGTGAGTATGTGTTTGGCATTTGAGTCGACCTCCATGTCGTACAAAGTGGTCTTGCCGGAGGTGTTGGTGCCGCGTAGAAATATGTTTCCCTGTGGAAAAAAGACCAAGTTTAATTATAAAAACTTTTAACCAAATGTAGCACCAACTTACCTGAAATGTTCTAAACATAATGGATTTATCAGCGCCACAGGATATCATTTGGAAATTCAGTCCAGCGCCTACAAACTTAATTGAGGTTATGGACGAAGAGTGATCATCTAGCGTTTGCAATAGTAAATAATTCTGCGCCACATCGAAAACATGTATTAGACGATCTCGACTAGCGCTGGCCAAAAGTTTGCGCTCAATCTTTTCATTAGAGTATTCCAGACACAGCACCTCCGACTCATGCGCTTCAATGGTGGTCATCAACTTGAGATTTACTAAATTATAAACGCGTATGTTGCCACAGCGATCTCCACTGGCCAAATGGTTCAGCTCTGGACTAATTTTGATGCAGCGCACGCCATTGCGTCCATCATAACCAGAGTTACCAGCCTTATCAAACAGCGACGAACCCTGATCCTTAATAAACTGCAATTCATCATCACTATAGATGACTTTAAGCAGCTCCTTGGAATAAATATTCTTGCGATAGATTTCATTATTGGCACAGCCATCTAGACCCCAAACACGTATGGTATCATCCGAGGAGCAGGTGACAAAACAATCCTCGGGCAGCGTGTGTGAAGGCTCACGTTCTAAATTGTATGGCACGGTTTCCACGCCCCAAATGCAGGTGGAGTGGTACAGAAAGGAATGCGATTTGCCTACGCGTGAAATATCACGTAGATCCCAAATATATAACGAGTGATCGTTATAGACGCAGCTGACCTGTAAGAGAGACAATATTAGTGAACTGCATATTAAGCTATTACTCGTTACCTTACCTTGGAGCGCTGCTCATCAAACACCATGGCAATGCAGTCGGGAAATTTAGCCTGTGGCGGCACAGACATTATGTGATTAATCTGTATGCCCTGAGCTACATCCACACCCAGGTAATGTGTGCGCGGCAGCGTTGTTACATACTCCAATGTGGCCGCATTGAAGATACGTATTATGGACTCGGCACAACCCACCAGTATAAAGCGCTCGTTGACACAAATGCAATTGGCATTGTTGGTGCGGCATTGCACCCATTTGTCCAGCAAACGCCTCGAGCTAAACTCAACCAAATGGCCCTGCCTGGTAATGGCATAGGTACTTTCCGCGCAGATGCCCTTGCCGCAGGCCACGGCACAAAAGTCATTATCGCGCAGATCGCCCAAAATGGCGCTGCGACCCATTAGCGGTATGGGATCTTTGTACTGCAAGTGGAAGTGGAAATTTATTAAACAAAATATATACGTCATAGTTGACAGCATGCACTTACCTTGCGTCCGCCCTCCAAGTACCAGTATTTGACATGGCGATTGCCCACAGTAACAAAGTAGCTGCCATCTTCGGCAAAACAAACCGCTGCCACCTTTGAGCTGATCTTATTCGAGGCCATTTTCAGATTAGCACGCCAATCAAACACATTGACAATCATGTCGTGCTGTGAACCAACCGATACCAGGTACTTGCCAGTGGGCGAGAAGGCCTACAAAATACAAAAAAAAAGACCAAGTGTTAAGCCAAACCAAACCAGTTGTATGTGCTACATAAAAGGCATGCGCTTACTCCGAGCTCCAAGCTTACTACTTACCACACAGGTGACGGCATATTTGTGATCAACAAACTCGGCCACCACATTGCCACCGCTGCAATGCTCCAGATTGCCATTAGGCGTCTCCAGTTCCCAGACTTTAATGGCAGGATTAATGCCACACTCACCGGTGGCTACATAGCGACCACAGCGTGAGAAGGCAACCGATGTGAATGCTTTGCGGGATGTGTTGACCAAGTAGGCTTGTGTGTGGCGTTTGGCATTGAATAGCACCACGGTGCAGCTGCAAAATATTTAATAATAAAATGGCAAAAGTTAACAAAGTTTTAAATTACGCATACGCCTTGTTAAACATGCAAGAGTTTAAAGCGTCGTCCTTGACCAAGCACACAGACACGCACACACACACAATGCCATGACGGAAAACGTCAATGCCAGTGCCACAATCTGAGCCACTTTTTAATAGGCATGGGCCAAGTTTGCCGGAGCGCCTTTTCATATAAGAAACTATATCAGTGTGGCCGTATATAAAATGCAAAAGGATAACAGCAGGCAGCCACACAGCAGCAGCAGCCGGCAGCCATCAAAAATGGCTTCACTAGTTTTAGCTGCTGTTTGCTCTGCCTCAGCTCGTTAAAGATTCGTGCTAAGGTTGCATGCAACCAACACCCACTAGTCAGGCATCCTTTGCAGCGCACACTGCTCTTTTAGAGATTCTGTTTTATACTTTTTTTGCTATACCCTTTACTTTGACTGCTGTCGGTGCTATAAAAAAGTGTGTAACATGAAGAAGGTAAGAAAAGATTTTAACGACTCTGGTGCTTTAAAGGATGGACTCTAGCTTAAAAGATTTTTTTTTACATTTCTAGCAATTGAGATAAATGCATTAAGGTGATTAAATTGAAGAGAGATGAATGAAATGTATTTGATCAAGTTCCTTTTCTTATGAAAGAGAAAAATGTAAATCAGATGTACTAGAACCACAGAAGTTTTACTTTCCGAATCGATGGGAATTTTGGAAAACTATAAAAATGATGTCTAAAGTGTATAAATTAGTAAAGGGACTAAAACAACTAGGTAGCCTGTCTATCAAAGTTAAGATCCGGCTTGAATAGCTAATAGGCAAATACTTTCACTTTTCGTATTTCCCTAATTTTTCCTGTCTATTCGATATCCTTGTTACTTACTCCTATTATCACAAAGGTATCACAAAGGGCCTGTTCTTGGCATAATTGAGTTGGCTTTAACCTATCTACCTACCTACATAGAATGGTCGATTCATGAGTAAGAAGTTCGAACCGTAATTTCGAGAATTTGCGACAAGGACGGTAGATATTGTTGAAATAGTTGCTTTGGAGGGCTAAGGCCCAGAATGAGGATATTAAGAAATTTCTCAAAACGGCTGCAAATATTTATAGAGTTGCTATAATTAACGCTATGGTTCAGAAAATGCTAGAATGGGGATTTCAAAAATTTTTTGTAGATCTAGTGCGTTATTTACTAGCTTGCAAGATTGTTCTTCATAAGTGCTAAAAGTTACCATTGGTCTAATAAGATACCTTCCAACATTGGCGGATCCACAAGGGCGTTTTATGTCCGAACCCCTCACCCCATCATAAGTTGGAAAAATGGATTGACAGTTTTTTGCGAGCTCCGATATACATATGTATTTCACTTCGAAGTGAAAAATTTTCCCCCAAGACCAAATCCGGAATTCCTGGTCTCAATATTCAGAATTTCTAAATTTTTTTTCCTAGATTTAAAAAAATTTTATATTTTTGCGAATTCATTCATTTCAATTTTAAGAAATTTTTTACGAATCCATTCATTTCAATTTCAATAAATGTTTTCAGGTACGTAAAAAGGTTGGCCGGAATCAAAATAGAGATGACTTAGAATTTTGAAGAAAATTCTGTTGCTGATTTAATTGCAAGATCGTGGCTGTTTTAATGATAGATATTTTTTCCTGACAATTAAAGTTTTACTTTTTAACATAGTTTTTTTTTTAGCTAAGTCCGATGTTTTTGAAATTTTTTTAATTGCATCCAACAAAAGGATTTCTTAAATCCCTATACTTTTAATTTTTTTGTTTTCAGTGAGTAGCCCTACATTTGACCGAAATCCCTTGCCCACCCATGCCTTCAATATAAAATAGTCGCCCGCGACTATTGGAACCAGTATGAACTACTCCAAAAATGACGTCAGATTGGACATATGTCGACAGACTAATTTTGTAAACCGCTGTTTCTTTGGGCAAAATTAGAAGAGTAAAGAGTAAAGCCCTCTCTCGAAAAACGAAAATAACCCTTTAAAAATTCCTCATCATACCCGCACTTTTCTAAGGTGCTGAAGCATGGACATTATCAACATCCGATAAGGTGATTTTAGGTTCTTTCGAGAGAAAAATCCTCCGATGTATCTTCGGATCGATAAGTGTGAATGGTGGCTTCCGACATCGAATTAACCACGAACTGTATAAGCTATTGATCTAGTTCGGCGCATACACCAACAACGTCTGCGCTGCCTAGGTGTTGTTGGATGAATGGATGATAATGCTCCAGCCAAAAAGCTAAGATCGACGACGACAGGGACTTCCACCTTTGCGATGGGAAGATCAGGCAAAGGAGGATCTTCGTAGCCTGGAGATTTCCAATTGACGCCAGCAAGCACAGGACGGTAATCGCTGGCGTAGGATAATTTCCGTGGCCAAGACCGATAACCGGCTGTAATGACCACAATGGAGGGACTTAGCTCTATTAATGAATTGCAGCATGACACCAATAGCTTAAAAGGTGTGATACTGACAGAACCAAACAAAATGACGTCATATAATACAAATTTTACAGGAGCCGTCTGTTAAGGTAGTTCCCAGCTTCCTCAGAGTAGCAGTTTGGCATTTAAAGTTATTACGCAGGACCTTCAAAAAGGCGCTGCTGCATCAAACTGTCCTCTTATTAAAAAATACCTTGCCTTTATACCTTTATTATAGTGTATCTCCTAGTTGGCTGCACTAAATCATTGTTTATTAATTTTTGCTTCTCTTTCGCCTGCATTTTGTTGGCCTTTCAGACTGCAACTGTTGTTGCCCCCATTTTGTATTTAGCCGTTAAGCGTTTGCACTTTTCATTTTAGTTTTTTTCTCAACTTAAATTTTCTTATACCTTGCTAACTAGGTGCGAGTGAGTCAACATGAATGCGCCGGCATGCATTGCATTTTTTCTTTTATTTTTATTATTTTTGTTTTTATGCGCATAATTAGTGTAATTCCTGCACTTAATTACTGCACATATTTCAGCACAAAGTTTCAAGAAGCGGGCTTGAGCTCATACGAGCATAATGAAATGTATCTTGAATAGAGAACTAAACATTAGCTAGGATTAAGACTTGAAATTTAATTTGGATGATATGTCTTAATTGATATATCAAGATGATGACAAGCGAAACGTCTAAATGGCGAAAGAGTAGAAGAGTAATTATAAGTGAATAATGGTAAACATAATGCAGACTGACTTGCAGCTATTAAGAGCTTATATATAGTAAAATGCTTTAAATGGACGATTTAAATGGTGGATTTAAATGATTAATGTCTTTATAAAGTTGGTTGACTTGTATGCTCAGATGCTTCTTTTTTAATTGTTTAAAGTATACATAAAATCTATTAATAGAGATGGAAGCATGAGAATAAATTCGGTTAAATAAATTATTTTATATTTAAAAGTAAAAGTCATACTAGTATGGCAATATCCGATTTCTTCACAAAAAACCAAAAACAGAAGAATTTTTAAGCAAAAATTTGTTTTTTGACCGATCGTTCCTATGGGAGCTATATGATATAGTCAACCGATTTCAATAAAATTTGACACAGTGCTTAAATACCTTAAAAAAGATACGAATGCCAAATTTATTTCAAATATCTTTACAAACAAACAAAACACATCGAATTTTGTATAAAAAACGTGTTTTTGGACCGATTGGTCCTATGGGAGCTATATGATATAGTCAACCGATTTGGATTAAATTTAGTACAGTACTTAGGAACTATAAAAAACTCGCGAATATCAAATTTGGTCCCAATATCTTAACAAACAAACGAAACACAACAAATTTTGTTAAAAAATCGATTTTTTGGAAGATTGGACCTATGGGAGCTATATGATATAGTCAACCGATTTCGATCAAATTTGGCACATTGCTTAAGTGCTCTAAAAAATTTCCAAACGCCAAATCTGGTTACGATATCTTTATTAAAAAACGAAATATAGAGAATTTTTCTTTAAAAAATTATTTTGGCCGATCGGTCCTATGGGAGCTATATGATATACTCCACCGATTTCAATAAAATTTGACACAGTTCTTAAATACCTTAAAAACGATCTGAATGCCGAATTTAGTTCAAATATCTTTACAAAAAAACGAAACACATCGAATTTTGTATAAAAAACGTGTTTTTGGACCGATTGGTCCTATGGGAGCTATATGAACTAGTCAACCGATTTGAATTAAATTTAGAATAGTGCTTAGGAACTATAAAAAACTTAAGAATGTCAAATTTGGTCTCAATATCTTAACAAACAATCGAAACACAGCAAATTTTGTTAAAAAATCGATTTTTTGGAAGATCGGACCTATGGGAGCTATATGATATAGTCAACCGATTTTGTTCAAATTTGGCACATTGCTTAAGTGGTCTAAAAAATTTCCAAACGCCAAATCTGGTTACGATATCTTAATTAAAAAACGAAATATAGCGAACTTTTCTTTAAAAAAGTTATTTTGGCCGATCGGTCCTATGGGAGCTATATGATATAGTCAACCGATTTTGATCAAATTTGGTACAGTGATTAGGAACTATAAAAAACTTTCGATTGCCAAATTTCGTTACGATATCTTCATAAACAAACGAATTATTCATCTAAAACGCTTTTTTTTTCGAGGTCGTCTCAAACACCCCCATGGGAGCTATATAATTTAACCCCGATATCAAAAAATAAAATAAACTTGCCTCCTATGGAATAATATGGGATCTAATGTGAAAGTTTGGTAACTCTAGCTCTTACCATCTCTGAGATCTAGGCGTTCACACGGACGGACAGACGGACAGACGGACAGACGGACATGGGTATATCGACTTCTCTATTCACCCTGATCATATTTTAGGTAACTTTGGGGTGTCTCCGACGTCTCCTTCTATATGTTACATACATTTTCGGCTTGCACAAACTTAATATACCCTTGGACCATACGGTACAGGGTATAAAAATCCGTTTGACAATAATCTTTTTTTTTCTGAATTTTACATACAATATGTCCTGATATAATTGCGAAAAAAAAATCAGCTTGAAAGATCAAGGACATAAAATAGATGCATAGTTTTTTTTTGCGAGCTCTGATAAACAATTCGAAGTAAAGACCAACTAGCCCCCAAGACAAAATCCTTGATTCGCACCTGCACTCAATATACGAAATTTCTCTATTTTTTCCTGGATTTCAATTAATTTTAGAATTTTTTCAAATGATTTCATTTTTTTTTTAAATTTTCATTTTTTTTTTAAATGAAATCAATTCAATTAAAATACATTTTTTCAGGAACCCAAAAGGTTTGGTCGGTATCAAAATAGAGATGACAGAATTTTAGAAAAACTTTAGATGCTGCCTTAATTACGAGATCTGTTAAGACTGTGACTTTTTAATGAACTAGTTTTCGACATTTAGGTTGGTCCGATGTTTTTGAAATTTTTTGAATTCGTCCAAATTATTTTAGTTTTATTCCCAATATGTAGGACATATAATTCTGAATTTAAATCTGCTTGAAAGATCTGGGATATAAAATCTTTTAAATCTTCTAAAGGTTTGACTATTATCTGCTGTAAAGAATCTGAAGAAAGTTTATTTTCTTATACTACAAATATTCCCAGAATACAGTAGGAGCACTGCCAAAGATAAAAATTTTACAATTTTCGGATTTCACGAAGATAATGCATTTTTCGAAACTTAATCTTCCAGTCCAAGGTAATCATAATCATCCTAATATCAAGCGTTCAGTCCCAGTTAGTGAACCGGGATGAATGAAAATAATTGGGCTATATGCAAGTTTCAAAACTTTATCTTCCAATTGAAAGTACAAAGATCGCTATAATTAATGTTTTTTACTGTCAGGATAATGTACCGTCCAAGCGTTAAGATCACAAAAAATGGGCAAGAAAAAAAAAAATTAAATATTTATGAAATGCTATAAAAAAATTATTTTTGAAACAAAGAAATTTGTCGAAAAGTTACAAAAAATTAGCGAAGAATCACTTATTATTTATTGGGGAAATACACTCCCCTGAATTTGGGCCAAAATAAGGCAAAGTTTGTATTTTATTTGTGGGACAGTGAAAAGGCATACCAACTTCCGGCTTTGATGAATTTATTCGTTTATTATTAAAGATTTTAAAAAAGTAACTAAAAAATTGAGGAAATTAAAAATGGCGGCTACAAAATGGCAATTTTCGTGAGCCTCTGCGCGCGAAACATGGTCTCCGAAATGCAATTCTACCGCCTCTTGTTGTGGACTGAAATTCTACATTTTTGTCATTACCTGAAGATAATGAAGTTTTCTCTGGCTGGAACTATAGAATGGTAAATATTTACGCAAAATTCATTGAAAAATGAATCTTTGAATTATGAAGTTCAAGTTGTTGGAGCGTCCCGTAGCGCACATCACATGTGTTCGAGACGCTGCCATTCGAAAAATATTCATCGTATCGGAAAATCCAGTAAACAATTTTGTAGAGTACTCTAAAAGAGTATGCTTCCCTCTAAGCACATCCTGCATTCGACACTATCGTCTGTCATTTCATTCAACATGTTAAATCATTCACAGTCTCTATTAAATTTATCTTAAATCTTTTGCTGCACATAACTTATTCATCGTAACCCTGAAACAAATTGCACATTTGTTTGCAGTAACAAGCATGGCATCAATCATACGCCACGTAATACCAATTGAAAATGAAAGTACATAACATATGCAAATTTATTATGCAATCCCATTGACATTATATATCGTTATTATAAAAAGCTGTCTGTCATATTACTTTACAACCCGCTGGAAGCTACCCTCCTATAGTAGTAACTATATGTCTATCTGTCTGTTTATCTGTCTATCTGTCTGGCATGTAGAGAGCATGCAATTTGTTAACTTTAGCAAACCAACTGCAACAAATTGTTGATGCAACATTTTTATTTTTTTCATACTATGAGAGAGTTTGAGTGTGTGCAGTACTTGAAGATAGTTTATGCGGCAGTCAAGTGTGGCAAGGTTGCCTCACTAAAGATTTAATCAAAATTTCTCAGCGTTGTAAATCTTGCTTGCACTTGACGGAAGTTAAATCTGCTGAAAACTCATTTCCGTTTTCCACCGAATGCTGCGAGTGCAGTGAAATACTTTAAATAAGTTTAAGTTAAGCAAGCATGCTGTGAAAATAATGGTTGGATTTTTTCCTTTTATCGGATAATCAATTTGCAACTAATCGTATATGGTAGTAGCGCTCCTTAAACTTTATTTATTTTTTAAACAGGTAATGTTTAATATTAAGTTTAGCTTTGAATTAAGCAAAATTAAAATTTTAACCAAAGCCATCTAATAGTTTCTCCCTAATTTCCACAGGACAAAGATATTATTATTACATTAAGTTTCGACTCAAACTGTTGCTGAGGACCTCAAAAGTAATTTTAGAGAAGAGAGATTAGATTTAGAGATTTCGAGTTTAGTCTTTATAAGTCTGATAATCAATTTGTCTAGCTTATTATTTTTGGGTAAACTGCAACTTTGAGTAAAGTGCTAGGAAGGGCTTCCAAAATGTATATATTTAAGCTCCTTTAAAGATTTCCTTCAATTTGAATATTTAAAAATATGCTGCTCTTAGTTTTGCTTGGCTTGCTTGGACATTCTCTTGTGGCAGTTCACCCTATGAAACCACATACAATAAAGTGGTACACAGACGGATCACTCACTGATCAAGGAAGTGGCCTGGGGGTAGATGGACCTAGAACCAAATATTATGCGCCACAGGCAGACTCACCATCATGTTCCAAGCTGCAGTCTGTTCTATTGGAAGATCTGCAGAATTCAATCTGCAAAAGAACTATCATGACAACGAATATTTCCATCCTGCCTGATAGTCTAGCAGCGATAAAGGCATTAAGCAAAGGCAAGATCACATTCAAGGCTGATCAAAGAAAAAAAAGTGAGAACGTCACTGGTCAAATTAGGATCCAGGAGCAAGCTAACGGTTAGATGGATAACATAACAACATTCCTGGAAGTGAACTGGTGGATTACACTTGCAAGTGACCGGTTCAGCAACACTGCTAAACGGCCTTGAACCACACTCACGGGATTGGTAACTACGCTGAGAATTACGACGAGCCTACCGACGAGTAGAGTGATATTAACAAACAAACGACTATGTCGATTCTATAGCATGGAGTACAGATACTTCATCGCGTGTCTTATGTGAACGTATGGCACTTGCCGATAAAAGTTATGATAAGCTCACGGGTATGAACATTCTCCTACCGGAGAGTCATTGTTTCCACAGGTCCAAATGATAACTCGACGGGACATTGTAGGGTCCTGACAGCCGCGACAGTATTGGCACAGCGGATAGTGGACTATGTCGCTTCTATAGCATGGAGGAAGGAACTTCATTACATGTCTTATATGAATTCTTGGGAATGTACGTTCTCCCACCGCAGATCGTTGTTTCCATAACTCCAAATGATAGCTCACGTGAAGAACACCTTGAGAATCGTGACAGGCCTTCCAACGGCACATTGTAGGGTCCACAACCACAATTGGCATAGCGGATAGTGGACAATGTCGCTTCTGTAGGATGGAGGAAGAAACTTCATCGCATGTCTTATGTGAATGTATGGCAGTCGCCGGTAAAGGAAACAAGTTTCTGGACATGTACGTTCTCCCCACCGGAGATCGTTGTTACCATAAGTCCAAATAAAATACTGGAATACATGCAGGCCATTGGACTTTTGGGAGAGCTCTGAGCCATGAAGGAGGTACAATAGACCCACTTGGGTCGCAGTACGTTTTATACCCAATACTAATAGTTATTTTACCTGCTTTATCTTATAGCGTAGGAAAGGGGCAGTATTTTGACAAACGCTATGTTTCAGCAGAAAATGGGTAGCAGAGATTTCCTAGCCCTTATGGACACTCATAGTACTCATACATATATCGGGGAGTTCCTTTTACTCCTATGCATTGACTCAAGAATATAATATGTAAACTAGGCTGTTCATTCATAGCAAAAATACCTGCTTTATAAGATTACAAATTCTTACTTCTCCCTTGACCCAAATTTGCCCTCAACTAGATATCCTGTTCCCAAGATACCTTTGATTAACGTCATCATTTACTTTTCTTATTAGTGTGGCCATATTTTACATTTCAATCATTTGCCCGCTACGTAAAATTGTACAGCAAGCTACAAGTCGCTTTAGCCAGTGTTTGTCGCTAGATGGCGCCGCATAAAAACCTTTCACATATTTTATTTATACTATTCAGTGGACAGCCCCTAATAGCAATTACAAATATTCTGCATTAAACTTTATTCCAAAACTTTGTCATTATAGAAGTTTTTTTCAACTTACCCCGCTGGATAGGCCAAAAGACCACTGACAGGTGATACATCCAATGCTGCATTGCTGCAAACTGTCAGTCCCAATACTTTTTTAAGTTTTATCTGTAAAGAGCATAAAAAAAACATACATTGATTAGCTGCGAGTTACATCATTTACGGATTGTTTTGTTTGTTTTACCAGCAAGGCTAACTTTTAAAACTAAACTTGTTAACATTTGTCTAAAAAAATAAATTGAAAAAAATATTGCGTACTCAGATGCAAATTGCTTAAGCATACAATTTGCACATTTGCGTTGTACATTTTGAGTTTATTTATTTATTTATTATTTTTAAATTTTGCATACTCAAAGTTAAGATAAAAAAAAACACATAAACAACGAGTTAAACAAGGGCAAAAATGTGTTAACACGATTTTCCCATATAACAACTATACATAAATAATGTGCTGAAAAATGAAAAACAATGTAGCTTAAAGTCACAGTATACACAGAGAGAAAAAAATGGGGTTCAATTGTTAAGTGTCGAGTACAGCTAAAACGGAAAAAAATTTGTAAAAGAAATTGTCGTATATTCCGGAAAAAAGTCCATCTAATTTCTAGTTCTGAAAACAAGACATTGATTTTTTTGTCTTGAGAATTTCAACTTGAGAGTTTCAACTTTGAAAATAGAAGTCTTTTTTTTTTGGAACTTTGTCATTATTGAACTTAATCAATAGGTTGCGTTTAAGCAGTGAAAAACTAGAAGGACAGACTCGTAATGAGGTTCCGGAATAGTAAAAAGTGTTTTATGTTTAAGATCTCAGAGAGTATAAGCAGGTTCAAGTTGGGGTTAAATAAGCCTATATAAAGGTAAAAAATAAAAAAGGTCTTGTCTTTAATTTTACTTATATGCCCTGAATGAAGAGAAATTAAGCATGCAAAATTTGGCTGACAAAATACGAGAAGGTCCTGAAAAGGGCGTTACTGGACAATCAGACCAAATATTGGTAAAAAAGACCTACTTCATATAAAATTTTCTACTCTGATGATCTTTTCAGTTTGTCTGAAAGATCACCCGTCAACCGAGGAAAACGGATGAGACAGATAAAAGAAGATTAAGACCAAAAACTGATTCTACTGACAAAGTTTCATATTCCTAGATGGTCAGGTGTTTCAGAAAAATATGGACTTACTTCTCTTTATATTATATTGCGCATATTTCAAGATCTTATGCTTATTTTCAGCTTTGGAACTGTTTTTGAAAATATAATGATCCTATTACAAACATCATTATCTTATCTTGTTCTGGAGTCTAGCTTGTTTTTGCATCTAGTTCAATAATTTTTTGAAAAATTAGAAAAAAACTTTTCGATAGAAGTCTTTTTAATCTTTTAATAATACCAATGAAAAGTGTGAATACTCGTTGAATCGATTTAAGTCTTTTAAACTTTTAATTGTAAGCTTAATGTGGGAATATTCCTTTTAAACCTAACTTTTATTTTCCGAAATTGGCATTTTATATTCTTGTTATGGATGAAGACTCCTAAATCTATAGGTGATCGAAAAAACGGCAAACTCGAGAAAGACAGACTTATATGGTTGTAGTAGTTCATTTTGCCTAACATTTTATAGCATTTCAAAATCTTATTCTGGTTTTCAGTATAGAAAGACTATTTTGTTCTGATTTTAAAAACTAAATTTTCGCAGCATGAATGCTAATTGTTCTTGAAACAGCTTGTTCTCATATCTGGTACAAATATTTTCCAAAATCGTAAATGAAAAATCAATTTTGAAGATCTATTAATTTTCTAAGCGGAAAATTAGCATTCAATCTAATGTTTTCTGTTTTGTTAACTTGAAATAGAAATTGTTTCCTTTACTAGAAGCTGATTGCTTAAAAGCTGGAAAGAAGTCTGAAGCTTTTAGTTTATTCTCTCAGTGTAGTGTATCGCTTGCTCTCAAAATGCACTTAGCTTGCTTTTGCATCGAGTGCAAACACTTTATAAAACATAAATAAATAGTGTTTAAATCTATGTAAAATTTAAAAACTTTTAGAGTATTAAGCTTAAATTGGAAATTTTCTCTCTAATCACAGTTTCAAGCTCACCTTACTGCTGTCTCATGTTCTTTAGTTACCTTTTCTCCCAGTGTAGCCCAAACAAATGCAGCTTGATTGTTGCATAAATAAATATCAATAACTATTGAAAGAAAAGAAATTGTTTGAAAGCAAAAGTTTGTTGCTTGTGAAAGGTACCAAAAAAAAAAACTATTTTCTTTCTTTTCGAAATGCGGCAGAAAATTTAAGTGTTGCTTTAAATCAATTTTAAAATAAGCAAGAAAACGGTTTTCAATTATCATAGCTCAATGGGTTAACAACAATAGATGTCTGCCATAAAGAAGAGTTAATGAAACACAGCCCAAAACAAAAAAAAAGGGAAAGGCAAAGACAAAGCGTTAAGAAATTTAAGCAATTTTTTTTAAATTTAAACGAATTCAAGCTTAAAGCTAAAAAGTTGTTTCCCTAGAAACATACTCTCGACTTTGTACTAGCTACTATTAAATACTAGATTTAAATCTAAGCTGTCATCTTTAAGAAACATCAAATGACTTCATACACCTGTTAATATTATTTTGTTAACAACTTTTGTTGTTGTTGTTGGTATTGTTATTGTTGTTATGGTTACGCCTGAATGGGGTCTTTACCTTGATCTTGCTTTTTTGCGTTATTAAAACAACAATAGCTCACATATTATTAAAGCTCTGCCGGTTGCAATTACAGGGCGTAAATTATCTTTATAAGCTTTGAAACAGGTTTTTTTTTCCTCAATTTTCGTGTTATCGACACAAATGTCAATAAAATATTGTAAGAAATGAAAATATTGTTAGATAGAGGAAGTACTTGTAGTTATTAAATAAACAAGTGCACTATGATGGACTGCCGCGTGGGAAATGTAATGAAATTTTAATTGCCATAGATTTGGTCAATGTGTGGGCCAAGTTTACAAGCTACAACAAAGTGTGGCTATAAGTGCTACCAATTATTATAACTAGTAGCTTCCATATAGGAAGCTCAATAAACGTTGGAATGCAAAAATATGTCGTAAAGATGATTTCAACTAAATTACAAGCACGTTAGATCAGCATGATTTATAAACTGATCTAATCCCCAGCCGTATTGTTTAGGCGGAATTTTTACAAGAGTTCAGTATAAAAGTGGTTTTTGCTAAGAACAAAACATTATGCACACTACGACCAGCTCAATAAGGAAGTTGAAACCAAAAAATACCAACTGCTTTCAAATAACAAAAAAAAAAAAAAAAAATGAACGAAGTTTCGAATATTATTCTTAAAAGAAAATAATGAAAATGCAATACTACTTATAAGTAAAAAGCAATACTTAATAATAAAATATTTAAAAATTAATAATTAAAAGCAAATTAATAGTAATTAATAATAAAAAAAAATGCGCCGTGCATTAAAAATATTAAAAAAATAAAAAAAAATGTTTCTCGACTCCCAAGATTGAACTACGAACTCGAGCCGCCTTTAAAACTTTTGAGATCAATGCTCTACCCCTATTTTTACTTTTAACAGCATCATTTTTTTACTTGATGCTGTCATGCTTAGACTTACAGTATACCTAATATCTTTACGTTCTTCTATTATTTGATTCTAAGCTTCATGGGAGCACTATGTTCTAATAAAAAAAATGTTGTCTCCTCTGAACTTCGAATTTTGGACTCGAGGCAAGAAATAGCAAGCGATCTACAATTCTGTGTGGGTTTCCTGCACATATACACCTTATTTCGTTACGTGACGTGTTTCTATTATTTCGGTCTAATCCTCATAGGAGCACTTTATTTAAAAAAACAATACTGTCGCAACTGAGAATCGAACTTTGGACTCAATACCAAGTCTTCTACTCATTGCTTTTGCTGCATATATATAAATTTCATTTCGTTACGTGACGATATTTATACCGCTTGGTTATAAGCTGCATTAAGGAACTTTTATTTTGAAAAAATACTCTTTAAGGCTAACGAAGACCATGTTCTATAAATGCAAAGGAAATCCAATTTAAGAATAAAAAACGAGCAGAAGTTAGAAAAAGCGATCTCTAAACTATTGGCCCTATGCTTCCACCAGGAGTGACAAGCATTATTTATATTTTATTTTTATTATTATTTATAAATTTTCCCTTTTTTTATATACTAAATTGTAATATGTAGTGCATGTCAAGGAATGAATAATTTAATTAAACATTAACAGCCATTTTTATTTAATTCAAAATTTAAGAATAAAGAGCAATCTCCTCTTCTGTTTAATTCAAAATTTTAGAATCTCCCTCCTAACTGCTTAGCGGCTATAATCTCTGTTTGATGCTACAAAATTTCCATGAAACCCTATCAAAGACGATTTCGATATCTTTTAATTAATATTAAGCCTCAAAGAGCTCAAAAAAAAAGCATTTCATTTAATTGGAGGGGTCTTAGTATAAAATGCAGCTCCAAAGCAATTATTCCATTAAAAAGGAGGGGTCTTAATATAAAATGATTTTTTTTTAAAGTAGCTGCCTTTTCGTTGTGGTCGCAAGTTTAGTTATAATAATCAGTCTTATCTATTAAAAGTTATAAGCAGAAATACTAATGGCGTGACGTTACTAAAAAAAGAAGCTTGCTTTGACTTGGATTGAAAAATCGAAATTTTGTGCGTAGCATGATTTAAAAATTGTACAAGTTATTAAATAAAAAAAAACTAAATATCTGGCGTGATGTTACTCAAATTTTGATAAACACTTCATTTTTAAGTCTTAAACAATTCATAAAATCATTGAAATCTTAATGGAAACTTAAATTTTGATTCAATTTATAATGTATTGGAATATTAAAAGTTATTATATCAAAAAAACTAAATATCTGGCGTGACGTTACTCCAAATTTCAATTAAAAATGTTATTTCTTAGTCTTATTTAAAACAATTCGTAAGATTCTTCAATGAACTTAATTCTAGTACAATATATCAATCTTATCGATTAAAAGTTACAAGAAAAAATACGCATGGCGTTACGTTATAAAAAACAGAAACTCCATTTGACTTGGATTAAAAAATGAACAATTTTTGAGAGCTATGATTTAAAAATGAATGAACCTTAAATTCCAATATAAAATATAAATCTTATCGATAAAAAGTCAACGAAAAACTCGCATGGCGTTATGTTACAAAAATATTGCAAGTTATTCAAACAAAAAAATTAAACATCTGTCGTGACGTGACTTAAATTGAAATAAATTATGTTATTTTAATTATATGGACTTTTTATTGATATTTGATATGCTCAGAGTTAATTGTGGTTTTTAATGTGCATCTTACTTGGTAGATTATAATTTACTGATTTATTCTTATGATCTAGTGATAATGGTCAAGAAACTTAAGAACTAGTATGAACAGAGCCAGTTCGATGTTTACATATAATTTGCATCATTTGAAGAAATTCTATTTAAAATAATTTTTAAAATTATTAAAATCTTCAAAATAAAACTTAAATTGCTATTACGAATATGCTGTATTCTAAATTGTAATACTGCAGTCTATTTCGATATGACTTATCGCTATTATGGTGCCTAAGAAATGCGGATATCGATGTGAATATATCGGTATAAAACGTCAATCGGTCTGGGAAGCCTGCACCTGGCAGCATGAGAGCACTTTGTCAATCAGCTCATTATTGAACAATTCTATTAATTCTAGTTAATATTAAAATAATTACAACGACAAGGTAAAACCAATTAGACAAAAATACTCAAATTAGTTCAGCTAGTGGCAGAGCTGCAGAGTATCTCAAAGTCATAAAGCTGCTTAAATGCATTATATCGAGTTGTAGTAATTTTAAAACAATTTTTTGCGTCGCAGCAACAACAATGTCAAGCAGCTGAGATCATCTCAATGCGGGCGTGCAATTTATAATACACAAAAATAAAGATACAACATTCCGATTTGTACATATAAAAACAAAAAAATGCGACTGAGCTTTGTTTACAAAAATCTTTAAAGCCAGCTTCTTAACTCATTTATATCATATACACATATTTTTATTTATACTTTTATTTCGAATTGGCTTGTTTTAGATATTTTTTTATTTTTTTGCCACCAACGCATTTCGTATAAAATACTTTGCTCTCCGAACATCAGTCACAATAAAAAAATGTAGTGTAGAAAAGGTCGTTTCAAAACCGGTTTTTCAATTTCAGTTCGGACTGTATTCCTTAGCTCTATAGACATTTGCATTTTTAATGATTTCCAAAGCAAATAATAAGCCGTGAAATTGTAAACAATTCTTTGGTAGCTAGCAAATAGCTGAGTTAAGATACAAATATCTAGGCTGTCCGGATAATAATACGCTTGGAGCACGAACAACCTGTGCGGCGTTTGGAAATTATTCGAAATTATCTAAAATGATATACAAGTGCGCCGGCGGGCTGACGGGGCGTATGCGCAATGAAAAATCGTGATTCTAAACGCACGGCATAAATTTACTAATTACAAATGATATTTGTATTTATTTATGCGCACAAATTAAAGTTTCGTGTTAAGTTTTGTCCAAAATTAATAGTTGCTTTAATGCCAACTGAGCATATTGCTTAAAACCATTTTAATTTCAATTAATTAAAGTAATATTTTACAAGAAACGGAAGTTTAAGCACGTCATTTGCTCAGGCACATTTGGAAAAAAGATTTTTGTTTGTTTTTGGTTTTTGCTGCCAAAAACGGCAAAGTAGCTTATTTTGATTTGACAGACAGACGCCTCTGCGGCAGGTGGGAGGACAGCTTTAGTATTATAAATTTGTATTTAATGCACAACAGACCAAAAACTAAAAGAAAACCTCCAGATGAAACCAAAACAAACTTCAGATCAGGCGCACATGGCGTATGCGTAACATGGTGCAGCATGTTTAATATTTTACAACTCCAGCTACCGTGCTGCTGACCAGCTGCAATATGAACAGTGACGTAGATGAGCTTTTTGAAAAAGGGAAGAACTTTGATGGAGGGAAAAATGACAGATGCGATAAAGCCACTTTCATTAGAGCATTCTCTTTAGAGCATCTAATGCGACTCATGTTCTCTGCAATATTTTGATAGTAGGGAAATTTTCTTTTCTCAGATTAGCACAAATTTCCCAATTCTGTATTTATCTCTATATTGAGAGAAGTATTTGCTGCAAACATTGGTAAAATCAAAACAATCTTCAGAGCCGACTACCGTGCTGATCAGCTTCAATAATGATCAGTGACATAGATAGCTTTTTTGTATGCACAACTCGGGACGAATTTTTGTGAAGGGGATAAACGATGGCGTTCATAAGGAATTATTATCTCTTTGACCAACTAGAAGCGAATTATGTTAAAGATGGTTCGATAGTAGGGATCTGCTTGTCAGCATTAGAACGAATTTCCCAAATCTGCACTTGCCTAGAAACATTGTCTATACTGTTTTGCTCCTCTCTGAACAACCGTGCCCTAGTCGATGGGAATGGGACGTTACATCGTACGATAATTTAGCCCTCGACTTTAAAATATTTTTTAAATGGTCAATGTCTCTATGACAAAGGTCCGATGCCTTCGGCGCTCCCAATGAGATTTACGTCTCACGTACGTCTCAAAACAAAAGGTTCCTTCGCAAGATGGAATCACATAGTCGTGCATAACAAATTTCCCTCGTACATTAGAAAGGAAGTTTAAACTTGTAAATGGTCCATGTCTGCATAAAAAATATGTAATGCTTTGCTTTAAATAGTTTATGTCTTGCAGAAACAAATATTTCCCTCGCATAGTTGCATGGCATAGTCGCTGGATAATTTCCCTCGACATTATAATTTTAAAACTTTTAAATAGTCAATGTCGTCATAAAAAATGTTCATGCCTTGCTTAAACAGTTTGTCTTGCATAAAAATAATTTTCTTTGCAATAGCCGAATAGCAGTCTTAAATACTTCCCTCGACATTAAAATAAAAAATTTTAAATGGTCCATGTCTGAATAAGAAAGGTTCATGCCTTGCTTAGTTTATGTCTTGCGTAAACAAAATTTCCTTCGCTATAGGAATAGCATAGTCGTCGATAATTTCCCTCGACATTTAAATTAAACAATTTTTGAAGGGTCAATGTCTGCATAAAAAACGCTTATGCCTTGCATAAATAGTTTATGTCTTGCATAAAAAAAATTGCCCTTGCAATATGAAAAGCAAATTCCTGGATAATTCGCTATAAGCTAACAATAGCGCAGGGAAATATGGCCAAGAAATTTGAAAGACAGTAAAAACGGATCATATTGTATTCATATTGTCATTTTTCGATTTTTCTGACCGATTATTATAGATTTACCGTGAGTCCTAGACGATCAC
Organism: Chymomyza amoena; assembly: GCA_037043745.1. Taxonomy (NCBI): domain Eukaryota; kingdom Metazoa; phylum Arthropoda; class Insecta; order Diptera; family Drosophilidae; genus Chymomyza; species Chymomyza amoena. The sequence continues at coordinate 149,697 of JBAMAX010000382.1, forward strand.
CTGGGAGATCTACGCCTCTGAGTACAATAAATGTTTGACCATGACTGTACAAAACAAATTACCCTTGCAACAGAAATTAAAATAAAATTTTGTTACAAAGTTTATGTCTTGCATTGAACAAATTTCCCTTGCAATAGTCATAACAATAGTGCGTTAATAATTTCCCTCGAGAGGTTTGAAAGCTGTGGTAACAATGAACACGGGAAATTTGAGCAAAAAGTTCGGATTTTGGAAAATTGTCCATATTACTTTTTTTTAGTTTTTCTGACCCATTATTGTATTTTTTCTGATATCCTGGCAGATTTACGCCCCTGCCTACAATAAATGTTTGACCATGACTGAATAAAAACAGCACAATAATATTAATCGAACAAGCCAATTGGCCAATTTATTGGCTGACTGACTGAATGCCTGTTAGCGATTTTCATTAATGAAATGCGCTATAAAGATGTTTTGGCCATAAAGCATAATGATGATGAAGCTGAAGATGTTGATGTTGCCAACAACAAGTTCAATCAACTGAGCAAGTACAATAGCCCATGGTCATTACGAATCGTAAATTTTGGTCAACTGCAGTAGGGGAAGATCTTCGCAACAATTGAATAACAACCAAATTCTATGAATGTGGGTTTTGTCGGCATATCTACGAGCTTTTTTGTGACCAACCCACGCCTGTTAGACTACAAATAAGAGGCTTCTATTCCACTATTTGCACTTCAAGGTTCTTCAAACCGACAGGTGTCAATGTGTAACGCAATATTTACTTGCCAAATGCCTTAGCCAAAAAGCACAAACAGTCAACAACATCGAAAACAAAATAAAAAAAACGAGGCCGTCAAAGAAGATTTATTTATGCTAATGTTTAGAGGCTTTTAACCCGTTTATTTGGGCACTCAAATATGCTAAAAATCTGAATAATCAGCTAGCTTCATTTAAGCCATTGTCTAAATGGGGAAATAAATTTTGTAAAATATTTTATGCCTAGATTTCCTGCATTTAATTGCAATTGTATAAATATTATTTTAATTATTATAACAATGGTATTATTAGTTATTTATTATAGCTAACTAAAAATAATTAAGTTTAGATTGCATTTTTCTATTGTTGTCGAAGAATGCGTAATGTTTGGTTTCATCGATGCTTTGGATACTCTTTTGTAAGGCATATTTATTTTTTATAATAATAGGATATTTAGAAAACAGTTAAAAAATAGCTAGGAACTAGAACTAATCCGAGTCTCTAATCCGCAGAGCAAAAAATACCCAAAATAGCATTCTAAAAATTTACTTTAAGATTAGAAGTTTTAGAAACTGTAATAGAATTAAATTTCAGATGGAGCAGGAAAATATTTTTCGGATACATTCAAAATATTTCTAAGGATTCCATAGAGTAAACGAGAATTTTCAGTTTATTTGTCATTTTTATTTCCAAATAGTATGCCTATAGTTTCAGAAATAAGCGCTCGGTTTTTGAGGTATATATTATTTTTTTCTTTTTTTGATAATGAGCAAGTATTTGCAAAATTCCACTAGTGTCAAAAATCGAAAAATTCTTGAGGATAAAATCTTAAATTAGGTATATATTTTTGGAATTGACAAATTCTTAAGGAAAAATAGTATAATCTTAATATAAGATTTAGACATTTTTAAAATTCAAAAAAACATTTTTGGGGTGGATCCAGGATATGGTGTTATGGGGGGCTCTTCACATTACATTTCTTCACATGTGCATTTTTCCAACTTTTGGAATTCAAAATGCGTCCGTTTTTTTGCTTAAATTTGGAAGTATATTATATATTTTTTTTAAGTCTTTAGGAATATATAGCATTTGATTGCAGTAAGGTTCTACAGGGTATCCCTCAGCTCCCGACTTTAACGTACGCCATCTCTTCAACAAATTAGAGGATCTGAGTTGTTTATAAGAAATTATTGTAAAATTAAATATTTGTTAAAAATAATTCCCGAAAATTTCATATCTAATCGATTGTTAATGATAAATTTTTTTTAATTAGATATTTAATATGAAAACCAATAATTTTTTTTATTTATATATTTAATAGGTGAAACGAAAATAAGTTTATGTACAAATTTCACATCTTAACGATTGTTAAACTTTAATTTTTTAATAAAATAATTTTTTTTAAATTATTTATTTAATATGAAAACCAGCAACCAAAAAAAATCAAATCTGAATGCTTGTTAAGTTCAATTTTTTTTTATTTGAATATTTAATAGGTTAACCAAAGTAAAATGTATGTACAAATTTTACATCTAAACGATTACACTGTCCAACAGTGATTTAGAACTTTTCAAGTGATCTAGTGTACGTTGTAGGTCTTGACGAGTAGATCACGATAGTGTGTTTTAAAATTGTCTAACACCCCCAAAATCGCAAGTTATTGCTTAAAAACCGTTTTTCGGGTACTGCGATCACTCCCACAATCACAACGTCGCCATTTTTGAACCGATTTTCGATTGCTTTACGGTTTTGGAAAGAAGAAGATTCAAGCTTTAAGATGATATATATAATTCCCTGTTAGACCCCTTGGAGGAGGGGCTTAGGGGATCTCTATTAATAACTGTTCGAACAGAACAGGGACCTACAGATTATAGCCGAATCCGAACGGCGGTGTCTTTAATTAACAGAGACTTTCATGGCAAATAGCGTCTTTGAGCTAGCGATGCCAGTGCTAGGCAAATACACCAGTGCTACTGCGGGGAATCGAACCACCGACCTTCGGTTTTAGAGGCGAGTACGCTACCACTCAAGCCACCGACGGCCACTTTACTTTTAAGATGATATACACTTGTTTATACTGCATACAAAGCAACTAAGAGATTTTTTAAAAGTTATCTAAGATTTACACTTTTTTGTTTCGTTTTTCACACTTTGAAGTCATTTTTATATAACATTTTGTTAAAACACCTTTTCTTTTTTACATTTAATCTTAAAGAAATATTACTTCCGAGTTAGAAAAGTCATGGTTTATCAAAATCGGTCAATAAATTTTTAAGTTACGACGCTTATTGTAAACAAGAAAATTAAATTTTCATCAACAAAAAAAAAAATGATTTTTATCGATTTTTTTTTTGTTTTATTGTGTTGGTACACTCTTCCCGAACATCTGTACAAAATTTCAAGTGAATGGCATTTTTTACAAATTCCTTCGCAGCCTAAGCGAGAACGGGATTCACAATGTGGAAAACAACCAAGTTCTGATCCTTAAGAGTGCAAGGATAATGGATAATGGATAATGGAACATTAAACGACAAACCCACCCGTATAATGGTTATACAGTCACGACGTATTCCATCTATTTATGTCGCAACACAAACAGCAAAGGCACGTGAAACTGAATCTCCATTTTTGAAATCACACTAAATAATTGACAGCGAATCTACAATAATAGTACTAAACTTAAATAATAATAATAATAGAAAATACTAAATGTTATTCAATCAAAATATGACGTCAAAAATTTACGCTTTAAGGCAACTAATGCTTAAACCAGTTGCGAATTATAAGCCCAAAATAAAATTTTTGCATTTATAAGAACCGCATCAATTTCAGCTATTTATTAGTAATTGCACTGCTTGCAATCAACGATTCTACTTAATTCTTTTTCTTAATTCGTTATTCTTCATAATCTGTAATTTTCAACTCTACATTAAGTCACAAAACTTTTGAGAAATGTAACAGAAAAATAAAGTTTTCTAGAGTATTATGAATTCTTCAAGTCATTAGATGTTTGCTATACAATTGCTTTATTCAGTAATTTTCAAGAAACTTTACTTTCGAAAAATAACGTGTTCGAATCTATTTTTCTGCTTAACGAATTTCAACTTCGTGAAATGCTTTTTCGATGCGATTACTAGTCACTCATTTTTCATGCTTTTTTTTTCTTAACAATTATTCTTCATAAATCATCGAAAAAATAAATTTTCGACAGGAGTTCGAAATATTTTTCAAATCACTAGAATTTTTCTATCCTATTTTGTTACTCAGTAATTTTTATCAAATTGATAAATACCTGAATTTAATTTTTTATTGTATTTTTTGACATTATGCTGGCCTTAGAAATATTTTCAAAATAAGATATTTATTATAAAAAACCAAGGCAGGCATGGTTCCTGAACAAAGAACCAATAGTTCGCGTTATTTATTAAGTATATTTTATCATTCACGGCTGACTAAAAACTTCCTCTGTCAAACTTTTGGAAAACTATCAAACTTTTTTTTAACAATCATTAAATTAAAAGTATGAAAAGCTAACTTTCTTAGATATATAACAGACTGATAGCAAACCGAGAATCTTAGGAGTGGTTAAGAAAATTATTTAATTTGCTAATAAAGTCCAAACAAATGTTTGATTTTAAATCTGATACATCACTCAGTCAAGGTCATCAGAATAGATCCAAAAGCATCTAAAATAAAAGCCAGATAACTTTTATATGTTGCATTGTACTCTCCTATACAATTTACCCGCTTTATATGACTAAATAATAATAATAATAAAAATAAAACAAACAAGCCGCCAAAAAGCGAATTAGTAATGCACAAAACGTGGCAGCAAATAATAAAGCTCAAGATCTCCGAGCTTTAGAATTCATTGAAATTAGAAAAACACGCTTATTCTTCTTACTGTGTACCTAAAAATTGGAAATTAAATATTTTTTTTATAAAATTTTTTAAAATTTATTGCTCTCTAATTAAGCTAGTAAATCATTTTGCTTATGATTTGTTGAAATTGCGTTGGCTAAAAAATTGCATATTTTCGCTTATAGGCATAATTTATTTTAATTTAAAATGCAAATATCTAAAGCTAAATTTTAATATTTATATGAAAATTAATTTTTAAGCAGCTCTGCTTAACACAAATTCGAAATTCCAATAACACATAACAATTTTATGCATATTTTGTTGACAAAATATTAAAACAAGTTCTAAGAATTTCCGGTTGTAGCATAAATTTAATTCATGACTTGTTTATGGAATGGATTATAAGTCACGCTTTATGGTTAAGTTTGGTTTGGACATGGTCGAAAACCAACTATTGTTGTTGGTGTTTATTTAAGCGCCAGATTACTAGTAAAGCACACACAGTTGGCTTACATATATGCATATTTATTTATTTAAGTTTTTATTAATATTTTTAGTGAATTAACTAAATTAAGGCAGAAACTTGATATGTTTTTAAGGGTCTAGCTTGCCAAGAGACTGCTTCCCAAGTTTTTTAAAAAACAATGATGCAGGTTCGTAAAAATAAAAATTTATTTTAACGAAAATTTCATAAATATTGTAAGATGTTTTTCGTTGAATTAAAAATTTGTCAGTCTTATCTTAATTTGCAATGCTTAGAAAATGTTGGAAATGGAAAAAATATAAAGTACAAATTTTGGGTCCTAGATACTGTTTGAATTTTCTACCAAAGTTCTTAAACTAAATAAAGCATAGTCCATTTTATATTCTCAACGTTGTCTAAGGAGCCGAATTTAAGATTTTTTGTCCTTTTTGATATTATTGATACTTTTTTTAAGAATAAAATTTTATTATGAAAAAAAATTTTAAATTTATTTATTTTCGGTTTAATTCCGTATTTTTATTTTTTTGTTAAGAATTTTTGGTCCTAATTAGTTAGTTTTTGGTTTGCCCAAAATTTTATTAATTTTCTCTTCATTTAAGAATTTTAGTCGTATTGAAAGATTTATGTCTACTTTGGTCTTACTTTAAAAATTTCAATAGTGAATGCAAAAATCTTAGTTTTTCTATGGATTCTACAACAAGAAAACCATAACTAGAATTCCACCTCAACTATCTTCCATTCCGTTAGAGTATCTCAGATTTATCAACTTCTGTTTAAGCTTTCTTTTTCCATTGTCTCCAAAAAAAAGTTTAGTACGTGAGCAAAATTCTTATGGCCCATAGAACGAGCTGCCTTTAAATTTGGACAGTTGAAAAAGTATGTATATAATATGCTGTATACATATTGACACAAGTCGATGTATGTGCAAAGCATATTCAATTTCGAAATCCAAAAACTAGCTAGATGTATTCCCGCTGCAAATTGGGTTACATATTTGCCATTGAAAGCGCAAACTTGGCTGCAACTTTTAAGAGCCACAAAAACATCGTTCGTCGTCTTTAGAAGCTGCCGCCGCCATTTTAATTGCTTATAATTAGTTGTAGATACAAACTAAAATTCCAACATTGTTAAGTACATACTGTATATATATATATATATATTGTAGAAAACCACACAAACTCATTACAAATGTGGAGACAAAAGTTTTTAAGCCAACATGAATCATGGCAATAGAGCGGCAAAACGGATGGTGGATTTGGATTTGGTATTGGCCAGCGAGACCAGGCCAGAGACAGACCCAGAGCGCAATGTGGGCAGTCATATAAAGCAACAACTATAACTATCTTATATATATGTTTGTCCATAAATATTTCATTTGCAAAACGGATGTCGAGCATTTGCAAATTTACAAAGAAAGGCAATAGATAGAGAACTTGCTTTTGACTACTTTCTACTTGACTACATAAGTATAATGTATCTGGTATCTCTATCCACTATCCACACACACAAGTTTTCCAGACCTGTGTGTTGTTTTTTTTTTTTGCGTGTGTAGAACAACTTTAAGCCAATGAAAGTTGCAGATACAAATTTTTCCATTTTTTTTACTTGCTGGCATTGCCTAATCGAATAAAAAACAAACATCTTACGAAAGCGGATGCTAGCAAACAAAGTTTTTGATATGGAAAAAGTGACAAAAAAAATAAATAAATTTATAGAAAAAAAACCAAAAAAAGGGGGAAGACAAGAATTATTTTTTTTTAAATCGTAGATACTTTTTGTTGGCTAATTGTTCTCTGAAATTTTGTGATCGTCATCTGATTTTGTTACCCCACCTCGCGAAACGATTAGTCGGTGAAATCCTCTAGTATTATACAAGGTAGTTAAGAAGATTTTAAGCAAAGAATATTGTTTATAAAAAATACTGTCAAATATAATTATAAATTATTTGTTGCCATTATTTAGTTTTTATTTAGATTTTAAGACATGCACCTATTCTGAGCGTAGTTAATATGAGCATATCTTTATAATATAAAAAACAAACCAATAAAAAAAAGATGGCGTACGTTAAAGTCGTGCGCGGACGACTTTGGGATACCCTGTACCATTAGCTTGTTATAAAATCCAGTATATTGCTTAAAAATACAAGGAGAAATTTGATTACCAAATTAGGTTCCTACATAAACAAAAAAAAAAAATAATTTTTAAGCAAAAATGTTTTTTTTCCGATCGTTACTAAGGAAGCTATTTGAAATAGTCAACCGATTTTGATTAAATTTGGCTCAGTACTTGGTTACTCCAAAAAAGATTTGACTGCCAAATTTTAAATATCTTCACAAACAAATGAAACACAACGAATTTTGAATAAAAAACGATTTTTTTTGGAGCGATTGGTCCAATGGTAGCAATATAATATAGGCAACCGATTTCGATAAAATTTGGTAGAGTGCTTGGGACCTATAAAAAAACTCATGAGAGCCAAATTTGATTCTTCAATAACAAAAGAATAATATGTACCAAATTTTGTACAAAAATCTCCTTTTTGGCCGATCGGTCCAATGAGAGCTATATGATAAAGTGGACCGAAGTTTGGTTACTCTACCTCTTACCATCTTTGAGATCTAGGCGTTCATACGGACGGACAGCCAGAAGGACTTGGGTATATCGACTTCTCTAGTCACCCTGATAATACTTTAAGAAACTTTGGGGGGTCTTCGACGATGCCTTCTATATGTTACATACATTTTCGGCTTGCACAAACTTAATATACCCTTTGTACCATACGGTACAGGGTATAAAAATGCTTGAACTTTGCTATGTAGTCCTATCTACACCCAAAAAAAAGCTAACCTAAAGTATTTTTTTTGCTTCTAAGGCGTTTTAAGCTCTCACCTCTCGGATACTTTTTTTCGATTATAACTTTCGTCATATTTATCGATATGAATTAAACTAATCAAAAGAGATTTGATTTTAGCGATAACAAATAAACCTGTTATTTTGAAACTATTGAAAATATATCGTTTACAAATTATTTGGTGGAGAAAGGAATCGTAACAGAACAAAAAAAAAGAAAAAACTTTATCTGATTGGCCAAATGTCAATTTTGGTTATCCTAGCTCTAAGTCCAACTTCTAGACATTCAGAGGCAGACCTGCTGGACATCAATTTCCTTTGTCCTCCTAAAGTGATATACGACGTATATTTGGGGGCGTCCGATAGCTCCTGCTCATTGGTTTATATAATTGTACAACAGTCCTTTAAAGCACGATTGTCGAAGTGAGCAGGTGGAGAAGCCCCCTAGTCATATACAATACAAAAATGATTTAAACGGTTTAATACTGGGTGTAAAAAATTGGGCCTGGAGAACCATTATTTACCAACGAAATTTTTAATAACTCGGAGAAACATCTAATAATGGATTGCTTATATGGTTCAGTTGAAGTGAGCAAGTTGAGACGTCCCCTAGCCGTATACAATAACGATTTAAACAGTTTTGTACGGGATATACATTATTTTTTGCCTGGAACTGGAGGCGCTGGGCCAAGATATTATTTACCAACGAAATTATTAATTACACGGACAAAAATCTGACTTTGACTTGCTTATATGGGTCATTTTAAGAGAGCAGGTGAAGAAGCCCCTTGTTACATACAAAAAAGATTTAAACAGTTTTAAACTGGATGAAAATTTTTTGTCTGAATCTGGAAGCGCAGGGCCAAGATATTGAATACAATCGAAATTATTAATTACTCAGAAAAACATATGCTAATGGTTTGCTTATATGGGTCAGTCGAAATAAGCAGCTGGAGAAGCCCACTAGTTATATTCAACATCGATTTAAACAGTTTGGTGCTGGGTATACTTTTTTTTTTTTGCCTAGGTCTAGAGGCGCAGGGTCAAGATACTTACGAACGAAAATATTAATTACTCGGAAAAATATCTGGAATAATGGTTTGTTTATATAGGTCAATAAGACCTTTGTATACGCTTTGTCACTCATGGGAACTGACCCATAGGCACTTAGAGGGATATGAAATCTTACGAAAAACAAGTCGGGGGCTTTGATGTACATACAAATTTTCAATCGATTTGAAAGGGTTACAAAAAAAAATTAGGTGCATGCAAAATAAAGATTAAAATAATTATTAACTCAGAAAATCAACTGAAAATAGAGTATTTAACTTTCGACTTTGCCTCTGGTAACCTATTTCTTCAACTTAGCAAACTTTGCCACAGAATCTTAAAATTAAAAATTTCATTATTTTTGTGTAAATTCACTCACTTTTAAAAATAAAGGAAAAAACTAGGGTCAGAAAAATGGATATCATTTAAAAAAAGACACCTAAAACATTGTTCTTGATTGTTGCTTTCATAACACGCACGAAATTCCGTCTACTTTAGTTTAATATAAATTTAATCTCAAATCCATTAATTTTTGAAAATATGGGAAAAAACTAGGGTCAGAAAAAGGGATATCATTTAAAAAGAATACCAAAAAAAGTAATCTCTCTACTTGCTTTCGTCACACTCGCGAACTGCCGTCCACTTTGTTTTGATTATAAATATTTTACCTCATAGGCTGCTATATCCTCTTTGCCATAAGCGGCAGTTGGCGATGAATTACGTGGCGCAAACATATTTTTTTAATTTGCATACAAAAATTCATGCCAAAAAATAAATCGTAATCGATATTTTTTTTATAATTATTATTTCCTTTTTTTCGTTTAACTTGCACTTGATTAATATTTTATGGCACTGCACAAAAAATAAACGCCCACTATTTGTATCATAAATTCGTATAAAGCGGGGCGTAAGTATTTTATTTGTATAATTAATAATACATTTCAAAATAATACTTTTCGGTTTATTTCATTATATTTTTTTTATTATGGTTGCAAAAACTCTCAAGAGTGTAAAAATTGTCGTTTTTGTTGTTTTTGGGATGACTAGTCTTTTGGCTGTTTTGAATTTCGTTCAGCAGTTCGGCAACACTTTGGCAGTCAGCCAGTCAAGGTCGTTGGTAGTTTATTTTTTTTTCTTCGTTCTTCTTAAAACTTTTATCTTTTATTTGTTTAATACTTTTATGTATTCTGCGTCGCAGCCAAAAAAGATACAAAAAAAATGTGTGCAAAAATTCGTCGCACCAAATCTTTTAACTTTTAAGTTTTGCACGTTGTGTATTTTATTTTTTTAATTATATTTTTTTCGCTTTTTCGTTGCACGTTTTTTGCTTTAGCTTGCTAATTTCTTTTTGATTTCTTTTTTATATATTTTTTTACTTCTTTTTTTTTAGCAAGTATTATGCGTATATAATATACTTATTATTTGTTGCTCAAGCTTTTTATTCACACTTTTGGATCGTTTGTTATTGTTGTGCTGTTGTTGCTGCTTTTGTCGTTTGTTGTTGCGCGGCCATTGCGTATCTGTCAGATACGTTTCGTATTTTAGCGCGGCTCAATTGAAACTGTTGCCGTTTGCTTTGACTTTGACTCAGCTTAGCTTGGCTTGGCTCTCCCAAAAACCCGCCACTTGCAAATGCCAATACGCTCAATTGTTGTTGTTTGTTGTTGTTTGTTATTGTTGTTGTTGCTGCTCATAAAAGTCAGTTAACTGGCCACCTTCTCAGGCTAAACGCTTTGCGACGCGCTGTGATTGAGTTTTTGAGCAACGTTTTGAGATATTTTCAAGCAGTCGGCCAAGTTAACTCAAACTCATTAGGCAACTACTGAGCATAAAAACTTGCTCATTAATTTGCATATTTCAAACTCAAGTTGTTTTATTTTGCTGCTTTTCATTAGCTTAACACGTTTGCGGGCGTGGATAGAAGTTAAAAAATATTTAAAATACAAACAAGACTGACTGACACTCATTCGGAGAAAAAAACAGACAGAATTCTTGTAACAGACGAGACGACGAGAGAGTGACAGTGAAAGAAATGGGCACAAAATCGTATCATCTGGAGATTGTCTGAAAGTTTAATTTATAAAGAATAATATGGTAATATTATAAAAAACTCGACACCTAGCGTTAAAATAGAAGTTAAAATTTAAAATACAAACAAGACGAGACAGAATTCTTGTAACAGCACGAGATGTCGAGAGAGACAGTGAAAGAAATGGGCACAAAATCTTATCATATAGAAGTTTAACTTATAACAAATAATATTTTCATATTATAACTAGCTCTTCTACAACAAAAGATCGAATGTCTAAGCTACTCGGGCGCCATCTAGCGTTAAAATAGAAGTTAAAGTATAAAATACAAACAAGACGAGACACAATTCTAGTAACAGACGAGATGTCGAGAGAGACAGTGGAAGAAATGGACACAAAAACGCATCATCTGGAGATTGTCTAAATTTATTTATAATGTATAATATAAATAATCTAATATTGTCATATTATAAGTAACTCTTCTACAACAAACGTAACGATGCCAAACTACACGAGCTCCACCTAGCGCTAAAATAAAAGTTAAAATATAAAATACAAACAAGACTAGACAGAATTCTTGCGACGACGAGACAACGAGGGAGACCGTGGCATAAAATATTATTACCTAGAGATTGTTTAAAATTCAAAATTATAATAAATATTATACGTAACTCTTCTACAACAAACGAAATTATGTTAAACTACACGAGCACCACCTAGCGGCTATGCATCAACCGAATGATGTTGATCGATATCGTGATCGATTAAAAAAGTCACGGTATAACGTATCCGTAACATCTATTCTGATAAAAATACTTTATTCAATTCAAGGTTAAGAGTTGAGGCCTTTTCTACTTAAATATTAGAATTATTATAATAATTTTGGTGGTTGAGAAAAATTAGTAAAAACCACTGTTGAGAAAAAAAAAACAAAAAAAAAGAGTATTTTATACAAAAAACTTACAAAAACTACCTTATAAACTATAATGACCGTGCTAACTCGATAATATGGGGTATGGAGAGTTTAGATACCTTAAATTAGAGTTATGGGATAAGCAAGCAAGTCTATCCGCTACCATATAAATATTAGCCTGTTTATGCAAATCTGGACGTAGAATTAACCAGAGTAATTTAAATACCATTTTTAGTATTTTTTTTTGTGATTATTGGAGTATTTAAGATGACATTTAGCTACATTTGACCAAGCAAAATCTTATTAAATTGGATGCTTATAAATTATCCAATAATTTTATCAACCTAAGTTAACTTTTTTTTTTTAACATAACTATCAAAAAGCTGGTAAGCAGTTTTAAAATTTAAGGCCAAAAGTTTTGCAAATTTTTACTGCCGTAACGATCAGTGTGTACAAAGTGGTATTTTTCATAGGATTCTCTTTTTTTTGTGGTATTTATCGAAATTTTTTTGCGATAGCTTAAGTTGAGATTAAATTGGTCATACAATTTTTATGAAAAGGATGTTTGCATCAAATAATGAAAACTTTCATATAACGGTGAAAAATAATTAATTTAATACTTCTTTTTTAGGATTGTAAGAAAGTCACTTGGTACTTAGAACAGCTCATAAAAAATAAATAGTAAAATATTAAAAATGCAACGGCAATAATTTTTTCTACCAGTCATTATTTACGTCCGTAAAATTATGCTTGTAAATTAATTTTGGCCGTGGCGACTAGAAACAACATTTAGTGAACTGGTGGCGGCATCTTACGTTAAGCATTTTTAAAATTAAGATGGTATTTTTTATAGGACTTTTTCTGGAATTCATCACAATTTCATTTTTATTTATTTATTTATTTATGCAGTAGCTTCAAGTGGTCATAAAATTTTTATGAAAATAAATGTCTGCCAAATTATGAAAATTTTCATTTGACGGCGAATAATAATTAATTTAAAATTTTGCTAGGATTGTAAGAGCGTCACTTTCATCTTAAACAGCTCACAAGAAATAAATAGTAAAAAATACAAAAATTTTCGCAACGATTTTTAATCCTAGCAGCCATTATTTACGCCCATAAGATTATGTTTTTCAAATTAATTTTGTTTGATGACGGCAAAAACAGCATTGCTGCCTACGTCTATGTGAACTAGTGGCGCCATCTTACGTTAAATATTTTTAAAATGATAAGGTAACACTGTTTTGTTTGTCATAAACTAGCGTCCACATGGCAAAAATTTGTGAGAGTTATTTCTCGTGACTATTTTTCTTAAATAATAAATAAAATGTATGTAGGCTTTAACTCGAATTAGAGTAAAATATAATACAATAAAAATAAAATATAAATAAATTTTTCTGAATATATGAAAAGTAAAAACTGTGCGAAAAAAAAGTATTACTTAAGGGGAAGTTATTTCAAATTTGGTTAGGATTTGATGATTTTTTTCTTACAAAATTGAAAGCTAATTATTTGTAGAATGTGCATCCTTATAAACACGATTTTTCCGATCCAGGTTGTACCAAAGGATGCTATCGATATTTATAGAAATAGAGCGTCTTGGAATGCACCTATAGACGTGCGCGTTTTTAAACACGTTTTTTTGGAACCATGTTAACGCGCGCGTTTTTAAACGCGTTTCTTTTAAATCGGTATTTACGCGCATGATTTTAAACGCGCTTTCTTTGAAACCATATCTTTTATAAGATTATTAAGCACAGATGCATGATCTATTGTTCCGATGCCTTTCATTTAAAGCATGTTTAAAAGGATTTATTCAATGGCTTATACTAAGAATATACTTAAAAATAGTTAAATCAATAATTTTCAAAAAAAGTGAAAATACACTATGTGTTTTTCGAACATCCACATTTTAGGTAATTTTTCGTCAAAACCTATTCTGATTGAGTATAAGCCATAGAAAAGCTTCAATAATTTCAATAAACAAAAAATATTTTTCATTTCAGTTCACTACAAGAGGCTGGAGAACTGAAATTTGGGGAACGATGTTCTGCGTGCAGAGGCAGACAAGAGACACCATTTTCCAGTCGCAATTTTGAATTTCGTCGAGATAATAATGTTCAATTATTGTACAGTAAAAATCGTATTTAACAATCAAAATAGAAAGTTTATATGCCCTTTTTATCATGCCACAAATAATTCCCAAACTTCGCCTTCTTTTCGGATCAAATTGGAAAGAACCTTCACTTTAAATTAAATACCTTAAAAAGGCATACAAAATTATTTCAAAAACAAAAGATTTTTAAATCAAACGACTTTTTTGTTGTTATTTTTAATTACTGGGTTCATCTTAAAAATATCTCAAGAAAGCACACTTTTTTTCTTGTATAAGGGATTTCTATTATGAACGTAAATTTTGAAACTGTATACAGGCGAGTTAGAATGGAGCACAATTTTGTAAATTAATTTTTGAGAATAAGTAAAGAATAATTAAGAATGATATCTGGACAAATCTTACAGACATATATATAAAAAAATTGTATTACTTAAATTGAGTAGCTTAAAAAAGCTACAAAATTATTTTAAAAAAATGTTTTTTTAATCAAACGTATTTTTTTTTGTGTGATTTTCAATTAATGGGAATATCTCAAAAGTATCTCAAATAAACCTGAAAAAACTCACAAAAATTTCAATTTTATCTGGTTTATACATAAATTAAGAAATATCAGTCAGTTTGCCAAAATTAAAATTAATTGCTTCCCAGTTTGTCAATTTTCACCCACTGTGCCGACTGTTTGACCGACGAGGCGTATCTGTTGTTGTTGCTGTTGTTATTGTTATTATTGCTGTTGTTGTTGTTGTTGTTGCGTTCTAACAAATGTATCGCAACACGTTAGAACCAAGAGCCAGAATGCTAAACACAAGTTTAGCTATCTTGAAGCTTTTGACAAATGACAGTTGCAGTTAACCTGGCTCTCTATAGCACCGCATGGGTTAAAAAGATTACTTGCATAAATCAATAATGTCTTAATGTTGTTGCTGTTGCAGTTGTAGTTTTTGTTGTTGTTGTGGCCAATTGACAGTCTTGGCTAACTTTCAACGTTTGCAATTAATCAATTGTCAATACGCCCACTCCCAAACGTAATTTAGACTTTTCTAGTAATTATTTAATAATGTGCAAAAACGTAAAGTCTGTTAGAACCTCATTATCGTTATTATCGTTACGAATGACACTCCGACTGTCTGAATTTATTTGTGACTGTTTTTGTTTGAGAACTGCCCACAAAATGCAATAAATTTTATGCGTAGAAAAAAAATAAAATATGAAAATCAATAACAATCAATTTGTGGGCGTATACTTGGATATATAGCCAAAGTTGTAAATAACCACGAAATTAGGCAAATCAACAAGCCAAGTTTAACCAACTGTAACAAATAAATTAACAATGATTATTTTGTATTCGATACAAAAACGTCGAATGTAAAGAATTTTGGAATCGATTATTGCTTAAATAATGCCCAAAGATCTAAGCTTAGTGGTTAGTTAAAGTAATGATGAGGTTAATTTTGCTATAAATTATGAAAAAAGAGAGCTTAACAAATATATTTCCAATATCTGGAAGAATGCGGTAAGGGTATAATAGCCAGGGGCGTAGCGAGGTGGGGTTGTGACACCCCGCAAACATCCATCAGTTGGCAAATCTCGGATATTCGAGAAATAAAAATTCAGAATCGGTTATTTGTCGGTAATTTGTTGAATCGAGTCGACATTTTGAGGCTCATCACCCCCCCACATTCAACGCGCTCGCTTCGCTGTTAAGTAAACAGATTCCTCGTAATATTTTATAGGTATTTAATTGTATTTTATTCATATTTATAATGAATTTGTGTCCTTAAGCTTATAAACACTTACTATTGTTAGAAGCCTCTTTCATGGGATGTTGCCAATTTTATGTAATATAACGTAGCCCATAACCAGAGAACAATCAAGACACTTCCAGCGATACTTTAATTGTCAAATTATAAAGAGCGGTTTAGGAGTTATGAGGGAACAGATTAACTTATATGCGAAGGTGTTTCTATAGTCTCAACGAACGATGGCGCTACTATCGCAAGAGAAATTTACTAACGTGTAGTACATTCTTTTAGACATCAACTGCCAAAATTTCAGAAAAATCAACCCCGGCAGAAAATTGAGACCTCGAGAAACCGGGTCAAGTGTATCAAATTAAAAGAAGTCTATATTGAAAAACAAATCTCCATTTTTCCAAAATAATCGTTTTTTTTTTGTAGGCTAAGTTTTTACCGGGGTACCCTCGTACGTACACACTGGTCAAAATCATAAATCTCATTTTCACTTAGTTTAGTCCGATAAAAAGTTTTTTAATCTTTTTAATGAGAGTTCTTTCTGAATTTAAAAGAAGAGACCATTGAATAAAAAATTGTGGCTGGATTTATGGCTGGCAGGCAACCCAATTCGCTGGCTAAAATTATTGGCTTGGAAAAACGAAGCAATCTAAATCCGTCTAGGAACATGAAGAGGTTCTATATTTAGAAAACAAAATGTAGCAATACAAAAATGTTCGGAAACTTAATAGTTGCTAACAATTATAATAACTAGTAGCTAACGAGAGATAATTTTTAATAATCGAATAGAGACCCAGATGATGTGGAGCAACTCTTTATTTACAATCATTCAAGAAAATCACTTCAACTGTTCATGAAATCCTTTGTCTCGACACCTTTGACGCTAACAACTGTTGGTTCTTTAGATCTTGGAAAATATCTACCGAATGCTAAGGCTCTGGGTAGTCACGATAAGAAAGGTAGCGTAAAATGAAAGATTTTACAAGACTAGAACCATCACAAATAGTAAAGAATATTTAGGAAATTGGACTGGCTAAGGGTTAGCTGCTGGTGATTCCGAGAAATTTTGGCCTGTTTCCAACTGGCTGGGTGGTGGTTGGTTGACAAAAAAGGCAAAGAAAATTTAAAGCAGTAAGAAAAAAAAAAGCAGTTGCCTTAAATGAGCATTTTGGCAAGGGTTGCTCAACAAGCAGAGTGGCGCAGTGGAAGCGTGCTGGGCCCATAACCCAGAGGTCCGAGGATCGAAACCTTGCTCTGCTAAATCAACTTTTTTTTTTTAAATTTTTATTTTTAATAATTATTTATGATGGTTTAAGTTTTATTTTTCGATTTCAACTGCATTGTTTTTTTAATTTTTACTTTTAATAATTACTTATGACGGTTTAAGTTTTATTTTTCGATTTATATAATTTCCAGTTTCCTTAAATGGTCGGACAATACACCTGTTAATTTGTTTGTTAATTGCACTTAACTCAAATATTTTCCAACGATATTTATGTTTCTTTTTCCTTCTGTGTAAAATATGTTCCAATTTTCCTTGACCTATTTTTATGGAAGTTATTTTATATTTTTTCCAATTTCGGTCATGATTATCTACGTAACATTTATCTAATACCTATTTTTTTGGAAATTATTTTTATATTTTTTCCAATTTCGGACATGATTATCTATATATATAAAAAAATTAAATTAAAAATTTAAAAAACCCTCGAACTTAAGTAATTTTCATTTAAAAAGTAAAAAATAATAAAAGAAACTTAATGTTAAAGTACCTAAGAATCTATTAATAATTCTAAAAAAATTACGTCGCGTTGGGGGACACGCGAGGGCAGACGTCGTTGACGGTCGTATCTTACATGCAAATTTTTTGAAGAAATTCTATGAAAGTTTTTGAAGTATTTTCTTAATTTTGTTTTTAAGTTAATCTTTTTTGCTTAATTAGACTATTTGTATTTAAATTGTTAGTTTAGGAGCGGTCCCCCAACGCGACGTATTTTTTTTAGAATTATTAATAGATTCTTAGGTACTTTAACATTAAGTTTCTTTTATTATTTTTTACTTTTTAAATGAAAATTACTTAAGTTCGGGGGTTTTTTAAATTTTTAATTTAATTTTTTATTTCATACTTTTTATAGGTAGGTTAGGATAAGTTAGTTTTATTTCATTTAAATGATTGGCAAGCCTATTGGCATTCCATATGGCTATACGTACATCTAATTGCATAATTTGTTATCTCAAGAAGTTTTTGGTGGACTTGTGATAGACGAAATATCGATGGTGTTTTATGAAGTTTTACGAAGTATTCATCAACTATATATATGGTGTTTTATGAAGTTTTACGAAGTATTCATCTACGTTTACAAGAATTATAAATATCTCAAGAAGTTTTTGGTGGACTTGTAATAGACGAAATATATATGGTGTTTTATGAAGTTTTACGAACAATGTTTCCTATCATTTTATGTTGGGCGGTTACAGCACATAAGTTGCAAAGGACGACAGTTGAAAAAGCTGTATATTTGCAGACATTCGGTTAATCTCCCCACTTTCACTCCACACAACTTTTAAACGGCTTAACCGATTTTCATCAAACATGTCTAGGAACACTTGCACATAAGTCACCTTTAATACAAAAAAAACTAAAATGAAATCACTGCATGCGTTCGGGAGTTATGATGCCATAGACAGATAGACAGACAGACATTAAATGATTGGCAAGCCCATTGGCATTTCATATGGCTATACGTACATCTAATTGCATAATTTGTTGACAAGCATCATTATCGTATTTAATAGATTTGCTGTATTTTTAGCTTTAAATAGCCATAACTTCTAAACGCGAAGAGATAGAGCAAAAATAACCTCAGATTCGAATCAGTGACGTCGTCAGTTACAATAGGACCAAATCGGACAAAGTTGATGTTTTTCTCCCCACTTTCACTCCCCACAACTTTTAAACGGCTCAACCGATTTTCATCAAACATGTCTAACAACACTCGGACATAAGTCACCTTTAATACAAAAAAAACTAAATTGAAATCACTGCATGCGTTCGGGAGCTACGATGCCATAGACAGACAGACAAACAAACAGACAGACAGACAGACAGACAGACAGACACGTCAAACTTATAACACCCCTCTTTTTGCGTCGGGGGTTAAAAAGAGATAGTTGTTAGCTTAACTCCAAACAAAATACTTGAATATATGAAATCCATTTGACTTTTGGGAGAGCTCTGAGTCATGAAGGGGGAACAATAGATCCACATGGGTCGCAGCACATATTTACGCCCATTTGTATAACAATCTATAATATATTTTTAAAAACATCTGAGGAGGTCTCCAGAAAAAAGTTCAATCTTTGAAAAACATGTGTGAAAAATTGTACCACTCTAAATTACCTAATATAGAAATGCCGAATATTTGGTCGAAATATGGCATTCTAGGCCAACGGTGCAACCATTTGCAGCCTGAGCATACGCCATAAATTGATTTAAAAAAAATTTTTGATAGCTGCCCCTTGCGATCTTTAATAAAGAAGAAGATTTCAACTTTTAAGAAAAAAAGTTCAACCTTTGAAAAATATGCGTGTAAAATTTGACGGCTCTAAAAAAACTATTATGGAAATGACAGATTTTTGACCAATATATAGCAATCTGAGCACACTGTGCAATCATTTTCAAACCTGGCTTAAGCAATAAACAATGTTGAGCGAGATTTTAATAGCTTCCCCGATCTTAAATAAAGTACTGTCTTAATTTCAAACCTATTAATATCTTTCTTCCCAATTGTTACACAAACTTTATAAAACTTTTTAGCCCATCTATCAATGTTTAATTTTTCCATTTTAATGGAAATTTTACAAATGCGCACACGTTAACCCAAGTTACGCCCCCTTTATACATAATTTACCTGCTAATTTTTGAAAATATAAAAAATTGATTTGATAAAAATTCGTTTAGATAATAACTCAATAGCTTAATTTACCTAATACGACGTGCAGCTAATAAAGCCTCAAAGCTACCATTTTCATAAGCTTTAATTATGGTCTATCTAACAAAGTTGTTTCAATTGAGGTTGCCTTTATCTTTTGAAAAACGATAGAAGACGCCTCTTTTTTTTTTCGTTTAGCTCATTATAAGTTGCATAACAAAACGTATACGATATGTGTAGATCTTTTCCTATGCATAAAATTGAATTTTGTATAAAAAAACTGCAGCTTTGATTCATTTGGTAAGCTTGAGTTATCTAGTTGGCTATTGTCGGATTGCATTTGGATTGTCGGATTTTCGGATGTTGACATAGCGCACACACACACACACACACACACACAGTGTGCTTTTCATGCCCAAATAAACAAACTCAACACAATCATAAATACAAAAGACAACAACAAAAAAGAAACAACACAAACAACAACAATCCAAAATGCTACCATAAACTGCATTCAGAAAACAACAAACAACACCCAACAACAACAACAACAAGCAACAACTACAAAAAAAAAGAAATCAATTTGCATAACAACAACACAAATCAAGTGAAATAATCAGCCGCCTATTGCTACACATTGCGGCGCGGCTTGACAAACAAATCGAGAAAAACTAGAGAAAAACTAGAGAAAAAAATATTACAGGAAAAAAACAAAAAAAAAGAGACATACTCTTAAAAACTAAATGCATTGTTGGAATTTCTCAAACATAAAATAGAAATAGAGAAAAAAAGTGTTGCAATTGGAACGGTGTTCGATAGTCAAATACCCTGCAATTAGTTTTTGCAAATTATTAGGCGATTTTGTATAACTAGTGTGACCAACTGGCCCAGAAAAATCGGGACATAGCCCAGTTTTAGAAGAAACTTTCCAGTGTCGATGGTTACCACCAAGTGTCCCGGATTTTCATAGCACGAACGACTTGAATTTTAAATTTTTTTTGAAAGAACGTCCAATATTGTTTCAGCAATTATCATCACAAGATAAATAGGATTTTAAACAAAAAGTAACAGAAAAGTAGATCAAATTAATTTATTTATTTTATTTTATTTAATTTAAGTTATTCAAAGTATTTTCCTGATAAAAATGGCCCGGGTTTAAGTTCAATGACTGGATTTCACTTTTGTACTTTTTTCAGAAAATATTCCGCTTTTGTTCAATATTGAGTTGGCCACACTGGGTATAACTGAACAAGTTATTTACTATATATTTTTTCACAAAAAAAATGAGGCAGCACTTATACAAAAAATGTAAATAAATAAATTTGACTCTCTTATAAGTTGGTTTGGCTTCGAATCGCTTCCGCATCTACCGTATTGTCCAGATCTGACCCCTAGCGACGTTTTCCTGTTCTCAGACCTGAAGAGAATGCTCGCTGGAAATATATTTGGCTCCAATAAAGCGGTGATCGGTGAAACGGAAGCCCATTTTGAGGCTAAAGAGAAATCGTACTATAAAAATGGTATCAAAAAGTTGGAAGATCGCTATAATCGATGTATAGTTCCTTCGAACTATATTGAATAATAAAATCGAATTTTGCCAAAAAAAAAAAGTGTTTTTACATGTTAGCCTACGAACTTTTCAGCCCAACTGATACATGTGTAAGTTTTAGGATTAAAAGAAGAGACTTTTCTAGAAATTATACCACAAAAATATCTAAATCGTCTACTTCAATGAAAAAGAGATGATGGAATGTAATACTGTACATGCGTACAGCGCGGCGGTGATGGAAGTGGAAATTATGCAGGAGGTAGATCCTCCTTTTTACTACAAAAATGCATAACATTTTGACTAAAAGGATTTTATATGTGTAACTCATTTACGGTCAAATAATTTATTTATATGGTTCCTTATATAAATGAGGAATACGAGTAAATGGAAGTAAATAAAAAATTCATCTAGTTGGCAATTCATACTATGTTCGGCGCTTTGGACAAAATATAACCAGAGAGGAGTATAGTATAACTTTTAAGTTATAGACCAGTTTAAATATTTTGGTTCGTATATTAACTCTAGGAACGACTGCATAAGTGATATCTGAGAAAGAATTAAATCTGCGAACTCAACATTTTTCTCGCTTTCAACGATCCTCAAGTCACACGTACTCTGTAGAGCCCTAAAGCTCCGTATATATAAAACAATGATCAGACCGATAATAACGTACGGATATGAGACGTGGACTCTGAGGAAATCATATGCAGGTCCCCTAGAGAAGACAGAGAGAGTCTTTTTGAATAATTTTTGGTCCGATAAGGAGGGATCCTGAGATCGCATCGCCTTTGGGATATATTTAACGACCCAAGTCCAGCTAATTTTCGAAATAAACCGGCTTGAATTAACTAGATGGAAAAAGAGCAGTTGGGCAACCCCGCGTGCAAAACAAACATCCTCAACTGGGAGGAAGCTGCAAAGCATACAAATTATTGGAGAAATATTGTACGAAAGGTCAAAGCTGAGTTATAGATGCAGCGCTTAGAATGATGTGTTTATATATTGGGCTATAAGTATCTTGAAAAATCAAAGGCAATATCTTATTTTACATAGCTTACTCTCATTTTAATAGCTTAAGCCGCATTATAATAATTTTCTGGGAAATTGTTGATAACTCACCTGAAACGAAAGAAAAAGAGAAATAAATTAGTTTTATTTAAAATAGAATAAAATATTTTATGTACTATATATGTATGTAAATTATTATTTGCACTAACACACCATTTATCTTTTAATTTAGGAGATTTATCTGAGCCTAATTTATAAAGCCAAATCGACAAACTCACCTCTAACTTTGGAATGTTTTTCTACACTGTAAATTAAAACACTTTTTTAAGTACTTTTTCTTCTTCTGCTATCAGCATATAATAGGGTCTAATTTCTTTATTAAGTATTAAAGTTAACTTATTCAAAAAGTTTTCAGGAATTAATTTCTATTCAAGAAAATATGTAGGTTTTGGAACACCCCAACTCGATTACTTTTTAATTGAGCTTTGCATTCATAAATATTAGTCGCCGCCATAAGTAACATATAGAAATTTTAGACTGTTAACATAGAATATTTATTTTCTTCACGTAGAGATAGAATGACAATAGTTCAAGTTTGTTGCTTAAAATAATTAAAACTAAAAATTAAAATTTTGAATCCTTTTGGAGAACCAGATGAAGACATAATGCTTTCAGGTGTTACTTCAAAAGATACCACAGCATTGCCAACATAAACTTAAAAATTTCAGGCTGTTAGACCATTTTTTGCAGAATGACAAAACTTGACGGAAATTTTGAAATATTTTATGAACTAAAAGAACGGAGACAAGAGTTCAGATTTTTCGTATGAAGTAACTATAGATTTTCATGTCTTTATACGATTTTTAATCTTTTTGGAGAATCGGATGAAGACATAGCGTTGCAAACATAGCAACAGGTATCGATTGAAGTAAACTTTGCTTCTCAAACTTAAGGCGAACGCCAACACTTCCTTCTCCCAATGACAAACCTTTGCACAAATCTAATATACCCTTTTCATCTAGGAGCAATGGGTAACAATAAATTTATATAAAAAAATAAAACGTGAAAAAAGCAACGCACTTGAATGTCAGGCCAATTGTGCGACCAATTTCTTTATCTTGCACATTGCAGCCCGGCGCTGCGGCAGTTCCAGTCACTCTTTTTTTTTGTTTATGGGGGAAAGTTTCCAACGACTTGGACGGACTTGAGAGAGCGACACTCGACGATGGCTGCAGTTAGATTGGCCAGCGGAGCCAGCATGGAATACTCGAATAGTCGTCGTCATACTCATACCACTCGTCTAAACATTCATATATCTTTTATATATCTATTCAAATGAAGGTTGCAAGTTACCGTGAGCTACCTGACGAGTTAACTGAATGATTTTCTTTTGATTTGTGCCGTGAAAAATGGTTTCAACTTGTTTTTTCTTTGGAAGAAATTGAGATTGGGATTAACTTGGATTTCGCTTGTTACAGCAGCTAAGTAAATTAAAAAACTTTTTATTTTTTTTAGTAGTCATTGTCATTGACGAGAATTTGTACATATTATACGAAAATATTTTTTATGAGGCGTTTTGACAATTTTTAATGCAAATTATTTCATGCACATAAATCTTTGTAACATGTCAGCTGTTTTTTATGCATTGTGTGGGCATTACTTATTAATTATGGGATTAAGCTCTTAATACACCTTATTATAAACTTGATTTTTTAAGTTGCTTGTTTTACTTAAACTTGATGCAGGAAATGGATTTGAGATCCATTTTAAGAGCTATAAATTGTGTTCCAAGCGTTTCCTAGAGCCCTTTTCAAATGGTCAGCTTTTACGCGAAGACTCCGGAACAGTCCTACACTGGAGCCGCCTGGCCACTGGAAAATCGGAGACACAGGCATTTGTTCCGATCAGATCCATAACTTGATTCAAAACTTGGAAATTTTTAAAATTCCTAGAATAGTCGACTAAAAAACGACCTGACGGACTTTCAAAAGACATATTTTTTTATAATTCAACAACCGAACCCATCCCTTAACACGAGATACGCTTGCAAAATAATAAGAAATTTTTTTATTAGGATAACAATTATAATGACTTCAAAGATAATTTGTTTCAAATGTTTCACAATTTTCGAACCTAGATTTCGCGGTATCAATCTTAGGACCTGGGTGGCAATAGTTCCAGTATCTGGAGACCCTTCACGAAAAGCTTTATAAACGTTTTCATATGCCTGATTTAGATAATTAAAACTACGAAAATGTAAGGTGGAGAAGATGAAAATTTGGAATTTCGATGGGTATTTAGTTCTTATAAATATTGGCTACCTAAATGAAATATGCTTCATAATAGATCTTAAAAAAAAGTCTTTTCGTCTGAACGATTTAGAACATTATCACCTCGTTTAAAAAGATATATCATTCCATATATAACCTAAAAAACCATATTTTGGGTTGGTTAGCGATCGCTGAATTCAATGCTCGCAAAAATTAAAAAGATTGCAAAGTTACAAAAAAAAAAAATGGCGTACGTAAAGTCGGGCGCGGATACCCTTTAGGATACCCTTTACCACTAGCTTGCAATGAAATCCGGTTCCTTCACAAAAAACCAAAAACAGAAGAATTTTTAAGCAAAAATATTTTTTTGACCAATCGTTCCTATGGGAGCTATATGATATAGTCAACCGATTTTGATCAAATTTGGTACAGTGAACTATAAAAACTATAAAAAACTCTCGAATACCAAATTTGGTTACGATATCTTTATAAAAAAACGAATTATTCATCTAAAATTTTTTTTTTGTCGAGGTCGTCTCAAACACCCCTATCTATGGGAGCTATATAATTTAACCCCGATATCAAAAAAATAAAATAAACTTGTCTCCTATGGAATAATATGGGATCTAATGTGAAAGTTTGGTAACTCTAGCTCTTACCATCTCTGAGATCTAGGCGTTCAAACGGACGGACGGACAGACGAACATGGGTATATCGACTTCTCTATTCGCCCTGATCATATTTTAGGTAACTTTGGGGTGTCTCCGACGACTCCTTCTATATGTTACATATATTTTCGGCTTGCACAAACTTAATATACCCTTGGTACCATACGCTACAGGGTATAAAAAATGTATTTTTGGCCTAATCGTGATATTCAAAGTTCCTGAATCCATTTTCTGAGTCTGGGTGCCCGCCCAACTTTGTTTAATTCGTTTTTGGGATTAATGATTTCAAATAGATTATAGAGCAGCACACAATTAATATGGATTTTTGGAAGTCAGAAGTTTTTAAGGTGTTTGAATCCCTGTACAAGACCAAAAAAAAGTCCAATACGCTTTTTTTTATGCTTATTTTTATGATCTATTTTTACGATCGTTAATTTCGAACATCCCAAGAATGAAATAGATTACAGAGTTGCACATAAAATATAGGGATTTTTAGGCTAGGATGTGAGATCGAAGTCAGAAATTTATAAGGTTCCTGACTCCCTGTCCAAGAAGTCCAATATGTCAAGGATTTGCTATAACCCAAAAAAACCCCACTTTTTTTTAATTCCCAGAACCCTACTAAGACTATCTTTTTAATCAATGCCTATTTTTAGGATCGCTGATTTCAAAATTGTGAAAATGCAATGGATTAAAGAGTTACATTTAGGAATATCGGTTTTGTTGTTTTTGGGTTCGCTGAACCAGAATATAGGTTGCAAGACTGAGGTGAGGCTGACGGGAGCCTCAACAAGGTTTTGATACAATCTTGAAAAAATTTAGCTTTATGGAATTTTAAAGACATTTTTGTGCGAGCTCTGATGTAGACGAACCTACCAAAATCGATTTTCGTTTTTTTCTGACTGAGTTAGCCTGACTATGACTATCTAAATGATCTATGCATATTCTTGGGATCACTGATTTCGAAAATGCAAGAGAGCAAAGATCCACTCATAGAAATATCGAGTTATTTGACTCGCTGAACCCGAATCCAAGTTCCAGAGACCGCAGCACGACAAGTTTCTGACGCAACTTTTAAAACATTTCGCTTTATGGGATTTTAAAGAGTTTATGCCAGAGCTTTTATGTGGAGGATTCCGAATTAGACATCCCAAAAATCATAATCGATTTCCGTATTTTGCCTGACTAAGTTAGCCTAACAGCTGCTCGTAAAGATCAAACGAAGTGCACATTTCCTCAGTAAGCAGTTAACTACTTTTTCCATTAAGTTTAGTTCCTGTTTGGCACGTTAAACAGCAGCCCATACAGACCTCGTGTATTTGCAAACACGCCTCTCAAATATGCTCAAAATCCCAGCCAGCCAGCGCATATAAATCCAAAAGTCAGTCAATCAGTGGGGCAATCAACGATGAATTTTGTGGCAAGCTGTCACTCAATCTCGAATGGATTTGATTGTGTGGCACATGCGCATTTGTCAAACTGTCAGCATATTTTTGCACAGAGATCTCGGGGAGATCAGTTAAATTAAAAGTCCATAGACCGACAAAAGATCAGAGCACGCGGAGACTGTCACTATGCAAAGAAACAAATAAAATTTGTTGTTGGACACGAAACTTGAAGCTGAAGCTGACCAGGATGAGGTAAGCGGAGATGGAGACTGAGAGTTGATTAATTACATGGCTATCAACAAAGTAAGCCGTAATTTGTGTGTTACCAATAATAATAACAGTTACAGCTTGATTTTTTTGCAACGCCAATAATTACAAATCAATAAACCCATTCAAAAACTAATGATGTGGGGTGTAAAAAACTCTTATATAGATAAATTGATTGCTAGACCGACACTCTGACTGCAGGCATATAAAAACTTAAAACTAAAAATGTGAGCACATAAAAACATGATTTAATTTAAAGAAAAAAAGAGGTATAAGAAAAAAAAACCAGGGCTATAATTTAGTCTTTCAAAAACAACTTGAACTACGTGACAAACCTGCAACGTGATGGCTCTCGGGGAAGCGTTAGCCATAAATCTGCACAATTTGTTGGCGGAAAAAGTTGCTCTTGGAAAGCGGAAAAACTAAAATGAAAGAAAAATCAACGCCACAGGCTGCCCGAGTGTCAAAGTTGATGAAAGATGAAGATGAAGTTGAAGACTATAACGGCGCCAGTGAGCACTGGTTGGCTATAAAATCTATTTAACTTTGCATGAGAAGAAGTGCAGCTGCGGTTTGGAGCCAACTCCGGAGTCAAGTTTTGTGTTGCTGCTGATGATGATGATGCTCCTCTGACTTGGCCACTTGATTTGAAAGTTTAATGCCATATTAATGTTAGTTAAAAGGCTTTGGCTTTGGTTTTGGCTGTGCAGTGTTTTCCAACACTAATACACACGCTCAATTTGTCTAATGATTGTTATTTATGTAAGTAATTTGTGCCTACCCAAGTCACTTAGCCAGCCAAGCCTTGAAGATTAGGTGAGAAGCGTCGAGACGTATAATTTGTGAGCAAGTCTTTCCATTTTGATTACGAGTGTTAATTTAATAGATAAACTTCCGATATGCACGATATGTGTTACATGGGAGTAATTTTGGAAAGGCTTTAATATTGAAGTGGATTTTAAGCTAAGTACAGCTTAGCTTAGACTTTAAGGTTATGGTTATTACATAAGGCTAAAAGTTTCAAATGACCGTGTAGTTTAGTGTGAAATATTCGTTAAATTGAATTTGAATATTTTTTTAATTTTATGGATATTACAAAATAAGAGAATCTTAGTCAAGGAAATATAAAAGCAAGCCACGTCTCAGTAATAAAATTATGTAAGCAGTTTGTTAACGACTTTAACTATTGGATAGAGTATGGATCGTCACAAAGATGTTGTGGATTTAATTTTATTTATGTTACCATGTAATGTTGTAAAGATGAAAAAGTTGGGTAGGCTTACAAGTTTCAAAAATGTAAAAATTATTATAATTTTACCAAATTCTTATATCGGTTCAGTTTTCCCGGAAGTTCCCTTAAAAGGGAACTAGCTGGCGATCTATACTGATGGTTCGAAGATGAATGACGGCACAGGAGCACGCGTCTTCTCTGAAGAGCTTTCGATGAAGCTTTCATTCCGTCTCCCCGACTGGTGTAGCGTTAGGAACGGCTCAGCAACGGCAGCTAACCTTGCGATTACAGACGTAAAAATACCATTACAGGACGTCGTACCGCAAATCAGGGAGGCGACTAGAGCTTTAGCGGAAAGAGAATGGGAAATGGTGTCCGGTTGTCGCATCTCCCGAGCACTCTGGCCCAGATTTTATATAAAACTAACATCTGAATTCCTGCGCTTCCATAAAAACAAGACTAGGATGGTGGTATGCGTTGTAACAGGGCACTGCACCATAGACAATATGGCCCATCACGATTTCCCTCCCTTCTTCAATTCCTTTCCTTCCCTTCCTTTATTTAGGCAACACAATGGACCAAGGTCTCTGGGTCACTATCTGAGCTGCCTATATAACCTATCCTAACCTATATCTGTCCATACAAGCATTTAAATCTTGGAAGACCTAAGAATAGGGTACAATGGGGAAATGATAATCGGATAAACTTTATCACAAGATGAAAGCAGTATTACTTTACCTAGTAGAATTTTAAGATGATCCCAATAGCCAT
Source organism: Chymomyza amoena (assembly GCA_037043745.1). Classification (NCBI taxonomy): domain Eukaryota; kingdom Metazoa; phylum Arthropoda; class Insecta; order Diptera; family Drosophilidae; genus Chymomyza; species Chymomyza amoena. Next base: position 178,574 of record JBAMAX010000382.1, read on the forward strand.
GGGTCCATTTTCGAATAAATCAGCTGCATTTGGAGCATTCCTCCATTTATATTGCAACCCCTTAAAGGCTTTGGTAAGAAACCCTCATTAAATTTGTTTAAATCACGTGCCCTTACGAGTTACATTTATTGTATTCCAATAGTTTTCATCCCATTTTAGAGTTTTTAAAAACTGATGTTGGAATGATTATTCTCCAAAATTCTCAAAAAATTAAGAGGACAAAGGTCATGTTTTCGTCGTTCCCTCAATTGTCAGTTCCAAAAGAACTCAAAAATCATTTTTAAAAATAATACCTCTAAAGAGGAAAGTAGATTTTTTGATTGTCTGCATTATAATAAAGATTAGTTGAAATGGCCTAGGAAATGGTATTCCTTAAAGGTTATAGGAATGAATCTTATACTTAACTGAATCTATTTAAGGAACATAGGGAAGGGAACAAGCGTCCTACATTTCGAAATTTTTTCATAAAATTCCGCGGATCTTAGAAAATTGTAATAAGATTACAACTGTATATTATTACTAATACCTCAAGCGTGTTGAAGCCCGAAAATAAGTTTCTGAACTAGTTTTTATGACCGGCACAAAAGTACAGAAGTTTAATTTTCCAAGCTTTTAGAATTTTGGACGTATGCCCAATTTATATATTATTACCATAGCTTGCTCTTTCTAATAGTTACACAACATTATTTGAACCTAGCTCAATGGTAGACTTGGGAGGCATACGTGAATCCAGAATGAAGCTCATAGAGGCGATTTTTTAATTCAACTGTCAAGCCATTCTTTCAACTTTTGGTAGGGATGTCAGACCTGAAACCTCCACTCCGTCGTTCCGCCACTGGTTGCAGCATTCTACAATTTCCATAGTTCCATTTCCATAGAATCAAAACAGCCCAAGAGAAAAGAAAAAGTATATCTCGACTGAGAATCGAAGGTTTCCAACGTTGTGATGAGTTGCTCTTATAAAGAATTTAACAACAATTGTTTGTAGTATAGTCACTTGGCATACACCATTCGTTACGTGACGATTTTTCCACCATTTCATTCTACCCTAAATTTTTGTTAGGAATCACTTTAGAAGCACTTGGCTTCTTATCTTATCAACTTTTAATATCCTAAGCTCAACTGCAACCCAATTTTTTATATAATGACTCACATCCGCATAAATATGTTTAAAAAATGCAAATACAAAGTTGTAATTAATCTTTTTCAAGATATGAAAAACAGAAATCTAGCTGTAATGATTTAAGATAGCGCTTTACGAACAACTTTTATGCACTTAATTTGTTTCTTAAATGCTTTTAGCAAAAAATAAACAATTTATAGACACAATCTTTATACGATTTTTTGCTAATAGTACAAGCCATTAAAATATATCGATATCATATATAAAACAAAAACTTAGTTATTACTTTTTGACATTTAATTATAGCATTCTCTTTAAGCTTTATCCGACAAATTTCATCAACATTTTTTATGTGCTGCTAAATGCTGCAGAGGAGTAACTTTATGACAGCCATTTGGAAACCACTCCACCACCAAAATAATGCGTTCCAAACCGATGCAGATATTGAGCCAGTTCGTGAGTAACGCCTACATGATCCATTTGGACAGACTGCTCCGCAGACACAATTCAATTCTTTGCCAGTGAAATATGCGCATAAATTTTGGAATTACATTTTTATATTTTTTTCCAAAGTACCTACAGATATTGCAACGGCAGCAACGCACTCAAGAAAATTGCTACAATTTGACAGAGGCAACAACAACAAAAACAACAACTATACTTTTAACTACTCTATAGATACACCCAAACATCAAGTGTTTTTTTTTTTTGGATCTAATAACAGGTGTCAGCTGTCAGTCGTTACAGCCCCAAAACATAAGGAAAACAAAATGAGCGTTCACTGCCCACAGTTACAACAATAAGTTTAGCTACGCTTAAATTTTTTGCATAATTTTTGTGGTGATAAATATTAAGTACTTAGTTTTTATGTTTATGATATTAGTTATTATTTAATTAGAAGTCGGTAGAGCCATTTAGTTCCGGCATTTTCAATAGCCATGTGCGCCCTCTAATCAAAACTTACAAAACATCTTATAAGAGCTAGAGACTAATAACAACTTAATAGACGAGGGCAGGCTGAAATACTTTTTCGGAGATTAGTAAAGCCAGAAATTCCTAAAGGAAAGAAGCGATTTTGAATCGAACCTAGTTCTATTTAAAAACCATGAACTTAGTTTAGCAATGCTCTACATTTTTAATACCATCCAAAAACCAGATAATTCGTAGACGATAAAATTTTTTGAACTTTTTTTTGCCAATTTAATTTTGGAAAAAGGATAATACTATTCTAGGAAAAAAGATATGTTGTTAAAGCTTAAATTTTTCAAAGGAGACGCATCTGCTGGTAAATTTTTGGTTCTTTAGTTCTGGTGCTCTCCGATATCTATTTTGGGTGTTCACACTGACATACGGACACACGGACAGACATAGCTATTCGAAGCTATGATAAGCATTTTAGTGCCAATGAATTACATAGATCCCACAAACTTAGTAGACCCTTGACCCTATATGCTAATGATTTAGATTATAATTACATTGGTTCGATAGTTTTAAAAAATCGACAATTGAACAAGTCGGTCTAATACCCTCGTATTGTATTTCCCGATCGGATCCACCATTCCTCTTTTTTGGTTGACTGAATTGAATCAGTGGGCCAAATAATTCGTACGTATATATCCCGATTCCCTTGCGGCTTTGAACGAGGAAATCGATCGATCGCAAAATAAATATCCATTACCACTATTTTGGATGAGACTGCCCCGAATACTCGTTGGTCTCTATTGTGAAATGGCGCACAACGGTATAGGAGCTCCGACGAATATTTCCCGGTAATTTTTTGCTTGGATCAAGGAAATCAATAAGATCATCTACTTTTAAAATATTGTTCCGACCTTTTTGATCTATAGTGTGTTCGACTATTGGGCTACAAATAATAGTTTAAATTAGGGTTAGATCAAGGTAATCGGCATGATCATCCAATCCCAAAACATCGTTGGTCCTGTTGCTTAACGAAGCACATTGGTGCTTTAAATTTTTTCCGGTTATCTTTCTGCTAAGATCAAGGAAATCGATTGAACCTAACCTAAAATCATAATACCACTTTTTTGGATGATTGAATTGAATCAAGCCTAATATTTCCCCATCCTCTTGTGACTTAGATCGAGGAATACGATCGATCCAAACCAAAAACCCCGTTGCCACCTTTATGGATGATGCAAACTCGACTCTGCTGTAAATTGGAGCACATCGCTTCAGTAGCTCCGAAAAATATTTCTCGGTTATCTTTCTGGTTGGATCAAGGAAATCGATCATCTAACTCTTAAACATTTTTGCCATTGTTGGGGATTACACTGCTCAATTAGAGTTTATGCCTATTAAAAGTTGAGACGAAAAAAAATTTTCCGAATTGAAGGATCACGAATTGGGCTGAGTTGCGTACTAAGTTGCTTAATTTGAAAGTTTTAGCCATTTAAAATTGAGACACAAAATTTTGCCGATTTGGAGAGTCGTCTCATTTAGAGATTATCGCCACTCAAAGTTGAGACTGTAAAATTATTCGGACTTGAAGTGATCACGAATTTGGCTTATTTTCGTGCTTACTCATTAATTTGGAAGTTACAGCCATTTAAACTTTATACAAAAAATGTTGACGAGTTGTACTGATCGTGATTTCGATTATTTTGCCGATTTGTAGTGTCATTTAATTTAATTTAGAGGTTATGCCCATTGAAAGTTGAGACGGTACAATTTTTCGGACTTGAAGTCTGAATTTGTGATCGTGATTTCGATTATTTTGCGTTAGTTTAGTCTCATTTAGAGATTATTGGCATTGAACTTTCACGGTAAAATTTTTCGACTACACATACTGACGTCGGCCCAATAGCTCCAAATAAGATTTTATATTAGGGCCTATACCGATGTAATTGATATGATAATCCAATCCGAACACTTCTTTAGTCCTACTGTGAAACGAAGCTTAGCTTCGTGCACTAAGCAGAATTCGTTCTTTTTGCTTTTGAAACCCACAAAATCCTTCTTTCAACCCGATCAATATGACTAATCGTGGTATCCATTAGCCATAAAGAATCGTATTCCAATATTGGATCGTTCGCATGAAATGCCTTTGCTTTCATGATTAACCATTACTAGTCGATAGTCCATGACCTATTCATGGACTTTATCTTCTATTCAACTATCTAAGATAATGACTTCTCTCCGATATTGTAAAGATTAAACTATGTCCAATTCGCTTTTGTATAATATATTAAAATTTGTGCATCACAGGGTGACTCAACTGGCTTCAACTTAGACATCAATCACCTTATAGCAAATGCTTTTAAAATTAACAAAATGGCGTCCCGTGCATTTCCTTGCTTACAACTTTATAGCCTACCCTCGTAGTTAAAACAGCAACAATGTTGGCAATCGAAAAAAAAATCAAAACGACCCACATGGCTTGAGTTTTAATTATAAATTGCGTTGTTTTGTCTGCCAAGTCTACAGAATCAATGCAAAGCAAAATAAATAAAAATAAGAAAAAAGAGCAACAAAACCAAGAACATGAGCAAAAGAAACTACAAAATGTTTTGACTTTGGCACAAATTTCTTGACGCCTTTACTGCGTCTCTTTTGGTCTCTTAGTTATGTCCAAAAAGTGCTAAGTACATAAATTATAACATGAGATACATTGCAAACAAATCGCCATCTAGTACATATGTATGTACAATGTACATATATCATATATGTATGGTCAAGTTGTCTGGCTTGGCAAAAAAAAAAATGTCGCATTATTTATTTCTTAAGTACGAAGTTTTATACGCTATAGTGCTAAGAGTTTTGTCAAAAAGTTTGTAACATCTTAAAAGTGTTAACAGAAATTCTTAAATACGCATTATAGACAAGAAATTTAATTTTAGGAATAAAAAAATTAGAATAAAATGGCGGCCAAAGTTTTTTTCTAAGACCCAGTTTGACTATTTTTGAAAAGTTTGAGATAAGCGTCACTAAGAAAGAGGTCTCGATGTTTCCTGTGTTACCATTTTTATTTTTTTTGAGTTCATAATCGTTTCTAATTTAAGTTTTAAATTTAAAATTTCAAAAATGTCAAATATATTGAAAAAAAATGGCGGACGTAAAGTCGGGCGCGGACGACTTTAGGATACCCTGTACCACTAGCTTGTAATAAAGTCCGATTTCTTCACAAAAAACCAAAAACAGAAGAATTTTTAAGCAAAAATTTTTTTCTTGACCGATCGTTCCTATGGGAGCTATATGATATAGTCAACCGATTTCAATAAAATTTGACACAGTGCTTAAATACCTTAAAAAAGATATGAATGCCAAATTTATTTCAAATATCTTTACAAACAAACAAAACACATCGAATTTTGTATAAAAAACGTGTTTTTGGACCGATTGGTCCTATGGGAGCTATATGATCTAGTCAAACGATTTGGATTAAATTTGGTACAGTGCTTAGGAACTATAAAATACTCACGAATGTCAAATTTGATCCCAATATCTTAACAAACAAACGAAACACAACAAATTTTGTTAAAAAATCGATTTTTTGGAAGATCGGACCTATGGGAGCTATATGATATAGTCAACCGATTTTGTTCAAATTTGGCACATTGCTTAAGTGGTCTAAAAAATTTCCAAACGCCAAATCTGGTTAGGATATCTTTATTAAAAACGAAATGTAGCGAATTTTTCTTTAAAAAAGTTATTTTGGCCGATCGGTCTATGGGAGCTATATGATATAGTCAACCGATTTTGATTAAATTTGGTACAGTGATTGGGAACTATAAAAAACTTTCGAATGCCAAATTAATTAAAAAATAAAATAAACTTGCCTCCTATGGAATAATATGGGATCTAATGTGAAAGTTTGGTAACTCTAGCTCTTACCATCTCTGAGATCTAGGCGTTCACACGGACGGACGGACGGACAGACGGACGGACGGACAGACGGACAGACGGACATGGGTATATCGACTTCTCTATTCACCCTGATCATATTTTAGGTAACTTTGGGGTGTCTCCGACGTCTCCTTCTATTTGTTACATACATTTTCGGCTTGCACAAACTTAATATACCCTTAGTACCATACGGTACAGGGTATAATAAGTTTTTGCAGCTATTTAAAAAACAAAAATTATGTCAGTAGAATTAAAAATTTTTCTAGTGAAGTATAACCCATAATTACACCTTCGGCTCGTAAAGAATACGATTCCTAATTGCTAAGGAAGAAAACCCATCCCAACGATTTTAAATTCGAAAGAAACAAAATTTTCGAAAAAATTTGATATAATTTAATTTAAAAAAAAACAATTAATTTTGTATGTCTTTAATAAAAATAATTTTTATCATACACTTTATTTAAAAAAATATTTAAAAATTTTGTTTTTATTAAAACAAAAAAATTAATAAATTTGGGCTCAATTTTTAAAAAAATGAAAAGATTTAAACGAAAAAATAATTCAAAATTTTTGTTTTATTAAAATAAAATTTTTGTTAGAATTAAATTTTAAAAAAATTGAATAATTTTGTTTAAATATTTGTTATCTTGAAATGTTTTAAAAATGAGAGCTTGCGTCTTATTAGGATGTAGGTTTGAAACTGAAGATCTTGGAATTTAGATTTTTTCTCAAAATTCGACCATGCCCTAATTATTGAACATTTTTTTTGTTAAATTCTCAGTATCTTCAAAAATCATATTAGAATAAAAAAAAATTTAATTTGATTTTTTGTTCTTTTGTAATGATTTTTTTATTTCTTGAAAAATAGATTCCCATCCTATGAACATTTTTAGTTTCTTCATCTTTACCGAGGTCTACATGGAATTGTTTTATCGTCCAAGATTATATTTAGAAGAATTAATAATTTGTTTCGTTTTATCTTAATATTAACTCGACATTATATTTATAACTTTTCATCTTCCAATATTTAACCAGTATTGAAAATTCGTATCTCCAAAAAACCAACTTTCCGTTAATTTAATTTTTCAACTTTCAGTTTTATTTCATTATTATTATTTTTTGCGTATTTATCTTTTTGGTCTCATGGTCAGTAACGACAACGTCGATGACGACAATTTCCTTTCCTTAGCTCATTAAACGCATTAAAAGCTGCCTCTAGCCGAGTCTTACTGACCAACTTAAGATCGTACTTTCAGTTAGACTGCGTGACTGGATTATTATTTTTTTTTTAACTTATTTTGACTATATATATATAATTTTTTTATTTTTATTAATTTAATAACCGAAAGGCCGTTTGGGCTGTAAAAGCCCACACGCATTGCTGGATAACTTGTCAATTATAGAGTGGGTAATGTTTTAATATCGTTTCGACTAAAAATGTAATCAAAGTCTTGGGGTCTAATTGAAATTTGCTGCAGAACATGTTTTTGGGGTAATTCAATTTGCTACTAAACAATTTTCCAAATTATATTTTTTTTCATAGATGTGTTTTAATGTCTTTCAATTATAGAGATTAGCTCAAATGTACAATTACGAACCATTTTGATTGTCATCAATTTTTTTATGGCCAAAGGATAAAGTTGTACAGTTTATGGGCATATTAAGAAAACCAAATTGGAGAAATGCTAAGTGGCTTAAAAGGAAAGTTTGAGAGTAAGATTGAATTGAGTTATGGAGCTGTTTAGATTAAAGAGGCTTTTTAATTTGTACTAAAAAAGTTGAAAGTTTTTTAATACCCGTTTTTTTGTTTGTAACAAATATTTTGCCTAAAGATCTTGGTCTGGAAGTAAATCTTCTTAAAGAACTGAATATTTATTATTTTATAAAAAAAATAGCAGTATAAGCTTACAAAAATTGTAATTGACAGTTCCCAGTTTTAATATTTAAAAATGTAATATTAAAGGCCAATTAAAATTTTCCAAATTTTTTAATTTTTGCGTATCATTATCATCGACTTGAATTTGGAATGATATTTCATTTGGTTAGGTTCCTTCATAAACAAATAAAAACAAAAGAATTTTTAACCAAAAATGTTTTTTTGATCGATTATTCTTATGAGAGCTATATGATATAGAATTTGATAAAATTTGGTAGAGTCCTTGAGACCTATTGAAAAAATTCCGATTGCCAAATTTGTTTACGATATTTTCATAAACAAATGAATCATACCAAATTTTTTAGAAAAATCGATTTTTTGGCCGATCCGTCCTATAGGAGCTATATAATATAGTCAACCGAGACAACGCATGCATAAATAGTGGTATGAACTTATCATATGCCAATGCCTTAGACACAAGGATTATAAGGTAACCAACAAAAATTAAATAATACGAGGTATTTTGGAGGTTTTCTAAGAACTATTAGATCGGTGTTTTTTGGACTTCGGATTCAGTAGCTCAAAATCTTAGCAGCATTCTATCAATGTTAATACGGCCATAATCGAAAATCGTAATAAAAATATCGATGATTAGAAACCATTTACAAACTTGGAAACAAATCAACTTTTTTGAGGTTAACATTTTTGTATTATCGTTCATTTTTGAAAGAATCGTAATAGAAATGTCGATAATCGGGAAAAATTAAAGAGCATCGATATAAAATCGACCTTGCTTCCAAGACAAATAACCCATTGGGCTTACAATTTTCGTCTTATCGTTAATTTTTGAATGAATCATAGTAAAAATATCGATGCTCGGAAACAATGAAAGAAAATCGATGCATCGATATGAAATCAACATTGCTTTTCAGACAATTCAACTTTTATGGGCTTACAATTTTCGTCTTGTCGTCCATTTTTGAAAGCAATATGGGGATTTTTATATTTCAAAATGGCGGAACTACAATGGCCGCCAAACTACTGAGAAACTCCAATAATTTCATCATTATTTTTTTATCTTATTCTCAGAAAAACATTTTTGGAAATCCATTTTCTATGCTATTCAGATTATTTTGAGGTAGGCCATTATTTGTACCTTAAAAGTTTTTCAAACTTTCAACATGGCAGACCTAAGACCTAAGACTCGTTTTTTTTTTTTTTTTGTTAAAGTTCGAGTTAAGTATGCAAATATGGGTTTTCGGGATCGCTAATCACGAAGCTGGGTTTGAAAATTCAAAATTACAAAATGGCAAACCTAAGATGGCCTTTTGTTTAAAAATCATCTTAAAAAAGCGCCCTATATATTCTTATGCTTAAGAATAACAAAAAAAAATAGTTTTTAATAAGGAAATTATTGGGATAAATATAATCAAACAACATTTCAGAATAAAGTTCGTTCTATTTTAAACTATTTCGCCGATTCGTTTTAATTCCTCTTGGAAGAAACCATTCGCTTTCAAACAACATGAAAATTTTTTGTGAAATTGGGAGCGCCAAACAAATTTCAAAACGAATCCGAGTATAGTGAAATTTTACGGTTTTCCTACTTTTTCCTAGAATTTTTTGTTTCTTAGTATCAAAGCCTCCGCCTCCTAGAATCACTTCAGCTAACAGCTACATTTTCCCAGATGAAAACTGCAACAACTCTGTCTAAAGTCAAGGTTCAAATAACATCATCTTTAGCATCTTTGCAGTGAAGATGAACTGAAAAACAAGTCATGCAAGCTCAATAGAAAGTTGTCACTTGATATCCTAAGCGCAAAACATCAAAGCCAGGTTATGAGCAAAAGTCTAAACCATAGCCAAGCCTACCAAGACAAAAAAAAAAAATAAAGCACATACCATTTTACAGCTGTCAACACATATGAGAAGATAACAACAATTGGCTAAAAAGAAGACTTCAAAATGTTGGCACGTGTAAGAGCGAAAAGATAGACCAGACCAGACCACAGACCAGAGACCACATTGGGCCTGGCCCAGCCCACACAGAAGATTCAAGCCAAAAGGAACCACAAAACCAACTATGTGTGTACTATATATAAGCCAAGTATATAAGCCAAGAAAAGGGTCTGCATTACTTGATTTGCCAGACCAAAGTGAAAATTGTTAAATTATGCAAATTAGTTTGTGGCTTGAAAGCAGAAACCAAACTAGGCCAAAAATAAATACATCTTTAACATGAAAATTCACTTGAGTTGCTAAAATAATCGAAATCCATTTGCATACCTATAAGAGTTGGTAGTTGATTTTTTTAATAAAGTTGTAACAAATTGCATGTGGCTAACAACCGAAAGTGTTTTTGGCTTTTGGTTTTTTCTTGCTGCATGTGGGTGGTCAATATGCAAACAGAGTCAACATTATTTCCAACTTGTTGAACACTATTTTAGCTAAATATTGGCTCAGACAGCTTGACTGCACATAAACCAATCGCTTGTAAATAATTTCGAATAATATTCGTACCACAACAAAGTGTCAAAAAGTGAAGGCCACAACGCAGCTTGGCCAAGTTCTTAAATATTTACTGGCTAAGCAAACCAAAAAATATTTTATTTATTGATACTATCTGGTTAAGGTAAAGCAACATTATTTTAAAAATTTTTAACACGTTGTGCCTTCCGCTAATAAAATTTACAAATATTGTAAAAAATATGATTGTTGTAAGGTCTTTGAAAAATCAAAACAGATCCAACGGAAAGGGAAACCAAAACATGCGTTTTATATAGCCGTAAAAGATAGTAATAAAAAATGGTTATAAAAATCTATTACGCGTTTGTAACAGTTTTGTTTCCGAGATATAAGCTGCAAGTATAAAAAAGATAAGCTAACTTTTAAAAGAAAGTAAATAAAATCATCATATGACCACTCGCAGTTCGAAGCGCCGACAGACATATACACTATTTAGGCTATTTTTTGGGATATATAAAGTTTTAGAAATTAAAGTTTTATACAATTTTTTTTATTTATAATTATTTTTTCATCGCATTAAAGTTAATATTGAAGCTAAAATTGAGAATTGTCTCTGTTAAATAGCTTTAAAAATATTATTAAAGAACAATTTTAATGAAAAATTGAGTATCGAGGCGGCATGTAACGTCACGCCAATCATTTAATTAAATGCCGAGAAATCTGTCTAAAAAGCTACATTTTTATATTTTGCTCAGTTTTACAAAATTTAGGAATATCTTCGATTTATAATTGTTTATAATTATTTTATCATTAATTGTAGTATAGTTGATATTGAAGCTAAAATTGAGGATTTTCCTTGTTAAATAGTTTCAAAAATCTTGTTATAAAAAATATATTTTTATAACAATTTTTATTTATATTTTTTAAATGGAAAATTGAGTAAAGTGGAGTCATGTAACGTCACGCCAATCACTTAGAATAATTTAAGAGATACGTTTTTTACAATTTGCTGAATTTTAAAAATAAATATTAAAAGAATATTGCCAGTTAAATTATAATTTCCAAATTCCAATTTTGCTTATTTTGAAGTAAATTAATTTAAAAAAGAATTCATTCAATAAAAAGTGTATGTCTACAAAATTTGTAGAATTGAGAATATTAGATTTTATGTAACGTCACGCCAAGAATTTAATGTTTAAAAATCAAGAAAAGTTTTAGTTTCCCTTTTGCTTAATGACTTAATGTAAGAATTCATTTTAAAAAGTTGTAACATATATAGACAGAATTCGTAGAATTAAGAATTTTCTATTTAATGTAACGTCACGCCTAGCGTTTTTATACCATGTACCGTATGGTACCAAGGGTATATTAAGTTTATGCAAACCGAAAATGTATGTAACATATAGAAGGAGACGTGGAGACATCCCAAAGTTACCTAAAATATGATCAGGTTGAATAGAGAAGTCGATATACATGTCCCGTCTGTCCGTCCGTCCGTGTGAACGCCTAGATCTCAGAGATGGTAAAGCTGAGTTACCAAACTTTCACATTAGATCCCATATTAATTCATAGGAGGCAAGTTTATTTATTTTTTGATATCGAGGGATAAATTATATAGCTCCATAGGTGTTTGAGACGACCTCGACCAAAAAGCGTTTTAGATGAATAATTCGTTTGTTTATGAATATATCGTGACCAAATTTGGTATTCGAAAGTTTTTTATAGTTCCCAATCACTGTACCAAATTTGATCAAAATCGGTTGACTATATCATATAGCTCCCATAGGACCGATCGGCCAAAATAACTTTTTAAAGAAAAGTTCGCTATATTTGGTTTTTTAATAAAGATATCCTAACCAGATTTGGCGTTTGGAAATTTTTAGACCACTTAAGCAATGTGCCAAATTTGAACAAAATCGGTTGACTATATCATATAGCTCCCATAGGTCCGATCTTCCAAAAAATCGATTTTTTAACAAAATTTATTGTGTTTCGTTTGTTTGTTAAGATATTGAAACCAAATTTAACATTCGTGAGTATTTTATAGTTCCCAATCACTGTACTTAATTTAATCCAAATCGTTTGACTAGATCATATAGCTTCCATAGGACCAATCGGTCCAAAAACACGATTTTTATACAAAATTCGATGTGTTTTGTTTGTTTGTAAAGATATTTGAAATAAATTTGGCATTCATAGCTTTTTTAAGGTATTTAAGCACTGTGTCAAATTTTATTGAAATCGGTTGACTATATCATATAGCTCCCATAGGAACGATCGGTCAAAAAAAAATTTTTGCTGAAAAATTCTTCTGTTTTTGGTTTTTTGTGAAGAAATCGGACTTTATTACAAGCTAGTGGTACAGGGTATCCTAAAGTCGTCCGCGCCCGACTTACGTCCGCCATTTTTGTAAAATGAATGTGACTCTACTATATAGTGTTAAATTCCTGATTAGGAGTCCTAGTTTACATTGATCTACCTTAAATCCAAGAATTTTTTTATTATTTTAAATCCTCTTTAATTTGAATATTAGCTGTATCTTGATGAATTCAATTTTTTTTTTTAAATTTTATATTCCCATTTAAAAAAGTAAGTAAGAAAATTAGGAACAAAATATGCCCAACAGTAGAAAGCTCAAACTGATTTTACGCATTTAGATAAAGAAAACGTGAAATAAAAAGTAAACAAATTGTGATACAAAAAGCTTTGGCATTTGTTCTAAGAGCCAAAAAGCACAATTCGAAGAGAATTAAGTTAAAAAAAAAAGAGTGCTGACCAACGTTGAAATCACCGAATTAAATTTAAAAGTAGTATCATAACAAAACTGACATCATCTGCTGTCAAATACTTCGCTAATAAGCTCTAAAAAGCCGCTTCAAGTGGTTTAGTGGAGAATGAAAAGAATTGAAATCTTATTTAAAATGCAATTCGCAAAATTCCAATACAAAACTTAAGGCGCATAAATTCGCCAAAGTCTGGCGATTTTTATCGCACAACTAATTAATAAATCAACCAGTTAAACAAGTAAAAAAAAATAACAAAATAAATAAACACATTTAAATGCACAATTTATGTATAAATAAATTAGCCGTATCTTTGTAAAAATAGTAAAAAATTCAAATTAAAAAAATATAAAAAATAAAAACTACAATCAAAAGCACAACGTGGGCTGCCTTAGATCATCCATAACTAATTACTAAAAGCGCTTGAAAAACTAAAGAAAGTTTGGATTATTGTAGGTGTTGGCATCGTAAACTGGCTATTATTATTATAATTAAAAACAACGATCGCACCTTAACAAATGCAAATTAGTTTAAAAAATATTATATTATACTTAACCCTTGACCCAGTTTTAATACGATGGGAAACATGTCATGGTGTACATACCTGCAAAAGAAGAATAGATATTATAAGAATTATGTATTATAAAATATTTATAGTCATCATTTATTAAGTCAAACTGTCAATAAGTTAAAAAATGACCCAACAACATGTGGCGGTATTTTTTTTTAAGCTTTTAGGCAAATTAGCGTTGTTGTTTTTAAACTTTTTTTTTTATTTTTTATCTTTTTTTTATAAAATGTTCTGACCTAAGCCTCAGGCAACATCTGGGCACTTGGTTGGCTCAAAGTTTCGGTAGCTATATAAGTAAGCATTGTTTGATTACTTAGGAGTGCCTCTACATCAATCAAGTCATAAGCATGTGGGCCATAACAAAAAAAAAAAAATACTAACTGGTTATGAAAAATGTAGACGTTTTTTTCTATTAATTTGGCCAAAACAAAAGGCTTTAATGTATTGAAAAATCAGATAAAAAGGTGTCAAAAATGCAATTCAATAAATACTTTTATATTTTTAGGTAAATATTTATGTTATATTTTAAGCTGGTTAAAACAAAATGTTTGTCAAAATAAATACAAATGTGGTCAGATCAGAAGCAGAGTTGTGAGCTGGAGTTTATATGTCATAATACTATTGAAGAGCGCTTGCTTTTTCATAGTAAGGAAATATGATCCAATAACTTAAAAGGTGACGCAAAAACGTGAGCGAGCTGGGTTGCGCAAAAACAAGACTGGTTTAAAATTTTTTATGGCAGCTATATGAAATAGTGGTCAAATTTTGATGAAACTTCACAAAAATGTGTAGACTGAAACAAAATGCAGCTGGCATAATATTAGAAAAATTTTATAAATTTTCAAAAATGAATTTATTTCTTTAAGTGGTTTATTTTGGTAAACAATTTCAGTACTCTCTTTTTAAGAGACACAAATAGCTTCCTAGTCGTAGATCATAGTTGCTTAGGGTCACAGAGCAGCTTATTCCATGAAGGTAACAGTTCCTATACGATATCGAAGATCTTAGACTCGAATTGTTCGTAAAAGAATTCCCCTTCAGCTTAAAGCTTAACATAATTTTGAAAAAAAATTTTTTTTAACATTGCTCGAAAATTATGTTTTCCGTTTGTTTATTTGTAACTTCAATAATTTTTTTAATCTGTCCATATTATTAATCAATGTAAACAGCACATCAAAACCTATCTAATCATCTTTCCTGTCGATACATTTTGTCCACGAAATAGTTACGAATAACAGAAAAAAGTGCCCAAAATCATGATTTTTGAAAAATTTTCGAAAAAGAAGTTTTCCATTTTCGTCTTTCTCGACAGATTATTACCTTAAATACACTTTTATGCGAAGATTTCGATGACCCTTAAATATATATTTAAACCAGTGTAATTAGCAAGACGGTACGACGGAGCCGGATAGATCAGAAAAAAAGTCTGCTAAAATGCGTTCCTTGGAGCTGTGAATCCTTCTTAACGTCCGCGATTTTAAAATTTCTGTCTTAGAAGCTATCTACAATTCTTGATTTGTTCTTTCAAAGTACTAAAAGGAATAAATTTTAATTTGAAAGTGTTCAGATCACAAAAAAGTCGAGAATCAGAGACGATATAACTATAATTCTGGATTTCCTCTCTCAAAGTACTAAACGTAATGAAATCATAAATCAAAAGTTTTCAGAACACAAGAAATACGAGAATCCCAGACTGAAATCCTAGAATGAAATCTTAAATTGCAAGTGCAGATCACAAAAAAGCCGAGAAATCCAGGCGATACATCTACAATTCTTGATTTCTTCTCTCAAGGTATTTAACGGAATGAAATCTTAAATTGAAATAGCTTAGAGCATAAAAAGTTGAGAATCCGAGGCGATATATCTACAATTCTTTATTTCTTCTCT
Organism: Chymomyza amoena; assembly: GCA_037043745.1. Taxonomy (NCBI): domain Eukaryota; kingdom Metazoa; phylum Arthropoda; class Insecta; order Diptera; family Drosophilidae; genus Chymomyza; species Chymomyza amoena. The sequence continues at coordinate 194,143 of JBAMAX010000382.1, forward strand.
CAAAGAGCTCAGAGTACAAAAAAGCTAAGGATCCCAGGCCATATAACTTCCTTGAATATTACTGCCCGAAGTTACGGAGATATTATACAATATGATTTTCTTATCATTTTTGAAGGTTTATACAATTAAGCTTTAAACAGATACACTGAGAAAAAAATCAAGTATTCGGTACTTTCTTAGTTCATATTTTGAACTTAATATCAAACCAAGTACGGATTTGCTAAAATTAAGAATTTCGTTTAAGTAAATTTTTTTTCAGTACGAAATACTTTTATTAAGAATGATTGAACTCGAAAATAGCACGAAATTCGTACTTAATTTAAAATCTAGCTCAAGATTATTTCGAGTTTCCGAAAACTTTGAGGAAGTATCCGAGATCGATCTGCGAACGTACTTTTTGGTCTGGAGTGCTCATTTTTTATAAAGAGAGCAAGTGAGAGAGCTCAGAAGTGCGTAAATGGGATCTAAAGAATGGAATATACTCGAAAATAACACGGAATTCGTAATTAATATAAGATCACTTTCAAACTCATTTCGAGTATCCGAGATTTTGAAGGAAGTATCCGAAATCGACACTTAATTTATGATCACTTTCAAGCTTATTTCGAGTCTCCAAGATCTTGGAGGAAGTATCGGAGATCGATCTGCTCTCGCACCTGCAAATTCTAACGAACTTTTTGGTTTGGAGCGCGCATTTTTTGTAAAGAGAGCAAGTGAGAGAGGTCAGAAAAGCATTAATGGGATCGTACGAGTTGATTTACTTCTTTCAAGATGCTTTACATTAAGAATTCTTGCATAATTAAAAACTATTCTTGTTGCAAGTATTTTTTGAAAAATTTGAAAATCTAAAATCAAGCTTATTTGAACCGTAATTTTAGCAAACGTTATTTTTCTCTATGTAGTTTTTTTATGGGCAAGAGGAACATAAAGACTATATCCTTTCATTACCTTTCTGCGGTTTTCAAAAGTGTCTAAGGAAACGAAATTTGCTTCATAACAAAAAGCTGACGTTTGTGACGGCAAAAAAAAAAACTCTCCAACAAATTACTTTCCATAGATACTCCTACAATCTGTCCCCAGATTTTTTGCATAAAAATAAATTATTTCTAAAAACAAAAAAAAAAATTTAGAAAATAAATGCCAGCCCCCAAAAAAAAAGTCAAGGTGACACTTAGCTACAAAAACTTAGTACATACCAATTGTTGGCGAGGGAGTTAGCCATACCAAATACAATTGTATATTGACCTTTGCCAAATACAATTTTGTGTTCAATAATATTGCAAGACATAAATCTTGTTTCATTTGACAGCTAAATATTTTTGTCAAATTATTTGCCAAATGGACACACAAACAACAAAAACTTCAAAGTTTTCCAACTCAAACAAAAAGCCGACACAAAAATTGCGCCTGACCAGAACAAATAAAGTGTTTCCAGTACGACGCCATTTCAATTTATATGGTCATAATATATAATAGTATATATACAATACATAAAAGCAAAAACTATTAAAATTATTTACAACAAAAACGGAAAGTAGTTAGTTACACTAAACAAAGTCGACTACGGGTCGTATATATGTATCTATGTACTCTATATGGGGGCCGAAGGGTGACAAAAAGTAATTGCGCGTGTCGAAATGTGCCACAGAACGAATGAATGATGGAAACAAAAGTCAAATACAGATACATAGATACAAAGCTATGTATTTGATGTATGTATCTAAATATATATGCTTAAGTATGTATATAAATTAAACAAACATTCGCCGGCCGGCCGGCATGGCTGCATTCTAAATCAACAACTTGTATGTGGTCTGCATTTAAAAAATCGCTCAAGTTCCAAGAATGACATGCAAAAAGCAACAAAGACAGTCAAAGACAACCCTCACAACAACAACAACATTTCCAACAACTATCTCAAACTGACACGAAAACAAAAAGTGTTAACTACATTTTCGTACTAGATAGATGGACTTTAACAGCAGCAAACCATAGCTAAGCAAACAGAAATAATGTTTTATCGGGGTTGTGCTGAAAATCTCTGGAAGACGTGAAGTTTAGTTTCTATTGAATAGAATTTCAAACCTTTAAAAAATTTTAAAATTTTGTGACGACTTTGTGAAAACTCATATAAAATTTCGATATTTCGTTTTGTTTTTGCTATAGTTTGTCGTAAATATGTAACGTCACGCCAAAGTGAAAACGCCAATTAGCAATGTGGTTATTTTTTAGGTATCATTTTCTAGGCTTTTTAAGATAAAGCTAATATTTAAAAAAAATCCTTAATTTTTTGTATTTCCTTAAAATTTAGTGTATTGGAAAATATGTTTTCGGGAAGAGATTTTTCAAAAATATTTCCGGAATTTGATGATTGTTTAAAAATTTTTATTTCATATTTAATGTATACAAAGGTACACAAAAGCATATATTGAAAGACTTAATAGGCATAATAGCCGGTTAGCACTAGATCTTTTAGAAAGTACTTATATAACCAGAAAATCTAAATTTTTTTTTGCGTCTGAAATTCGTCGTGATGATATCTGAAAAAAGGTTTGTGCTGAGAAAAAAATTATTAGTAGCATTTTAAATGGATCTCTTTTTGATGATTAAAAGATTTTTAGATTTTTCCAAATTCGAAATATTTAGGGAATTATTGCTAGGTGAACATTTTTTTTATGCTTTTCTTTGACATATATCGTCAGCGAATGGCTATATCGTCAGCGAATCTTCTGCAACGAATGCTTTCGAAAGGAAATAAAGATATATAAAAATTCGATTTCAATAAAAAATAAAACTGAATTTAAAAAAAACGGCAGGGTTTATTCTCTAAAATATGTTTTAAATTAATTTGTAATTTGTAAAAAATGTTTTTTTTTTATTTGTAATGCAGTATTTTAGTTTTTATTTAAAACAGAGATATTTAAAAATTTGTTTCCAATAATAAATTTAATTCTGAATTACAAAAAAAAAAAAGACAAGGAGTTTAGTATAAAATATTTTTTTTGCATATAACTTGTCAGGGAAATTATCAACTTCCCTTATTCAGAAAGTTATGCTCATTTTAGAGATGGCAACGCCAATGCGTACTCTAAAACTTGGTACATTATAGAATAAAAAAATTAAATTAAAGTAATGGAATTAAAAAAGTAACAAGCTAAGAATTGCAATTTATATTTATTTTGATATTGAGTGACAAATTTAAGAAGTAAAAATATATACCAAGACCTGATCTAAAGATATTCAATGTCAAGGCAAACAAAATCATTTTTTTTTTTGTCAAATAAAATCGAGATAGACTTTCAAATTGGTCCATTTCGCCCATGTATATGTATTTATTTAAATTCACATAATCACAAAATAATAAATTGGTATACATTTTATAAAAATTTTAATAATAGTGTTTTATTGACAGTTCCATAAAGCGCTGGAAATGGGTATAAAAACCATTTTTTTGTATATAGAAAAACATTTCTCATTTCGCTATAATTCTAAAGTCAGTTATTAAGTTAAATTTATGTTAAAGCCTATTCATTTATGTCGAGTTACTTTTAATGTCCCTATGAGACTCATCGAATAATAGGTTGCATCGATCCCTGCTTTAGAGCTTAAAGAGAACTTAGAGATGGCATGTATATGAATTGTTAGTGACATTTGGCCCACCAACGTTTAGTTGTTCTGTTACAATTTACTTTAAAGCGATTTCAGGCACATCACTTAACAAGAAAAATAGCAGCAAGAGGTACAAAGATAGAGAGCAACAAATAAAAAAAAAAGTGCTAAGACGTGCAAATGTTTCAAAGTTTATTTCGTCTGGGATTGCATAAAACCCAACAACTTGTCAAGTGTATACATAATACGTTTGCCAGAGTGTGACAGCTCTGTGCGAAATTCGAATTCAACAAGAAAGAAAGAGACTTGTCATGCTGGAAAAAGCGGTTACAAAATATTTGACTATAAAATTTGCCAGTGTTGCATATTTTACAATTTTACAAATCTGCAAAGTGGCAGTTTGGCCATCACCAATTACTATGGTTTTGTGGCACCAAATCGTTGCAAGTTGCAACTGTGGCGGCTTAGCTTAAAGAAGATAGAGATACTTTTAACGATTAAGTTAAAGGGGTGTGGCATAGAGACAGATTTTAAACATTTGTAGTCCAATGTATGTATCTAAAACTATAGATTTCGATGTATTGTATTTAGTTGGTAAAAAAAAGCATCAAGAGATCAACAGCACACATTTTTTTTTGTCCTGTTTTGGCAGCACTGAAGCACAAAAAAAATACTAGAAAATACTTAATGTACTGTTAAATTATAAATTAATAGCTTTGAATTTAAAAGTGGCTTTAAATGGGAAATTATATATAATATAATATATTATAATATTTATTCTTCTATGTTATGTTCAATAGCAAATTAATTCATCGTCAGGAGTATTCGAAAAGCCCGATAGTTTCTCTGCCTATGCTTCTTTGAAAAATACTAATAAGTACAAAAAACATTTTTCAGGTATACATTAATGAAATCATTTATTAATTATTATGACTCACAAACTATTTTTCTACATACTCACCTTCGACTTGAGATACATTTATTACGTATCATGTTATAAAAACAAGAGATTTATGACATGACACGCCTTCTGAGGTCATTTGAAAAAGACGTTTAGGCGTGTCCTCGGTCTATGATTGGCCAGGGCACATGCAATTTGAGTTCAGATGGTTCTGGATCTTCTTACGTTTGCTAAACTTATTCAATATGCTGCCCACATATGGAATGACGAGATCCTGGAGAGAGGCGATTTCGGATGTATCACGAAACATTTCCCATTTGCGCAAAGTTTTGTCCAATAAAGTTCTCGATTTTTTGAGCATTTGACTATGCAGGCTGTTCCCAGATTTGAATGCCATAAGACCAAGTAGGCATAATTAAACTCTTATATAGGATTAATTTTATCCAAAGGTAGCTTGCTATTTCGTACTGAGTGGCCACTTCATTTTGCCAAGCTTGATTCTACAACTTCGCAGTTAACGATCCGTAATGTGATTGTTGTAACACAGGTTTTTGTCAAGATGAATTCCAACGATACGGCTAACGATATTCACAATTGGACATCGTCTTTCCATTTAAAGTAAGCGTTTGACATAAACTTTCATTAACGAGAATAAACGCTAGAAGATTTGTCACTATCAAGTCGAATGGTCCAGAGTTTCGCCGAAATACATAGTGTCTAGTTGAGTTCTATAAGGTAATTAACAAATATTCGATTGTTGTAGGAAGACGAAAGAATGGTAGTGTTGTCAGCTTACGTTGCCGTTATAAATTCAGGGAAACTTCCTGTTTGAGTACCCCTCGGTAAATTAATAACTTAAAATGGTGAATAAATTACTTTAAAAGAGCAACATTACATTGCATTGCACAGGAGATGAACTAGTCCAATATTTTCGAGAGTCTCACCTGTGCTTCATAGCTTTGAAAGATCAAATATTAATAAATGATTTTACGAACTTAAAAATGAGGAGCAGGAAGGGCAGATACTAATAATAAATACTAATAAAATACTTCAATATTTTGTTAAATTATAATTAAATACCTAAAGATTTAATATTTAGTTTAAAAGACAAATTCAATTTATTGACAGAAGATAGACCACGTCAAATATTTTTTTTCCTGTCCCGCCGCCCCAGCTTTGAAAAAAAAATACTAATAAAATACTTCATATTCTGTGTAAAATTATAAATTAATGACCTATAAACTTTAAAGTTACTTTTTAATAAGCATATTGAATTTATTGACATAGAGATCAACAGAAAAATATTTTTTATCTTCCTGTCCTGCATCTTCCAGTACTGTACAAAAAATACTAATAAAATACTGCATATTATGTAAAATTATAAATATTAGTACTATTATTATTATTAATTATATACAAATATTGGGCTTTGACACCGGATCAATTTAATTGACCTGACACCGACCATTCCATCATTCTCAAACGACTCGAAGGAAGATCCATGGAATATACTATCGTCAGTCTTCTCATACCTACGTCTTTGATGCTTTACGCATCTGTTCTCGCTGCAATCTTTCCCGTTTCCTTGCCAGGTCAAATTTAACTTAGTTCTACCCATTTCGCAATAAGTCGCATACTTTATACAAAACTTGAGCAATACATTGCTTATTGAGAAACAAACATCTTATGCTATATAAGACAGATTTGACAATATACCCTAAAGACGAAAAACCAAATTTCAGAAATATTTTATATAACAGAGTACATAATGTTTTAATCATATTTAGAGAGGAAAAAACATTTCAGAAATATTTGTAATAAAAATAATAATGCTCTAAAGTATTTTGAGAGAAATCCTTTACTAGAATAACAGATTTAATTCATTTTAAATAGGTCTCATCAGCTACCTACGAGTACTTCGGCAGGTATCAAAGTCTACTCCAAAAATATACCAAATTTAAATACCTATATACATTTGAATACTACCCCAACACTAAACTCTTAGCCTAGCTATCTAACCACTACCTATTATTTTTTCTAAAGATAGCAAACTATAAACAAACAGTTAAAAATAATGATTGAGTCAACTTGGACTCTTCCAGTTCGAAATCTAATTAATAAAACTTATCAGAAATTCAAGAAACGAGCTTTAAATATATTATGGTATCATTTTTTTTTTGCACGCCTGTCCAGTTATATATTCAAATACCAAAAGCGAAAAAAATACCAAAACAGCGATAAGCGCATAAATTAAAGAAAATGGTAAGGTGAGGTGTATATAATAGGTACATAATGTACATATATAAAGAAATTGCAAATGGCAAAGCACGCGAATCATGAAAAGCACGATAACAAATTTACAGGTCACGTTTTTCCGGTGCGCAAGGTAAAATTAGGTATTATGCAAATTAATTAGCCTGGTCAGACTTATGGTTAGGTAAGGTATTTTTTTATTTGCCTAGAACAATGTCTGATGAATTTTGACATTTTAATTTAATGTATCTTTGCGATAGTTGGTTATGCTTTAAGAGTTAATGTCAGAGCAACTAACTTGACGTTAGTTGGAGGCCCCCTAGACCAACTTATTACCATATTTTGTACACAAATCACGTAAAATTCGTGAAAAACTCAACCAAGTACAGTAGCTACTCGCAGTAGTCTACATTTAGGCGTAAAGTTCAATGAACTTTTTTGCTCATTGTTGTTAGAGAAGTTGGTATGTTATAGTATTGTATTATGTGCGGTTGTCTTTTTTTTTCACCTCGTTATAATTTGATGTGTGCTTGTTGTTGTTGTAGCCCCGTCATTTGTTGCTCTAACTGTTTTGCATTGTTTTATGGTCAACATGTTTCAACTTTTTATTCATGTCTACTCGCAACATGTACATGGGAACCAACCTCAAAGCTGACGATGTCGACGTGCTGCAACAGTTACCATTTAATATATATCTGGTTCGGAGTGGTTTCGGGGGGCAGCTCCGACAGTTCATCACACACACACATATGCAAGCTATTGGAGTCGCTCCTCAAATGCGTCATAGAGGTACTGTTTTTTTTTGTTATGTCTAGAAGCTGCACAATACCGTTGAATTTTATGCTACTTGTTTTTTTTTTATGTACATAGCACCCGGTTTTTTTTTCTTTATAGGTTAATTTTTTATACTATTGCATTAGGTGTGAATGAGTGATGGCTATAAAGTAGACCAAACACTCGGTTGATTGGACAGCAAAGTTTTTCAACACGTTTTTGTTTTCTTTACAAAGCTAATTTGGCATGAAGTCGTTAAGAACTTCAGTTGGGAGCACGTTTGGATTACATAATTAAGGTACATCAAAAAAAAGTAGGTAACGTACGGATTTTATTTAAAGACATTCCGACAGTAAAGTTCCCTGCAAGTTCTTTAATTTCCGTCGCGCCTGTCAGATTTTATATAAGCCTGAACTCCTCCAGGTCGTCGCTCAAAAATACCCTCGAACTCCCTTTAATGAATATATACGAAACTCTTAAGCTTAAGTTCATAAAAGCAATAAACAAAAAGGCATCAGAGATTTTAATGTCCAAGATGATTTGGATATCAAAAATAAGATTGCTCTGAATCTAATTCCTCGACTGTCAAACTACAAAACCTTTAAAAGTTAAGCATTCCTTAGAAGGCTTGACTATATTTTTTGTCTGGGTGTTCAAATTCCACATTTTACGCGACGCTGTAAAGCAGGATTCGAGTTTGACTGCACAAAAACAAGACTGGTTCAATTTTTATATGACACCTGTATAAAATATTGGACAAATTTTGTTGAAACTTTACAAAAATGTGTATACTAAAACAAAATACAAACTAACGAAAATTCTCGAGATTGTAATAAAAAAAAACAAATAAAATTTGGAAAACAATTTTTTAATAATTTTCTTGAAACTAAAAAGGTACGTTGAACCCGATCGCGAAATTCTTGGAAAATGTCAGCAATTTGAAAAGTCATCAACAAGTCTTAAAAAACTGGATCGATTACTTAGGCCAACATGGTTTAGTTTATTTAGTTATTGGAAAGCTAAATGTCATAAATAAGTACTTTGCCGTGTAGAATCCGAGTCTGTGGTTAGAATTGACCTATCACGTTATGAATGAGATATTTGAGGTTATGTACCCGAAAAACGGCATAACTTCCAATAGCCAAAACTGCAACCCTGTAGCCTCTAAAGTGGAAAGAAACAACGTTTTTCTGATACATAACCTCAAATATCTTAAAAATCCAGACGTTATGGGCCAATTCTGACTCCGGAAACGGATTCTACGCTGCAAATTACTTAGGAAATGACCTTTAGCTTATTTCCAACCGACATGACCCCGGTATTTGTAGACCAGTGTTATGATCGATAGATCCACTTTGCTTTGACGTTCCTTCCAGACTACCAAAATTATTACTGAGATAGTGTTGCCCAAAACCCTGGAATATACATTTGTCGTCGTTCATAACATCTTAAAATTTTTCAAAACAAATCGCAGTGATTACCTTTACCTCCCATCATACAAGGTTCAACTAACTCAGGAGCTGAAACTAGTTGGATGAGAGTAAAATAAAGTAAGTTAATGCAGATTTTCCGAAATACACAGATTGGGAGCATTTTCATCTGACTGGATTCGAATGAAAACATTCCTTTTACTACAATAGATCAATGTCGAGTTTTAACGCGTCGTAAGCAAATAAGTTGCATTTGCGGAATGGCATTTCGATTGCGGAAACGTTGAGAATGCTGCAAATAGCCTTTGGGGATAGGACTCTGTCTTCAAGAATGTTTACAAGTGCTACAACGAGTTCATGGCGGGACGCGAGACTGTTGAGAGGAATGTGGTATCTAATCGGCCAAAAACATGGCCTGATGAACACCTTTGAGCAAGTCAAAGAAATAGTGGTTGGAAATCGTCGATTGACTAAAAGAGACATTGCAGATATTTTGAGTGAAAAATTGTGCTTGAGCTCAATCCCGAATTGTCCCAAAAAGACTCAAATTTCAAAATCACAAGGCACTGGTTCTTCGTGAGCATTTCGAAAAAAATTCAAAATAAATCGTTCCGCAACCTGCTTATTCACCTGATTTGGCTTCCTATGACTTCTGGATATTCAACAAACTCAAGAGACTGCTCCGGGGACACCGTTTTGACCCGATTGAGGTGATAAAACCTGAATCGCAGAAGACTCTGAAGGCTATTCCGAAGGAGGACTTTGGAGCGGAAGAGATTAATTTGTAGGGGATGAAATAGATTTAGATAAATAAATAATGATTTTGAAAATAGAATAAAATTAACCTTCAATTTGATCGCAGAAGTATAACCCCACGAAAGAAGGATTATGAAAACAAACAATAAGACATCATTTAGATCTTCTAACTCAATAAAGGAATAGGAGAAACAGGACTAGATTTAACGACATGGCATCGAGGGCAAAGGCTGGATAGAAGGCACACAGTTAACCTCTCCATGTCTTATACATATATATTTTAACTTAAATTAATTTAAATTTTCGAACCGCAGCACTTTTGGGCAATTTTCTTCTGAAACTAAATGAAGGTTACTGATTTAAAGCTCTGAAATGATATTTGAATTTTTGATAATGCTCTTTGTCTATCTAAATAAGTTCCTCAACAAAGATCTTCCTGCCACTTACTTTACATGCAAGCTTTCAATATGCATTTCCAAAGAAAAAACAATTCATTAAGTAGCATCGTTTAGCTTACCTAACAACCCACAACAGCGGCCTGCAGACTCTAGCACCTCCATCAAATGGTCCTAACCAGCATTTCCAATTTAATTTCACTTTCTATTAGCGCATTATTATAGCCCAACTTAAAGCTAAACTGGCCAATTGAAAAAATGCAGCTTTGCAGCTTGGATCATCCCACAAAAGATCTTCAAATGCTGTTTAGCATAATGCCGGAAGTAATGGCCTTGACTGCAGAGCTAAGTAACCAGCTAACTATCCAACTAACCAACTAAGTAATTGCATTTAATAGCTTGTTAATGGCATATGCAAAAGATGGCACTTGAGCTGGAGCTGGAGCGGGAATTAGTGGTGGTTCCCCAGAGGTGCCATAAGAAACATTGCAAGTAACGCCCCAAAAATATAAGAAAACATTAATCATGCTAATGGACAAAACACTTTTTCTACACTCACTTGGAAAATTACAATCCAGAAAATAACAAGCAGCAAAGGCTTCAAAGTATTATGTACCAACCAACCCAACCAACATGGGTGAGTGCACGCCTGAGGTAGCAGCATAAAAAGGGAAAACAATTTTCCAACGGCCAAGAGTTTTCCACATCGGCGCACAAAAATTAGCAACGCCGTAAAGATCAGCTCAAAAAAAGCAAAATGTGTATCAAGAAAATTATATACGTATTTTCAATAGTAGCTGACCGGCAAAATGCAAATTTTCTTACAAAAAACCATTTTTTTTTGTCCCAAGTTGTAGGTGAGACGCAACAACGACACAAAAAAAAGTTGAAAGTAAAAGGAAAGCATTTTTCAGTAAGACGACGACGACGACGACTTTCCCAAAAAAGGCACAAAAAAAATCACATTTTGTAAGGCGCTGGCAAAGAAAAAAATCCATTAAGTCAAAATAAATAAGCTTAGGCAACTGGTCTGGTCTGGTCTAGGTCTGGCGCAGGTCTCAAGAGCAAGAGCTCCGCCGACTCCCACTCTGTCGTGGGTGTGGCGCTGCTGGCCTGGCCAAGCGCATTGGGGATTAACATACATTAAGTGCAGTGGCAAAAACGAAAAGAAAAGCTTCGAAAAGCCAAAGGCAACATGAAATTTCTGTGTCTGTGTTGCAACTTAAAGCAGGCTCATAGTTGAAATTCGTTGGTTAAATGGATTACGAGGTGGGTTCCAAAATTGGCAAGCACTTTGGATTTTGGGTAGGAATTTTTGTTAGGGCATTCATAGTTGTGCGTATAAGAAGTTTGGGGTTTGGAATTCGTTTAATCGAACGCCATATACCATATGGTATATACCATACCAAGTTCATTTACTAGTTCAATTTCGTTTATTAAATGGATGTAACTGATGTGTTCCATGAATGACAACTACTTTAGCATTCTGGAAAAAAAATTTTGGGATTCAAAATTATGTATACAAGTAATTTAAATACATTTTTCATCTTTTGTTTTGAACTAGTTCAAGCGAACAAAAGCGTAGAAACTTAATTTTTTTGACAACATTTTTTTTTATTCATTGTCGATATGAGACCTTCGAATATATTCTTCTTCCTTATTTGTTCGCAGATCTTGAGTTTTTAAGTAAGAAATACTTTTCACTCAGCGTTGAGTTTGGAACAAGTTCAATTAAGTTAAATAATAACACTGTCCTACAGAATTGACAAAAATCAAAGAACTTTTCAAGTGACCTAGTGTACGTTGTAGGTCTTGACGAGTAGATCACGATAGCGTTTTTCAAAATTGTCTAACACCCCCAAAATCGGAAGTTATCGCTTAAAAACCGTTTTTCGGGTACTGCGATCACTCCCACTATCACAACGTCGCCATTTTTCAACCGATTTTCAATTGCTTTACGGCTTTGGAAAGAAGAAGATTCAAGCTTTAAGATGATATACACTTGTTTATACTTTATACAAAGCAACTACGAGATTTTCTAAAAGATATCTAAGATTTACACTTTTTTTATTCGATTTTCCCACTTTGAAGTCATTTTTATATAACATTTTGTCAAAACACCTTTACTTTTTTACATTTAATCTTAAAGAAATATTAATTCCGAGTAAGAAAAGTTATGGTTTATTAAAATCGGTCGATAAATGCTTAAGTTACGACGCTTATTGTAAACAAGAAAACCAAATTTGGTATAATGCTTAAGAACAATAAAAACCTTACAAGTGCCAAATTTGGTCGCAATATTTTAAAAAACAAACGAAATACAATAAATTTTGTTAAAAAATCGATTTTTTGGAAGACAATTACTATGGGAGCTATATGATATAGTTCACCGATTTTGTTCAAATTTGGCGTTTTGAAATTTTTTAGAGCACTTATGCAATGTGCCAAATTTCAACGAAATCGGCTAACTATATCATATAGCTCTCATAGGAATGATCGGTCAAAAAATCGATTTTTTAACAAAATTTATTGTATTTCGTTTGTTTTGTAAAATATTGCGACCAAATTTGGCACTTGTAAGGTTTTTATTGTTCTTAAGCATTATACCAAATTTGGTTACGATATCTTCATGAACAAACGAATTATCCATCTAAAACATTTTTTTTGTCGATGAAAATTGAATTTTCTTGTTTACAATAAGCGTCGTAACTTAAGCATTTATCGACCGATTTTAATAAACCATAACTTTTCTTACTCGGAATTAATATTTCTTTAAGATTAAATGTAAAAAAGTAAAGGTGTTTTGACAAAATGTTATATAAAAATGACTTCAAAGTGGGAAAATCGAATAAAAAAAGTGTAAATCTTAGATATCTTTTAGAAAATCTCGTAGTTGCTTTGTATAAAGTATAAACAAGTGTATATCATCTTAAAGCTTGAATCTTCTTCTTTCCAAAGCCGTAAAGCAATTGAAAATCGGTTGAAAAATGGCGACGTTGTGATAGTGGGAGTGATCGCAGTACCCGAAAAACGGTTTTTAAGCGATAACTTCCGATTTTGGGGGTGTTAGACAATTTTGAAAAACGCTATCGTGATCTACTCGTCAAGACCTACAACGTACACTAGGTCACTTGAAAAGTTCTTTTTCACTGTTGGACAGTGTAATTAGTACTATCGCGCTGATTTTCTGGCTAAATTTTTTCATTAAATGGATTTAAAAGGTGTGTTTCAAAAATGACCAGCACTTTAGTTTTACGGTAACGATTTTTTTTGGTCTTCAACATTAGATATTAAAGAATTTGAAATTCAACCATCTTCTTCATTTTTGAACTAGCTCAATCGAACAGTATCTTAGTAACCATAGCTTAATATTTTTGCCAAAAATTATTTTATTCATGAGAATTTCGAATATATTCTTCTTATGTATTTGACTGTACTATAAACTAGTTCAATTTCGTTTGGAAAGGTAAAAGGTATGTTTCAAAAATGACAAGCACTTTATTATTATGGAATGCGTCGAATGCGACCTTCTTCCGTTTTGAACTAGTTCGATTGAACAATTAGTTACCTCAAAAATTTAGTTTTTTGGTAATGTTTTTTAGCATTCTATTAAAGTATATAATAATTATTATATTTCGCTCATTTACTAGTTTAATATCATATCATGGTTATTTAAGGTGTATTCCAAAAATGAACACTTCAGATTTTGGGTGAAATTTTTTTTTTTTTTGCTTTCAATATTGTCTATTTCTCTCTCATATCGTTCATTTACAAGTTTAATTTATTTCGTTCAATGGACGACTTGCGTTTCAAAAATCACAAGAACTTAAATTTTTTGGTATGAATTCTTTATTATTGAATTAGCTCAAACTAACTATTATATATCGTAGTTGGTTATATTTTGTCAATTAATGTCATATTTACTCTCATCTCGTTCATTAACTAATTCAATTTCATTCTTTTAATGGAATTACCCACATACGAGGTGCGCTCCAAAAATCGTAAGAGCTTAAGTTTTTTGGTATGAATTCTTTATTTTTCAACTAGTTCAAACATACAACCTATATCGTAGTTATTTCTTATCTTGTTTATTTACTATTTCGCAGTTATTTAGTATTTCCTTTTAAAGTTCGCAACATACATAGATATTCATATTAAGTCAAACAGCACTGAACTAGACTTCGCATTGAACCTTTGCAGAATATTTTTTTCTGGTTCGTTCTTATATCTAGTTCAAACATCAGTTCAAAGTTCCTTTGAATCACTAATGTTTTTTTATTTATTTGAATAGGTTCAAATAGTTCCTCAATCTACCACAAAACAGAATTTCTTATTGAATCAAAATTTTATTTTTAGAACATATTTTTAAATCTTTTTCTTGCAGTTGCTGAAACGAGGCATCATCTTTTATCATCTTTTAAGACATCTTTGAGTACTTATAAATCGCAAAGCAAAATTTTCAATTATGGTTACTTTTTAGTTTTTATATTGAACCAGCTCATAACTATCCCAATGGTATGTTCACACTTTTTTTGAGCTGTTTGTCAACATTGAAAGCAAAGACTTTCGTGCAATTTTAAAATTGCCTTATTTTTTGAACACATCTCTTACACATATATTTAATTGACACGATTTGACTTTTTTCATATATTATTATTATTATAACAACAGCATTCTATTTTTAAAGCTGACTGCAGGCGACAATGACAACAAACACACGACAAGAACAAAAAAAACCCTCTAACTTTGCATAAATTAAAAGCAAGTCTTGCTCGAGATATTGTTTATGGTTTGGATTTGTTTTGTTTTTTTGTGGCAATTTTGTTTTTGGCATTGTATAACTTCCTTAACCCCTTCCACCCGTTTAAATAAACCCAACAATCTTTTAGCCCACATCTAAAGACAAAAGCTGCCGTCGCATGGCCAAAAGGCTTTCAATTAAAAAGGCGCGCACGATTTATTTTGAATTTCTGTTTTTTACCCCCCAAATATACAAGTATAATTTTAACGCCAAAGTTCGACAGCGCCAAAAACAAAACAAAAACAGAAAAAATTATAAACATGCCATGCTTTAAAATGCACTCAACTATTTACTATATAGTAGTATATATGTAGTATATATACTCCACATACTATATGCATGGTGTATATAGTACAGTGGTGTGTCTCTGTTTGTGTGAGTGCATAGGAAATTGGGGGCCAAACGAGGTTGTCTAGCTGCTTGAACTGACTCGATTGAACCGAGTACTGGCTGCTGCGGCCTGATGTCTGTCTCGACTGTCTCCACTGACTCTGTGACTCATGAAGTTGGCCATATTGATACAATTTTTATACTCCATTGCAAGCAATGCAATCTCCAAATGGGGCTTATGAACTTTATGGTGGTAAATGTTACAGCCCGAAGAAGGTGGAGACAATGAGCTTTACTATTCTATATGGTAATGGATTTGTCTGCTGCAAGTATGTTTTGGTATCAAAAACGTAAGCTCTTGGTGGTAATCAATGAAATCTCTTCCAAAGCATCGCCAATTTGTGTGTCCAACAATGGCGTATCCAAGTGGGTGGTATTCGGATCCGGACCCCCCAAAAGTTCTTAAAATGGGATGAAAGTCTTTTACGAGTCAGATATGCATACTCTTCGAAGTGAAGAGCCCCCAAGACCAAAGCCTATATCCGCACCTGCTGTCAAACATTCCTTTTAAGGAAATATCTCTTTGAAATTATGCTATTCTTCACAGTTTTGATCTTTGAATTTTGATCAGATTTCTAGCACACCCGCGTCATGATCAAACTATTTGTGGCGCTTTAAAACATTTTTTTTGCAGAGTACTAGGTCCCAAAACGTGGCACTCCACTTCGAAGGAAGATTTGGCAGTGCATGATCTCGATCACAAAAATGCATTCCGGAATAATGGAATGCCTAGAGAAAGGATATGCCGAAGAGAAGTTAGAAGAGAAGAGAGTAGAGTTAGAGAGCAAAAAGTGAGATTGGCAAAATATATCATATATTCATTATTATTATTGAACCATCGCCAAAAAGAGTCAGGTGCTCTAGTGGAAGTTGCCAGAAAGGTCAGATCTTCTATTAATAATACTTCCAGGTGCTGGGTACATTTCGTACGAAATACAGAGGAGGCACAAAGTGCTGAAGCTTCCTATCTATTCTTTGTAGTCTATATGAATCATGGTGCAGTGATAATAAGTACTCTTTCATATACTCCTCTGGCAAAAGAACGAAAGTTCGTATGTTTGTCTAAGTTTTCTCAAGATCGGAGAAGTGAAAACTACGTGCAAAGCCTTATTATCGTTCTGGTTTCCAGAGTAGGTTTAGAATACTATCACAGTGCCTCATGCTTATCGTAAAAGCCCATAATTGAGGATCCAAATCTTGTACCAAGGGTGTTCAGAAAGCCTATAGAGTTATTTCTGAGTTGACCATTGGGGATTATAGAGGTGATTATCGGGTTAAGCTTTGGCTAGGCAAAGCGAACTACAATCGGCTACCGTAACACATATATTGACAGAGGCTTTGAGATAGCCCTCGATCCAACTCAAGGGTAAAGCCATTACCTCAAAAAATCCATAATTTAAAAACAAATTCACAGCCTCTGGCGGCCCTCCAAATTAAAAATAGATGGCAAAATTGGATTCCTCGAACCCAAAAGTTTCCAAATACAGATTCAGTTACAGAAAAAATTAAATTTTTTGGCCTTGTAAATGGAAGGTCTAAATCAATTTTTGAATATTTTGATAAAAAGCGATCTCGAAATTAATTTTAAACCCATAGTTTCCTTTTCAAAGTTGCTTAAATTGACCCAAAGGATCAAAATCGCTAAGAGCCACAGAAAGTTTTCTCGTTTTAATTCAAAAAGATCCGCCCTAATATGCATGGATTCCGCGGTATTAATCCCACCTAAAGAATATGGCACCAGGTTGAAATGTCCTTCTGGTTTTCGCTGATATTTGGCCTTTGTAGGTTCATATTATAGAACAGCTTGCTTTTGGTGGCATGGGATGACAGCTGGTTAGGAACCGAAAAGTATAACAAATTGCTTTTCATTTTCCTGAAAATTCCTTCAAATTCATAAAAAGACATGAAAATATTGTGAATAATTATGTAATCCCTGTGAGAGTGCTGCTCAGGAACAGGGTGGAAGGTAAGCCGTCTGGTTTCTTTCTTCTTTACTAGGGATTTCCTTATAAAGGTGATCACTTTAACAATTCAGCCACTTTGCGATCTATTCTATTACACTTTTTGCTTGAATCATATTATTGATTAGTAATTGCACCGGGTTCCTGAGAGACCTTTGGCACCGGGGGAATATCCCCCTTTCGACGGGACTGATTGCTATTATCTCCAATATGTTATTAATATGTGTGACAAATTCTTATCTTCGATGTTTATGGGATACTAAAATTGTTTTTTGATGTGGATAAAAAGACTACCGCCCATATTAGACATGAAGCTAGGCCAGAATCAGAAAAACTTATGGATAACTCAGATATGTCAAACCAAATCATATGCTTCATATAGATACAGTTGCACATTTTCAAAGCTTCAAGGTATAACATAATATTCTTACTCTTAAGGATAAAAATTTATATTTTACTCCTACTACATTATACACCAATCCTAAAGAGCAACCCATAGTCATTAGTTTTGTACCCAACACTTCTCACTTGTCTTTTTATCTGCTTTATTTTTCGAATGATTTTGCTTTTCATTTTTTGCCATTGTGAAAAAAATACCAGGCTAAAATGAAATATGTTGCCAAATGATGTATGACGTTGAATGGGGCACGGCTGGAACTGCAGACACTACAAGAGTCCAAGTCCATTGCATTGGCGACTGACGTGAGCAGAGGAAGGAAAAAAGTCATATAGAGTACATATATTATGTACAAACATATATATACAGATAATAATAAGCAATAGCTGGAGCAACTTTAAATAAAGACAGCCGCTTCATGCTTCATGCTACTTTTCCTTTGAATTCTAATTTACAAGTGAAAAGCCGGAAAAGTCATGCTGCCAATGTGTCCGTTGTTCATTCAATTGGTCAGTGGCGGCTTCGTCGGCATTCCCCTCCTAATGCATTTAAATAAATCATTTTAATTAATCATTTTGCTTGGCAATTCTTTCAACACGCCGTAGAGCTTGGGGCTTGGGAGCTGGGGCCAGCCAGAAACTACTTTGACTCTCTTGAAATGAAAGTTGAAAGTGTTTTACCGGACCAAAGTGCTTCCTTTCACATTGCACCCAACGACAGTTTTTCGTGCACGGTGCTAGATAAATGGAAAAGTTAAACAACGGGAGCGTAGAAGACCCCAATGGAGCTACATTCGGTATACGTTCCAAGACATTTTTATGTAGTATGCTCCAACGCTGCAGCTTGACGGCATCCAAAGATTGACGCTGATTGCGCGCTAATTAAGTGCTGCCTGTGTCTGACAGTCCGTCTTTGCACTATTCCACCTGCTTGTCTTTTTTTTTTGCCCCGTTTAAATCTCTAGAGATCACAATGAGAAAATAGTAGGTACATTTTTCTCAGTTGCGAAACTGCCCTGAAATGTTAAAGTTTGCCATTTTATTTAGCTTTGGCATTTAACAATTATTGCCAATTGCTTCATTCATAAAAAACCAGAAAAAATCAAAGCTAATCTTTGAATCGGGAGCAATTATGGGGCGACTACGAATTGTAGTGCACGCTTATCAGCGATAAGCTCGACAGGAACATGGAACTGTTAAGCAGACTGAAAATAATTACATGATGTCAGCTTTAATGTATTATGCTGGTAATTATTAATGTTTAAAGATAAAACAAAGTGCGCTGATAAGACTGGGGGCGACGAGTTCTATATATACCCAACGAAAAGCTTTATATCTTAAGTTATGTATTTTGCTATGTTTCGATAACCATAGTATATACTTATATAAGGTAAATGCAAAATACTATGACATAATTTTTGTTTACCAATTGCAGAAAGCGTTGGTATTAAGGCTAGGCGTCAGTTTATTGACTGGAATTCAGCCAAAAGTTATGTCTTATGTCTAGTCACACTTAGAGCGCAGTTCAGCGAACTGACTAAGCTGAACTTTTCAGCGCCAATAATTTAAGCGGTCTGTCAATCTTCCGTGAACATCCCGGGAATAGAATGAAGTTTATATTTTTCTGGAGACGATTGCTTAATTGAATGAAATTATGGTCATACTGCCATCAAAAGTTCTAAAGGGAATATGGGATAGCACCCAAATTACGTTACCCATTGAGGGGGTTTTGAAAATACCTCGCATGGGCATTCGAACGGGGGTGGTGAGGGATGGAGAGGGTGTTGGTAGAGAGGAAGAAGAGGAAGGAGAAGGAGAGTGAGGAGGAGGAAGGAAGGAGGAGTGAAAGGAGGGGCGGGAGGAGCAGGAGAGGTAGGTAGGAGGGGAGAGGGGATGAGGAGAGGCCTATTATTGGCCTAAAACTAAATGAATAGTAATCGAAAATGTTTCAAAAGGAATCCCGCCGATTTACTAGGCAGTTCCTGAGATCTACTAACTTAATTAGCTGAACTTTTGTTTATAAGTCAAATATCTTGCATATCTTCAAAAGTGGACCTCAGGAACAGAGTCTAGACGAAAGCGACAGGTTTCTACCTTACTAGGGATTTCCTGATGAAGATGACGTTCACGTCTTGAGATCAGGACTATGGAAACTCAGCTAGTTTGATATCCAATGTAATAAATTACGATTAACTTCATTGTGTTTGGTTTGCTTGTAATTGTTCTTGTCCATCCAAAATAATGGTGGAAGGTAATAAATTTTATTTGGGGTGGAAGGGACATGGCAGAGTAAATAATAGTTTTTCCTCACTTGACTATTTTGTCTGTCGCCCGTAGGCGAAGATCCCCACATTAATAACTGTTCGAGAGAAAAGGCCCATGCTCCTGTAGCAGATAAGGAGGAGAGTAGTAGTAGAAGAGAACACGAACGTACATCACTCCTATCCATCCAAAATAATGGTGGAACCGATTCGATTTTTTTTATGGGTGGAACGGACATAGCGAGATAATTAATATATTTCCCCTGACTTAACTATTTTATCAGTCACTCCCAGGTGGAGATCTCCACATTAATGACTGTTCGAAGAGAAGAGCCCTATGCTCCACTAGGAGAAAAGGACGACAGTGGTAGTATAAGAGAACAGGAACCTACAGCCTATAGTTGAATCCGAACGGAGGTGTCATGAATTAACAGAGATTGCCGATCTTAGGAAAATGAACCAATGCCTCTCGAGATCTCAAGCCACCGATCATCGTGTTACAAAGCGACTACGCTACCATTACCCTATCGATCACAGAATATAATAAAATTATACATAACCAGCCTGCATATATAAGGAGCTCAAATATTAAGTTTGGTAATCCTAGCTCCACTAATCTGCAAGATTTAGGCGTTCATAAAGACGGACAAAGATTAAGAAGGCGCACCTGTCTAGAACAAAGGTCTATTGTTCTCATGACTATATTGGAGGTAATTTAGGAGTTCTTCAATGGATTAGTGCGACAGTAAGTTTTAAGAAACCCATCGAATTTCAAGGTACTGGAATTTCGTAGTATTTACTCCCAATACATTGCAAAGGATATGCGCAGAAAAACAGATCACAAAAAAAAACTCCCAATAAAAACACTTTCCACGCAAAAATTTCCTTCTATCTCTACCGATTAGAAAACATACTTTCTTTCTATAATCAAAGACCACCTCCGCCTGCTATTAGCGATAACAAACTCCATACCATAACGGTTACTTCTCTAAAAAGACAACAATTTAAATGAAGAACGACAAAAACATATCCATTAGTTATTTATAGCATACCAGAGACGACGACATTGACTAATTTGGTCAACTACTTAGTGCAGACATGGAAAAGATTTCGCTGTCATAGCCATATAGAGAGGGAACTACAAAAGTTATTATGCCTATATTGAGAACAGGCATTCCAAACACTCTGCTAATAGCTAGGAAACTTTTGTAACCGTAGTAAGAAAGTGCTTGATAAATAGTAAAGCTTTCTTACAAATCAACAACGACACTTTTCTTCAAGTATTTTAAGATTTTTTTCTTACTTACTCGGTATTTATTTTATTTTAAGGCAGTTAGAAAGTCTTGCTGCAAATATGATAAACGTTAGACAACAAACAACTAACTACAACACTAAAAAAAACTGCAACAACTACAACACTTTCTCAAACAAATGTTCCGCGCAGTTGTCGGTCATTAGAAGAAAACTCAAGAGAGAACAACATCAGCATCTAAACTGGAATGGCAACTTGGCTAACACAAAAAAGAAGAAGAAAAAAAGAAAAACAAGAAAAAAGAAAATAAAGTAGAACATAATCAAGTAAGAAGGAAAAACACCGCAAAGCACAGCAACTAGATTTTCCGCAACTCTGCGAAAGCCAAAGGTGGCCAGAACATTAAGCCAAGCCAACAGTGACGTAGATAGGGGCACTAATGGGTTGTATCCTTTTATGCGTCGACAACAATTGTGTAAGATTTTAGCGGTTGTGGGGTTGAAAAGAGAGAGGGGATTTAAAATGCAGTTGGGTAAAATGATATCTAAAGGGTTGTTGGTTAGTTAAATAGACAGCTGCTGTAATGTAGCTTAATCCTAACTAGCTATGGGTCATACTTGAGTAGGTTATTAAAGGCTTAAAAGAATTATCAGCTATGAAACTCTGGATAAATAGGTATATGATACCAACTATAAAAGGGCTTTAAAGTTCTTATTTTTAAAAACTGTGAAGACTTGACTAACTAAACAGGTCAATATGATTAAGTTGTTGGGAAGCTAAGGGTCATTTCCGCGAATTAGCTTGCTGCATAGAATCCGAATCCGGGGTCAGAATTTTGCGATTTTGGGATATTTGAGGTAATGTACCCGAAAAACTGCATTACTTCGAATAGCCATAATTTTGCAAAAAAAAATCGTAATGGATCGCTTGAACTCTTAAATTAAATGGTAAGAAGAGTGATACTAAATGATCCTGGAGAGTCAGACCATCCTGTACACAACATCAAAAGTAGGAGAAACACATTTTTTTAGCTTCCAAACAACTGACACGGCCCCGGTTTTTGTAAACAAATGTTATCAGTAACGTAACGCCATACATCATTCAATCGATATTCATGTATCAATTTTGGAACCTTTCCCATATAAATATATACCTATATTAATGCTTGATCAAGTCAAATCTTTCAGAAATACCAAGAATTTGGATGGGATCTATATCTTTTGTCTTTAAGCAGGCTTTTGGTTCAATCAAAAGAGCTAAAATCTTGTATGTCTTCCAAAGCCTTGGAATTTCAGCAAAACTAACGAATAGTATGCGCTACTCTCTCAAACACATCAGCGAAGGTCTTAATCCAAGGCCAGCTTTCTGAGGCCTTACCGATAAAGACGGGAGTTAAACAAGGAGATGCTCTGTCCACAGTTACATTTAACATGATGTTACACTTCGCCATAAGAGAAGTAAATAAAGGGGGAACACATCTCTAGAAATCATCACAAATCTGTGCATACGATGATTCGCGATTTTTGCGCAAAGCCTAAACGAACTCAAGAACGTCTTTGTATCAATCCATGAACTAGTTAACAGACTCGGACTGCAGATAAATGAAACGAAAACAAAATATATGCTTGGATCCTTAAGGTCACAACAGCCTCAAGACCTGAGGATAGGTCCTTTTAGCTTTCAATCAGTCGCCTCTTTTAAATACTTAGGAGCTTTGTTCTCGAGTTCTAGTGACTCGACATGCGGAATTAAGGAGAGTCATTGCAGCAAATAGATGTTATTTTTCATACATCAAATCTAAACTAATCTTTCGAGAAACAAAACTGCAGATGTACAAAACGTTCGATCAACCGGCCTTGACATACGGCTGTAGGGTGTGGGTTCTCCGTAAAGCTGACTGTATGCAGTTAGAAGCATTTAAGAGAAAGACTCCACGGAGAATTTACGGACCGGTAATAGATAGCAACATTTACAGACTGCGCTATAGCTCAGAGCTCGAAGAATTAATACATAATGAAACCATCGTGCGCTTTATCAAGTCCCAGCGCCTAAGGTGGATCGGCCACGAATAATTGCTCCATACTAAAATTAACTCTAAAAGGGCGACAATATGGAATGCAAGAGGGTTACGAAAAACCCGTTGGCTGGATGCTGGTGCTAGCAGATCTAAGTAAAATTAATGTCCAAAACTATGAAGTCCAAGCAATGGTGATTTGGAGGGGCATCGTGAAGGAAGCTTTGACTCACCTAGGGTCGTGATGCTATGAATGATGATGATATGCTTGATCAACACCAAAAGTTCGAATTTTTCACAGAAAAGCCAATTAATCCCTTTTCTGCGGAAATCTATTCTACATAGAATACAAATAATCCTCAATCCTCAGCCAAATTTGGAAAAATTTAATTTTTTTGGGAAATGCGGGTAAACTCTATCTTTCTGTCGAAGGATGCTAATCTACTTTAAAATATCTTTTTTGAAGTTTAGAAAGGCCTTTAAAAAATTTCCCTCTAAATGTTCCCTTAAAATACCAAATTCTCGTTGCCAGAAATTCTCGTTACCAGAATTTCCCACTTTTTAATAATTTAATTTCAAGTCTTTGAAAAAATAAATATCAAACTAGTGGAATTTAATACTGCTTTAATACCCCCTCCAGCACACCCGTCACCCAAAACAATCTAACCCAAACAAAGCGACGTCCAAGTCGACGTCAGCAGCAGCAGAAGTTACAGTTGCAGCGGCGCCAACGTCAACGTCAGCGTCGGCTTTGTTTGAAATTGAAGACACAACGTGCTGCAGCTGCGTGATGGATTTTGCTTTCAATGCGTTTTGCGGCACAAAGCACAAAATACAAAATAACAAGCAATAACATGGCGTATGCGCAATGTTTAGTTGTAGTTGGTACTAGGAGCAGTCGTATGCCTAACTACTAGCCATGCTAGGTGCATATGGGCCAAAACAATTACAACTCTAAATGAAGTTGCTGGTTGTTGCCGTGCAGCAACCAAGTTGGGCGGTGGGCGGGGCAGCTAACAGAGCAATTATGCGCTTCATTCGTGTAGAAAAAAAAATGAGCAGCCTTATACATTTTATATGGGGCGGGCGTCTAGCAGGTACTGCCAGGGGAGGGGTGGGCGTTGGGTGATGATGGTTGTAGTAGCCAAGACTACGGCCACACTATCTGCATATTGAAAATGTTTGCAAAACGCAAACACAGATTGAGAGAGCGAAAAAGTTGTTGCACAGGAAAAATACAAAAACGCAACAAAAAGCAAAGCAAACCATATTGTATAAAAACGTTTAAAGTTTTATGCTCCAAAAAACTCAAAACGCCTGCAAAATGTTTCCATTTCAGTTAGAAAAATGCAAAAAACAAAAATGCAGTACAACTTTTTTTAAATGAAAACGAAAGGTGTAAGTTTTTTAAAGCGGTTATAAATAAAAGGGTATGTAAAAGTCAGTGAAATTTATGGAACAGGAAAAGATAACATTTTTGACAGCTGATTTAAAAAACGGAGGAAATAATCTTTGTTTAAAGAGGAATTTTTCAAGATATTTTTTTTTACATCTAATTTTAAAACTGGAGGCAACACTCTATGTTTAAAGAGGAATTTTTCAAATTATACACTAAAAAAAATAATTTTTTTACAATCATTTTTTCTTCAGTAAATAAATAAAATGAATACTCTCAATCTCTACGTTATGTTAAGACTAAGCATTCTTATAATAAGTACGAATTAGTCGAATTCCTAAAATTCATTTCTCAAACTTTCCTAAATGAAGATTTTCTATTTAATAAGCCACAGGACTTTTTTTTTCTCTTTTTTAGTAGGCAGAATAGGGATATTGCGTCTGGCATCAAAATTGGAATTCTTGCAAGGGATTTCTCAAATACGCCGTTGACAGCGTATCAAATGAACTCCATACAGAACCTGATTCTCGACAAAACAGTCGCAGAAAAACAAAAGGCCACATAACCTGCTTTTCTGGGAGCCACTTACAAAGTAGGATACATGGAAACCTCCAGGATTCCAAACCTTGTACAGGGGCAGAGCAATGGCCTCTATGTAGACACGTGGCGAGCCCTAAAAAGAGCTGAAAGAGGCTCTAACATCACTCTAGTCCAGGTCGTGGACCAAAAATCAGCTGCCAGTCTGGGAGAGTCAGGAGAGAAGGTCAACTTCAGATTTGGCCAGGTGGCTCAACGGTTAAAAACTGTGCCTGTCAATGCAGATGCACTGGCAGACAAAATGGATGCAGTGAAGCTGGAAGAAGAGGACGAAAGTACTCCTTTCAACCCTGACTTGTCAAATATAACATGAGGTGCATCCAGACAAATCTTCACCATGCTAAAGCTGACCCACCCTATATTTACAAACAAGCGCTATCATTCCTAACATTCTGCAATTAATAATTTCTGCCTACTAAAAAGGAGAAGAAAAAAAAAACGCTCTCGCTCTCTCTAACTCTCAATAAAAGAAAGCTCGCTCTTGACGTAGAAACTCTTGTTTTAAGGACAAAAGCTCACTTCAGTTCATAATTCGCAATATTTTTCCTCAGTTTAAAATATAGATTTACTTTATTTAATTTCATTTTGCTAAAGTTGGAAGAGGATCTTGAAAACGTCGTAGACGAACCACATTTGAGAAGATAACTAATGACGAACAAGCCTTAAGCTTAGAGCTTAAAAATTCTGGATTAAAAATTAAAGGAATTGCTAATATGATAAACATTTAAATTAGCTAGAACTTTTTAAGTCAGTTTAAAATTTCTAAAAGCATCTCAATGCGCCTTTTCTAAGGGGAAGCTTCTGCGGAAGCTTCCTTTTTTTTAAGAATTCGTCTAATATCGTTTCGAAAAGATTTAAAAGTTCACTACTCAATAAACGCAGCAGATTGCTCCGGAAAAGAATGTTCAATTCGATTTAATATGCCTAAAGAGATTGTAAGAGTATATGACATAGATGTATTTTATCGAAATAGATTTCGAAAGACTTAAATAGCTCGCTACTTAATAAACTCAACAGATTGCTCAGGAACAACGTTTTCAATTTTATTTAATATGCTTAAAGAGATTGTAAGAGGATATGGCTCAGGGGTATTTTATAGAAATAGATTATATAGTGAAGAACAATATGGTTTTGGGAGATTAAAGAAAGCTAAGCTAATTCGTTGGAACTCGGTGATCATAAAAGTTACAGATACCATATTTTACAAAAAGATGCCAACAAATCCCTAGCGGCTTAGGTGAGATTTTGATTTGAGCCATGTACTCCCAAGCCGAATTTTGGCTGTAATTTTCTTGAAGTCTTTGAAAGACAAATTGACAGAAAAATAAGGTTACGTCTATTACTGATATATTTAAAATAATTTGATTAAAAAAGAAAGGTTGTTCCACCAAAGGGTTCCGCTTCAGCTGAATCGTAAATCTTAATCTTAAACTTGATAGATCGCTAAGGTGACGCCGATTAACGATACATTTCAAATAATTTCTTTAAAGAATACAGGGTGTTCCACCAAAGAGTTCCGCTTCAGCTGAATCGTATATTTTAATCTTAAACTTGACGATCACTAAGGTGACGCCGATTACCGGTATATATAAAAGAATTTTTTTTTAGAAAACAGGGTGTTCCACCAAAGAGTTCCGCTTCAGCTAAAGAGTAAATCTTAATCGGTAAAGCTCGCAATTTGTTTCACTTTTTTTTGAGTGAAAATTATTGCGTGTGCAAATAACATTTCCAAGACCATCTAATTTAGTATTAACCTTGAACTTTGCTCATGCGTTGTGGATGAGAAAAGTAAGGAGGTGAGGTGGTGCTGGCTGGCTAGAGATAGCGACAAAAGTTGTTAAATCAAAATGACTGCTTAATTTGGTTTCAAAGTTGTTGTTGTAGTTGTTGTTTTTATTGTAATTGTAGTTTTTGATTAATTATTGCGCATTATGCAAGCCTTGGCATTTAAAACGTGTTGAAAAAGTTTTTATTGTACCCGGGGGGAAAAACAAATTAGAAATTTGTTAGTTGCAAATTGCTTTGTTGACTTTTAAAAAAAGGTCTAAAAAAATTACATGAACTTGTCTTGTAATTAGAAACGACTGCATTTCATTTAAATTGAAGGCTGAACTAATTGTTGAAAATAAGGAATTCGAATTTTGAATGGAATGTGAATGAGCTGATAGGAATGTTAAAGATGAAATGTTGGGTGCTGTGCCAGAAATCGCTTTTAAGGGGTTATTTCTTTGCACTAATATAGATAAAGTGAAAATGTAATATCTTAAGGTTTGAGCTGGGAGAAGCTAAAAAATAACTACTTGTGGAGAAACTACAGAGAGGAAATAAATTGTAACTGAAAAGGTGTCTGAAATTATTTATTTATTATATTTTACATCTTGGGGTTTGCCTGGGAAGAGCTAAAAAATAACTTTTTGTGGAACAGCTACAGAGAGGAAATTTATCTGAACTTAAAAGGTTTTCAAGATGATTATAATTTCTTATGTATTGTAAATATAAAGAAGTTCATCAGTAGTAATCTAGATCTGTAGAGATCATCAGAGATATTTTGTATCGCATAAAACTTAAAAAGAAGGATTTTTCCCTTAAACAATTTGAAAAATTCCCTCGATCTAAACAGGCACATCGTTAATAAATAAGTGAATAAATTGAATATTTTCGATCTTTATTTTTGAACTGGGTAGAGCTAAAAAAAGAACTGCTTGCTAAGCAGCAACAGAAAGGAAATTTATCTTACCTCAAAGGGTGACAGAAATTTCGAGGTTTTCATTAAAGACTTTATTGATGATAAAACCTATTTTCAAGATGATTATAATTTCTTAAGTATTCCAAATATTAAGTTGTCAATCAGTAAGAACGTAGATCTGTAGAGATCTTCAGAAATATTTAGTAACGCATAGAATTCAAAAATATGAATTTTTGCCATGAAAGATTTTAAAAATTCACTCGATCTAAACACGCACATCGTCAACAAATATCAAGTCAAAAGACAAAAAGTGGGCTAGCATAAATGTTACCCACAATCTTTATTATTTAGTCAAAAAAAATCGGTAATATTGCGTCGAATTTTATTCTTGATAACCCGAATTTTTTCTCTTAATGAATTTAATTACTTTGTGGTTCTTATCCTGTTAGAAGGCGCCCACCTTTGACTAGAGATAGAATACTATCGATAGTGCCACAGCTCAATAGTTTAGATTTTGACAGTTGAAACCATCGTTGGTATCCCACATCTACCTTTGATTCCCCTTTTTTTATTTTGGTCAACGTACTAATTTGATTTGATTTTCCAATCGATAGTTTAGGCTTCGATATTTGAAACCATCGATAGTGCCATCGTTGGTATCCCACCTCTACCCCTAATTCCATTTTTTTTTTTCATTTTAGTCACAGTACTTGATTTGATTTCGAATATTGATTGTCAGTCTCGGATTTTTACGACTTATCGAATAATAGAAGACCAACCCATGCTTTGATTATAATTTTAAAAAAAGTAGCCTGGGAACCAAATAATCCTGGTAAATTTTTATTGTTAAGAGATTTAATTACTTGACAGCTATAAGGCCTAGATTTTATGTCTATCGCATAAAATCACTCTTCTCGATTTTATAGTTTTAACATGCATCATCTAGTACTGTATGGACTTTAATATTCATTTAAAAAGAATTTAAGAGAAAATTGCTATTAATTTCATCAATGTGACTAATTGCCAGTGAAATTCGTTCGTCAAAGTTAACCTCAATTGAAGCCATAGTTTGCTTAATTAAGCATCAAGTTTTGCAATAAAAATTGCATTTTTGATTAGAGTTTTTAATATTATTAAACGACTACAAGCTGCATTTTGCCTGGGGGCTGCATTTAAGCTCGAAAAAATTTGTATAAAAGCGAAATCACAATTTTTTTTTATGGAACACACAATAAAAATTTGCATAAAAGTTGAATGAATGCGACGAGTTAAAAACTTGTAGCATAATTAATGCAAAACACGGTCCAACCAAATTCATTCAAACACAATCTAGAGTAATATATTAAAGACAGAACCTGGGGTTAGTTTGTACCATGGGAGGGGGTGTTCTGGTTACTATCTTTATATATAGTTTTTTACGTTTTACACTCACTTTTTCGCTGCGCACATAATTTGATGGGAATTTCGGTGAGGCGGGTGTTGAAAAAAACGGTGAATGCGGCGTTAACGGTGTTAGCTGCGGCGATGGTGACTGCGACTGCGCTGCCATGCGCTGATGATGCAGCGTCGACAGCGTTGGCGTTGACATCGACAGCGATGTTGGGGTCATGATTAAATGCCGCATGCTGAGCGTATTTTTTTTGAGAGAGTGAGAGCGTATTTTTTTACACTGAGCTTATATGCTCTTGTTTTGCTTTTGGTTTGTTGTTTTCTTTTATCTGTTGTGCATTTGGTTGCAGCAACAACAACGTTTTTGTTGTGTTTGCTTTAAATTTGTTTTACAAATATTTTGTTGTTGTTGTAAATGTCAATTGCATTTTGAGGGCAAAACATTTTGCGGCGCGCTGCTGTGCATACAAAAACAAACACGAGGCATAAAGAAAAGGTGTAAAGCATAAAGAGCGTAGACGTAGAGAGAGAGAGCGCGTACGAGCGCTGTCTTACTGTTAGTTTGTTAAGCTGCGGCGGCTGCTGCTGAGTCATTTAATCATTCAAATTGCCAAATGTTTTTTTTTTGTTTCTTGTATTTACGTTTTACGTTTTTTTTTACGTTCTAAATAACACACATAATAAACACTAACACATACACATGCAAACGAAATTATTCAACAGGCAAAGGTGCTGCTGTCTCTTTCTTACTCTACCAAAAACTGATAATTGCATATTTTGTTGTTGCAAGCAGTAGCTTATCAAAGCTTTATTGCTCTCCCCCTTTGATTTTTGTTGTTTTTTTTACTATAAAGAGCGCATTTTAAAGTTACGTTTTTTGGCCAGAGAAGCAGAATATGTGACGTCACATGATCAAATTTGTTTAAGCGCTAGGCCGCCGCGGTTGGCTTTACAGGCCAACTTTTACGCGTTGTTCGGTTGTTAGCCCTACTACAATTTTTAATTGTTTGTAAATCCTATCCGAAATCATTTTATGGTTATGCAGCTTATAGAATATCAAGCTAACCTCTTTAAAAAAAAATAAGGTTTAAACAACATTTTAGCTTTTTTCGTTTTTTCAAAAAATTACTCATACAAAAGTAAAAGTCATATTTTTGCAAAATCACAAAAAACGAAAATTAGTTAGTTGATTCAACTAACATTGTCTGTCTACGTTTAAACGATCCATGAACAGATGGCCCACCCTATATTTTGGTTTGTTTGTTATTTGGTAAGGCCTGAAAAAATATTTTTTAAGCTATTGTGCTTCGTTTTCACTTGTTTTTATTAGGGAACTTTAAGCCAAAGTGTAAAGTAATATATTTTTGATTATACCAAAAGGCGATATTTAAATAGATTTTTTTTTTAAATTATGGCAACGTCATATATTAAAGGATATAAAATTTTGTCAAGTGCCGGCAATTAATTTCACGATGTCTGCAGATTTAAAGGGGTAAAGACCTCAAAATTGACAAAAAAAAATGTTTTTTTTAATCATTTCTTTTTCTTTCAATTCCAAATCGAATGCAGCAAATCGCACGTTTTCCGATAAATAGAAGTGTCTAAATTTAGAGTCAAACTTAGAGAGTATGAGTATAAAAAGTTAGGCTATTTGTTTTTTGCTTCTCCTGAAAAGAATATTTTTAAACGTTTGCCCCAATATTTTTAAACTACAAAAACTACATGTTTGATGGAGGGAATTATAAAATTCCACGTAATTTGGGATGTTGAAAAGAAAATATCGATTAAAAAAACTACAAAATCAACAAAAACGTTATGTAGACGGTAACTTTAGCTTTTTCTTAAAATCCTTCACCTTAAGTTCTAAATTGTGCTACATAAAATTTGGTTTATATTGGTTCAGCCGTTCCCTAGATAATGGGTCATTTGTTCTTCATAAGTAATTCATGAAAACTCGGCTGAAGTCTTTACCCCCTTAAAGGCATTACTAAAATTCTTGTATATTGTATTAAACATTTTCGACTTTCAACGCCTTTTTTCAATAATGTATAGGAAAATGTTTTAATTTTAAGAAAAATCAACGAGCAGAATTTTAAGAATTGTTTTACTTCCAGGCAGTGGCGAATCCATGGGCGGTTTTGGGGCCAGATCACTCTCCAAAAGCTGAAAGAATGACTTGATAATTTTTTACGAGCTTGATATGTTAAAGATTTTGGCCATTCAACGTATTTTTCCAAGAATGTGTAGGAAAATGTTTTAATTTTAAGAAAATCAAAGAGCTGAATTTTAAGAATTGTTTACTTTCAGGCATTGGCGAATCCATGGTTTTCGGGGCCAGAACTGCGAGCACTGAACTCAAATGGAAAACCCGTCCTATTCTGGATTCGTGTCTGCTTTCAGATATAGTTTTTAAACGAATAGTTTGCGTAAAAGGCTATCATAAAATTTATTTTATTAAAAAAATATAATTTTTTTTGTATACTACTCGTCGTACTCTTGAGACTATTTTATTAAAATCTCTTAAAAATCTGAGCTGTAGAGTTTTTACTTCCAAGTGCGTCTCGTCAGATGGAGAAAAACTATCAGATAGCATAAAAATTATGAGAGCATTAGATTCAAATTTTAGGCATAATAAATCTTTGTTCAAGACAAATTTTCAACATAGATTTCCTATCTTAACGAAAAATTAGTGACTATGTAGGATGTGGGGCATTTGAAAGACAATTTTAAAAAGTATTGATAAAGCCTATCTACAAAACACTTTTATATTCCTAAGTTATGATTTCTTCCACAATAATTTTTACATTTTGCCATACGAAATCTTTGGCATCTTTTATGGGTGACGTTCTACTAACACGAAAGTCTGAACAATTTTACCAAGTCATTCTTTGGGGGAAAAAATAGCATAATTTATCTATTTAACAGATGCACCTCCTGCAGTTTTATACCTTTAAACACGCTTAAACACAACCAAACATAAAAATTCGTACAAAAACTTCCATTTTGTACTTTAGTTCCCAATTAAATTACAACTTTTAAACCAAAAGTGCCACTAAACACCAAAACCGCTCAAACACTTTAATTATGTGACGTCACTGTTCAGAGAGTCCAAAATTGCATACCGTTTGGGTGACACCTTCTCTCTCTCCATTTTATGCTGTTTAACTAATTTTACATTTGTGTGTGTATTTGTGTGTTTACTTTTACGCAGCTGACGTGAGCTTTGCTTCGTTATCAGTAAACAAAAAGCTTCCGCTACCCTCCCTCCCTACTTTAAATGAACTGTCATTAAACTTTTTGCGGCAACTTTTTTTTTCGTTTATTTCTTTCGCCATTACGCTTTGACTTTGCCACTTTTTTTTTATTTAAATTTTTGCCCAATCTATGCACGGAAATTAAATTGAATTAATTTTTAATTGACATTTTTAGGCCGTTGCCATTTGCTCTGTGTTCGTTTGAGGCTCATTAAATTGGTAAAAGAAAAGTATTTTTTATTTTTTGGCAATTGAGCATATCAGGCTTTGATAAGAGCGCACAAAAACTGGTGGTAAAAATAAACATTGGACTTTTTAAGATAAATATGAAAAGTAGAGAAAAAAAATATGAATTACTAGTTTCAGCTGGTTTTTGGCTTTGAGGGGCGGACGTTGTTTGAACCCGGCTGTTATGAATAGACGCCCTCGAATGGGATTTACGCGCTTTTTTGGAGGTAAGCTTTTCAGAAAAGAGAACTTTGGTTACACCGGTTGGCCTCTGGGGGATAGCATGCAAAGCCCTTATTAGAAAAAATACCTTAATCTTTTAAAAATTGTTAGAACAATATTACCAAAGCTCGGATCTATTAGTCTAGAATGTAATTCAATAATTTTTTTGCCATTAATTTAAGCATCCATTTCAGTTGTTCTATTTTTGTATATAAGAACTCCATATTATATTTCCTATAGCCTAAGGTTATATCCCAAATGAGGTTGGTTGTTATGTATTATTGAGAAGCATTTTTTTTCATTAACTTCTGTTTCTGCTTTTATTTTTGTTGAGCTCTTTTGTTATAAAAACTACATATAATCTCTACAGCCTATAATTTGCAAATCATTCTATCATCATTTTTGCCTTTATTTCGAATTAATTAAGAAGGGAAATGGCATTATATCCCATTCAATTGCTTTATACATGAATTTATTAATTATTTAAAAATTTGCCAATTTCCTATGTGGGAATTTCTAAAACAAAATTGCTGACTCAATACAAACAAACCAAATTTACATTTATTGCTAGACTTCTTTTTGCAACCAAAAGAATTTAAAAAATGTTACATAATTTTTTGGATTCCATGTAATTCTTTAATAATTTTTGAATTTATTTCTAACAAATTTAGAAAGGAAATGGCATAATATCCCATTCAATTGCAGTACACTTAAATTTGGGAATTATTTAAAAATTTCCCAAATTCTTAAATGGGAGTTTCTATACAAAATTGCTGGGTTAACACTAATAAACAGATGGCGCCATGGCTAAAAAATATCTCCACTTTTATGAAAATCCTCATTTATTGCTAGTCTTTTTTTTAACCCAAAGAACTATAGAAAAAATAACCTCGTATTTTCATTAATGTTTTAAAGGGAAATTATGTTGTTCTTTTTTCCCCAAAGAATGACTTGGTAATATTTTTCAGACTTTCGTGTTAGTAGAACGTCACCTATAAAAAATGCCAAAGATTTTGTATGTGTAAATGCGAAAATCATTGTAGAAGATATCATTAATTAGGAATACGAAAAGGTTCTGTAGGTAGTAATTTTGAATACTTGTAAAATTCGTCTTTCCAATGCCTTTACAGAATATGTACATAGTCATCAAATTTTCTTTAAAAGCGGAAATCTGTATTAGAAATTTTTCTTTAACAAAGATCTATCGTAAGATGCTTTCTATAATTTCTGTACTAGAAGATGGATTTCGTTTTAAGCATAGCTTAGGAATATAAAAGACTTCTATATTCAGCAGCTTTTCTTTAAAAGCGGAAATCTGTGTTAAAAATTTGTCTTGAACAAAGATCTTGAGATGCTTTCTATAACTTATATACTAGAAGATGGATATCTTTTAAATCGATTTCTGGAAATTAATAATTTTTGATAATAATGCAGGGAAGTTTTTGTTCGTAGCGCCACCTGAAGCTTAAAAGCGCTCTGTGCTCATTTAAATAAACCTCAAGAAACTGCTTGAAAATTTTTAAAATAGATTTGTAGACTTTTATTGATTTCGATGATTGTTAGAAATTTGTCTGAGCAAAGATCTATCGAGTGATTCTTTCTATAACTCACATACTAAAAGAT
Source organism: Chymomyza amoena (assembly GCA_037043745.1). Lineage (NCBI taxonomy): Eukaryota > Metazoa > Arthropoda > Insecta > Diptera > Drosophilidae > Chymomyza > Chymomyza amoena. The sequence goes on from JBAMAX010000382.1 coordinate 228,731, forward strand.
GATCTTCGTTAATAACTATTTCTGAAAATGAATAATTTTTATAATAATGCAGGGATGTGCATTTTGTGCGTGGCGCCACCTAAACTTTAAAAGCGGTCTGGGCTCATTTAAATAAATCTTAAGAAACTGATTGCAAATTTTCAAAATGGATTTGTAGGCTTAAACATATGAAGCTAACTTAAGGGCCCAAACAAATTCGAAATCCAGGAAATTAGAATAAGATTTTTCATTGCATTGGATGCTCTGGGTTCAGAAATGCTAGTTCTAATTTTTAAGTAAAATTATATTTTTCAAAATTTTCTCTGTAAAAATAAACATGCGGCATTTTCTAACTAAGAATAAAAGAAATGCTTCATTTGAAATAAAGCTAATAACCCGATTTTTGCTAACGTTTTTCGTTAAACAATTCTTTCATAAAATAGAATATTTCGGAAATTATAACTACCCTTGAAACCATTTGGTTCTAATTTGTGAGCTTCCAATGTATCGATTTCAACGATTCTTACGATTTTATACTTGAAAATATTTACCCCATCTTTATAACCCTTTACACCATAGAATGCCAACAATTTCTTAATAAATAAAATTAACAGGTCACGTTCCTAGAATAACATTCGCCACACTCTCTCAACCCAACGACTTTTAGTCGTGATCTAATCAGTTCAGTCATCATTTAATTTGATTATAAAATCTCAGGAACCTCTAAATGCCTTATGTATGTGTTTGGGGGTGTCAACAGTTCGGATTGTGTCAGTTTTATTATTATTTTTTCTAACAAACTGCGCAAATAATAATACTAGTATATAACAACGAGATTGGGACTGGCATTTCGAATGTTAAATAATTTATTTCTGTGTCTGTTAGTTAATTATTGTTAGCGTTGTTGTTGTTTTTGTGCGGTTTTAAACAGCGTAGTCGACCGAATTACACGCACCGAAAATGTACACACCACTCCGAGTTTTAGTCAAGGTCATTTAGACGCACAATTTTGGGCAAAAACAACAAAATGACTAACACACTGAGACAAATTAAAAAAAAATATATCACTTGCGAAAAAGGGGGCCAAACAACACGTATGTACTATATATAAAATTATTTTATATAAATAATAAAATTTTCATAATTTTCTTTCATTGCAAAATGCAAAATTGCACGCGAAAAATTTGCAATAATAATAATAACAATAACAACAAACACACACCAATACACATGCAACACTGCGAGAAATAAGTATTATATACTAAAAATATATAGTAGTATGTAGTAGTTGCAAGCACGAACGAGGCGAGACGACGAAGAACCGCGCACTAAATGAAACAACAGCAAAATGTAACTAAAACGTCGGCGCATTGGCATCAACCGAGCCAGCCCCATAGACGCAGGCAGCGCGAGAGAGCCAAAGCCAAAGCCAGCGGCGCAGCAGCAGCAGCAAAGCTTAGAGCAGAGCGCGCCAACCAACAACAAGTAAGAGCCACTAACGTTCATACTACTACAACAACAATAACAACTGAAGTTGGGGCCGTGGCCAAACACAATAAATGAAAACCTTTGAGAGCGAGCGCGGGAGAGAGCGCAAAGCGCACTCACGCTCAGGTTTGGGGTCACAACAAAGCTTTGCGCTGAGCGAAAGTCTTTCGCTCTCAGCAGCTGTGCAAACGCCGGCAGCGTTGTAGTAAATAAAAAAAGAGTAGGCGGCGCATTGCGCAGGTCTCTTCTTTATTTTTCGGCAGCAAAGAAGCGGCTGAGCTAGTGACGTCATATGAAGAAGTAATGCAATGCATTTGCATTAAGCAAGATGCAGTTTGGGAGCATGTGTAGCTTAGATAAATCACAATAGAGAGAGGGTACTAAGTTGATGTGGTTATACAAAAATTGCTTTTAAGGCCAAAAGTTTGACATGGTTAGACGCTTTGAATATAAAATTTTCTGAAGCTGATAGAAGGCAGCATAATATTGCATATAGAGTATGAATTGTTGTGCAAATTCAAAGTTAGATGGTGCTCATGCAATTGAAAAGGGGTTTCCGAAATTGAAGGGCTAGCAAATTATTTGCAAAGATTCCTTTCTTCTCGAAAATTATTTTCATAACGCTAATGGAATAGGATAATACATTTAACACTATTTCTAACGTGGGGTGTCAAAAAAGATTTAACTTAAAATTATTCTCTTAGTTTAATCATTTGCCGAAAAAAAAATATTGTTTTTACTTTTTGCGCAACTATATATTATACATAGAAAGCTCCAAAGGTAGTTATAATTTCTGAAATGCTCTAATTTGCTAAAGTATTTTTTTCAATGGTAATGCACAGTTTGCTTTCAATTGCAACATTTTTATATTAAATGCAGCATATAATTTTTTAAACTCTAATAATTTTGGGTCCTTGTTTTCAGTTATTTTTCAATATCTAGTGAACAAAGTTTTGCATCGATATGAAAATCGAGTAGATCGAAAGGTATTGGATGATCTCTTTACAATAAAAATTACTGAGAGGCAACCTTGTTTTCTCTAATCGGATCCAATCAACATATTTTAGCAGACATTTTTCTCGCTCATCTCAAAATATTTTAATAGATGACACTGTTTTTCGAGGATTTTTCGAAAAACATGTTTTTGGGCGCTTTTTGATTTATTCTTCAATATTTCGTGATTTTGTATCGACATGAAAAATCGAAAGGTATTGATGTGCTCTTTATAGTGATATATGGTATACTATATACAGATTAAGTAAAAAAATATTCAAGATATAAACCAAAACTATTTTTCAAAATTACAAAGTTTTAGCTTGCGTTTTATTAAAGAATTTTTTTTTCCTATTTCAGAGCATCTAATGCAATAAAAAATCTGGTTGTAATTTCTAAAGTTTCGAATTTGTATTCTTATAATACTGTAATAATATAATAAACAAAAAAATGTTTTTGATAAATGTTTAAACTAATATAATGATGTTAAACAGAAAATTTGAGAGTTGTCTTTTGACTTCTCTAAATAGAGATAGATGTACTTTTCACGAGTTAAAAAATGAAAAGCTGCAGAACATACAAAAAAAGCTTGGTTTTTATTTTAATTATGATTTACTCATAGGTACTTATCCGAAAGAGGCTCCAGTAGTTGTGATACTATATAAGAAAAAGCTTCAAAAAAATACTAATTAATTTTTTTAGAGAATTATAAACAGAAATAAAAATAATATACCCTTGGTACCATACGGTACAGGGTATAAAAATAATAAGTCTAATATGTTGCTATTGTAAATATTGTTAAAACTAGTTAAACAATTGATCTTCCCTTAAAGCATCTTCTTGACTAAAGATTGGCTAGAACAGGGGTAAGTGAGTTCGGCAGATATCAGAGGCGATAAGTAATGAGATTTAGCAAATACCCTCGCTATTTTTTTTAACTATAATTGCATTAGCTTATTGATAATTTAATTTCTAATAAATAAATAAATTTAAAAGGTTTTAATCCAATATTGATATAAAGGTAAATTAATAAGTCGTAAATATTTGTCGGAATTTTCTATTGCTATATTACAAACTCTTGATGCTTCAAAATTATTTTCTTTTCTATTAAAGCGTGTTTATTAGTTTTTTTTAAACTATAATTTATTTTTAAGTTTAAAAAATATTTTTTTTATCCTTATAATCAGGATATTAGAACAAAATTATTAAATAATTTTACTGTCATAAGTCCTTGACCCGTGCGCAAATCTTCAAGATGATCAGACTTCTTCAACTAGGTGAAAATTACGCTGAAAGATTTCGTTACATACATCATATATAAATAAACCAGCTGATATAAGCGTTTAAAAAAATTGATGAAAATTACTCTGAAAGATTTGGTTTCATGCATCATATACATACATCACACTTCATCCTTCATACTTCAGCCATCATACTTCATACTTAAGTCTCTTAAAAAGCATTTCGTTCTTCGCAGTCCGTATTTTAAAAAATCATTACACCAAATTTGTTTGCCTCAGCTGCGCAGAGAGAGCCTCAACTCGCACACACAAAAAGGCGTCACCTCATTTTCTTTCTATCATGGCCCACAGCTGTGAATGAATGGCTGCTCTTCTTCTTCTTCTTCCCCAATGCGTTCAATTGTTTTTGCATTTTTTTTTGTGTTTATTATTTAATAGCGATTGTTGTTGCTATTTATTTATTGTTGCTACTGCTTGTGAGCTATGTGAGTGTATGCGTGGGTGTTTTTGTATCTGTGTCTCAATCTGTATCTGTGTGTGTCTCTGTCTCTGCGTGCATTGAACTTGACATGAAACAATCAAAATCTATTGTTGTTGTCGGCGGAGGCATTTGCTTTAGTTTTTAATTACGTGAAATTTAAGTCGCTTTAATTGTGGGTTATTGTTGTAGGTGGAACGTAAGTTGGTTGCAAGGTGTTAAAAAATTGTAACCATAATTGATGATAGGCAACCTGCGTGTTGCAAGAGGCAATAGTTTTGATGGAATGTATAAATGGGTCACAAAAATCGGAGCTGTAACTTTTGAATTGAATTTTTGCATTTTCAATTAAAGGTAAAGCTTGAGTAATTTGTGGTCATAGATTTGAACAAGTTAAGCGAAACGAAATTTTTGTTAGAAATGTGGCAATCATCATAATACTTTTTTTTTTTTTTTGTGGTCAACATAAACTGTTATTATTCGAGGTATAACATGGGCGGTGGACAGGGCCGGATTAAAGCTTGGGAAGGCGCTAGGGAATTAAATTAAAATTTTAGCGTTTAAATCTGGTTATCTGTGTGACTCAAATGGGCGAATGTTCATGACGTCACAAGCACTCATATTGTTGATGAAGTGTTGTGAGTCGCAGTTTTTTTAGGAAATTATATTGCTGTATAAGGAACTTTAAATCTTGGATGCTCTTTTTATTATAAAAATCTGGCAACAATTAGAAAAATAGTGAGATTTTTTTTTTTAATATTGTATTTATCTACTGCCGTTCGAATATCTTGTATAAAGAAATAACCTAAATATATTTTATTATATAATCCAAATAAATTTTTTCTTAGCTTTATGTCTATTTCCACTAATCCAATGATGGTAAACGATAAATCGTTAGATAAACCTGAAAGGACACTTCTTGGAGTCTTCTACTTTTGGAATAGCCATTAATTTCTGGGATGACAGACTTAAGTCCGAGACTTTAAGAATCGCGAACCTTTATACAAAGCTTTAAAATAGATTAATACTTTTGTATATCTTTTTGGATAGCCATTAATTTCTAGGAAGACAGACTTAAGTCCGAAATTTCAGGATTCGCGATTATTATAGACACTTATAAAATGGATTTGTACATTTGTATTAACTTCCATTAAAAGATTTCTATGATCAGAAATAGACATTATAGTAAGGCACCCACTGGCAGACAGACTTAAGTCCGAAATTTTAGGATACGCGATTTTTACAGAATTTTTTTTAAATGGATTTGTACTTTTATATCAATGCCGTTTAAGTTTTGTATGATCAGAAATAGACTTTATAGCATACCACCCACTGGCAGACAGACTGAAGTCCGAAATTTTAGGACTCGCGATTCTTATAGAAATTTTTAAAATGGATTTGCACCCTTGTACTAATTTCGAAAAAGAGGCTTGTATAATCAGAAAGAGACTTTATACCATACCATCTACAGGCAGACAGACTTAAGTCCGAAATTTTAGGACTCGCGAATTTTCATACAAAGTTTTAAAATGGATTTACTTTTGAATTAATTCCCTTTAAGATTTCTATGATCCGACGTAGCCTTTATACCATGCCACCCACAGCCCCTTGGGCCGCCACTGATTCTAATCCGCCCCTGGCGTTGCATAAAAAATAGCACAGAAAGCAAAGCAAATCAATCAAATTTTAAATAACAAAAACTCGAAATAAAAAAATGACAAAATGCATATTGTTGCATATAGAGTGGGCGTTGTGGATGTTGCAGTCAACTTTCATTTTTTTTATACGTTGATATTGTAAAGAAAACTAATGTGCGGGAACTTGAGAAAAACTTGTGATTGTGAATGACTGAAACGAAATGAGACTGTAACTGGATCGCGCGCAACAGGCGGTCTTTTAAATGAAACTCACAAAAACTGATTTATATATACCATATACATATATATAAACAATATATATATATATATATATATATATATATACAATGACTTCAAAACGTTGACAACTTGCGCCAACGAGTTCAATGAAACGAAAACAAGTGGCTTCCAAAGAAAAACCAGTGTGGAAAACGCGGCGAATTGTTTATTTAGAAAACTCTATGACCCATTGTGGAACTGTGCTTTGAAATCGGTGTATCCTGTTTCAATCGCAGTTGTAACGTTCTTGACATACATAAAGTTATAGAATGTGGAACGATTTTGAGGGAATAGCTACTTTGGGTTTTAGAAAAGTTGCGTTTGGGAATAAACTTCAACAGTATTAAAAGGCGATATCTGTAATCAGGCAGGAAAAATTCCAGCAATATTGTTTCCCCAATAAAGCGTAAAGCTATCTGTATTTTTTTGCCGAAATGTGCCCATTTTTAGGAATCCTAATTTGAAAATCTGGAAAAATTTCATATTGGTTCATAGAATCTAATGCGAATCATAATGTCGAAAAAATTTAATCGCTTTCTCAAACGCAGATTTTGGTTGACAAAATGGGAACAGGAAGGTCAAGTGAAAATGTAGGTGGCGCCTTATTGGTAAGAACAAAATTGTTTTTGTGCAAATTGTACGATAATTAAATTAAAAATTGCAAATGGGCATGCTTGAGTAAAACCTCACTCGAAATCATCCCATCCCGTGGAATCCCCAAGGTCAAAGAAGACGCAGAGGCAGGCCAGCTCTCATATACCGCAGACAAGTTGACCTGAAATTGCAAGGTCCAGGAATGAACTGGCACCAAATTAAAAAAATTTCTGGCGATCGTAAACAGTGGAGGAGATTCCTAACGGACCTCTTAGTCCTTATAGGATTTATAGGAACTTACATTTATATGTACGATCGATATATTAAATCGGCAGTATAATGAAAAAATGCGATATGGATTTGCTGGACATGGAAATCCTGTGCATTCATAAGGATTGGTCTAAGCTAGTCTCAGGCGCATAAAGTAAACGTTCTTTAGTGGCCAAGTGTGTCCCAATAGCCAGGGCCCTAGGGAGAAATTCCTGCACAGGGGAAAATGTACTGGCCCCTATTATTCACCTTTAGCGTGACTCACGGCAGTATGACTGTAATGACCCTTAGAAAACTCCGAATACGGGAGAATACCCCCTTTCCACCCTTCCGTCGGGCCAATAACCCAATAGTTTTGAAAACTTCTAGGGTGACCTGAAACAAGACTATTTGTCACAAAAAAAAGGTTCCTTTAAGTTGCCGGAATAAAGTTTTCGAATGGTTTGGCGAGAAAAAAGGAATAAATTATTCATCATGAGACGATTTTTCTAGCTCAAAAACAAAACGAGATGATGCCATGTCCACACGAAATGGAAAAGTCATTAACCCTAAAATCGAATCTTCTCAAAAAGAAAACTAGAAAATCTTCAATCTTGAGGATTTTAACCTCTACCCGTTTATGAAGATGAAGAATGTTGAAAAATAAGCCAAAATTTTGATAATTCTTAGGTTTCCAAGGTGTGAGAAACCAAAATCGGGGTATGCACGACAATTGAAAAAATTGCACCGGTCTTTTGCAAAAATTATTTTGAATCTAGTGATAATAACAAAAGGAAAATGTGATTTTCTTATTCGAAAAGAAAACTAGCTTAAAACTAGCCCAGAAAAAATTTAAAAAAATAAAAACTCTGCCATCATAAAGAAACATTTTCTTACTCTAAAGAAATTTCGATAATTTCCCAATTTGTTGACGATTTTAATTCCTACCATTTTTTATGACGATGAAGACTGTTGAAAAATAAGCCAAATTTTCACAAGTAGTACTTTTCCTAGGTAGTGAGATGTCTTATTTACTCCTGAAATCAAAATCGGGGTATTCACGAGAATTCAAGGATTTGCACTGTCTGTGCATAATACAATTTTCTTTACATCTAGTGAACACTTGAAAAATGATAGATAAAATAATTTCTTAAGAATTTTTGGGGTACCACCCATACAAAGTGCCTTCTACCAGGGTAGAGTTTGGAACATCTTAGGACGATATTGCAGTTGAAATGATCTCTAACTAAAATCGGGGTATTTATGAGAATTGAAGAATTTGCATTGGCCGTCTTTAGTACAAATGTTTCTAAATCTGGTGAACACTTGATAAGTGATAGTTAAAATATTATTTTTTAATATTTTTTGGGGTACCAATTATACAACGTGCCCTCTATCGGGGAATTATTAAAACCTCTCAATATCAATAGGCTGTATTTGGCATAAATAGGCGATTTTATTGGACTAAATCAATCACTATCAAATTAGGTAAAATGTTTTCTATAAATGTAATATAATCCGGATGTCTTGTATTGAAAATAAAGGGCTTAGGATACCCTGTACCACTAGTTTGTAATAAAGTCCGATTTCTTCACAAAAAACCAAAAACAGAAGAATTTTTAAGCAAAAATTGTTTTTTTGACCGATCGTTCCAATGGGAGCTATATGATATAGTCAACCGATTTCAATAAAATTTGACACAATGCTTAAATACCTTAAAAAAGATCTGAATGCCAAATTTATTTCAAATATCTTTACAAACAAACAAAACACATCGAATTTTGTATAAAAAACGTGTTTTTGGACCGATGGGTCCTATGGGAGCTACATGATCTAGTCAAACGATTTGGATTAAATTTAGTACAGTGCTTAGGAACTATTAAATACTCACGAATGTCAATTTTGGTCCCAATATCTTAACAAACAAACGTAACACGACAAATTTTGTTAAAAAATCGATTTTTTGGAAGATCGGACCTATGGGAGCTATATGATATAGTCAACCGATTTTGTTCAAATTTGGCACATTGCTTAAGTGGTCTAAAAAATTTCCAAACGCCAAATCTGGTTACGATATCTTTATTAAAAAACGAAATATAGCGAATTTTTCTTTAAAAAAGTTATTTTGGCCGATCGGTCCTATGGGAGCTATATGATATAGTCAACCGATTTTGATCAAATTTGGTACAGTGATTGGAAACTATAAAAAACTTTCGAATACCAAATTTGGTTAAGATATCTTCATAAACAAACGAATTATTCATCTAAAACTCTTTTTTTTTGTTTAGGTCGTCTCAAGCACCCCCATGGGAGCTATATAACTTATCCCCGATATCAAAAAAATAAAATAAACTTGTCTCCTATGGATTAATATGGGATCTAATGTGAAAGTTTGGTAACTCTAGCTCTTACCATCTCTGAGATATAGTCGTTCAAACGGACGGACGGACAGACGGACGGACGGACATGGGTATATCGACTTCACCCTGATCATATTTTCGGTAACTTTGGGGTGTCTCCGACGTCTCCTTCTATATGTTACATACATTTTCGGCTTGCACAAACTTAATATACCCTTGGTACCATACGGTACAGGGTATAAAAATATGTGATAACAGAAATACCGCTCCAAATGCAAGAAAGTGTGGTCGAAAATTGGACAGACAGGATGTGTTTTATGGTGGTTCCATCCCATAGATCTTTTTCAAATATTATATATTAAGAAATTATCTTTTTAATTGAAGTTAACAATCCGGATGCGCTTAAAAAAACACCCTTTATAAAGCCAAACGGAGGTTAACCATCGAAGCACTGAAGAGACTAACAAAAACAAACAACAAAAAAACCTATAATTCTAGTATGAAACGATTGGTATAGCGAATTAATATATATAATTTTCTTCCATTTTGTTTACTAAATAAAAAAAAACAGCTGTTTAGATAGATTTCAAAGTCAATGAATACCCAACTTGCGGCTTTATCACTTAAAGCTGGTAATAAATACCACTTACTAAATCTAAAAACATTTATAAAAATAATTAAGTATAACAACATTGACTCACCCTATCCATAAGTTGTTCATCGTTGCGTTTACGTCGCGCTGGGGCACGTATAATCCGTCCATCAGGGGCATCCATAATGTGAGCTCTTATATTTAAACAGTTTTACTTTCTACTTATACAAAATATCAGCTGGGACTCAAACCAGCTTGGCTTATACGCGGCGTGTTCGTCGTCTTACGCTTGTTGTGTTGCTGGTGGTTTGTGTCAATGCTGTTGCTGTTGCCTGCATGCGTTCCACATTTTGTATGGCAATGTGGTTTGTATTTGATGATGTGGATGGCGTCGTTTGCAGGTTGCTGTCTTAGTTAACTTTAGTTCCAGTTTTTGGCTTGCATTTGATATGTGTTTAACAAATTTCGTTGCATATTTTTGGGCTGCTTTTAAAATTTAAAATGTGTGTGGTTTTTTTTTCCTTCCTCCTGGCAGTTAAAATTCCGTAAGCGTTTTATGGCAAATGTAAATTTTTATATATTTATATAATATTTATTTATATTGGAAGCAATTGTTACAGTTAGCGGCAGGCAACAAACTGCAAGTAAAAAGATAAAAAAAGTTGTTTTTTAATATAAAGTCATAAATCGAGTGTTGTTCACAAAAAGTCAAAGGTTAACATCTGAAGCAAGGACATAACAATTTCAATATCATTTCAAATGCATTTTATTTCCTCGCTACCTTGTGCACTTTTTTTCTCATTTCCTTGACAATAAAATAAGCTCAATTTATTTGTTGTAGTTCCCTCAGCAAATAGATTGAAAATTTATTAGAGCATACTTTGCAGTTGCGAAGGATATAAAAGTTGTTGCTAGGATGCTCTGAACTATTATTGAAGGGTTTTTAAAGTATGTCAAGCTGTTTGTAACACTTTGGGGCGAAGGCGCGGGGGTAAATATTCCCAGACGCATTTGTGCCGGTTGGTTTAAGTGCAATAAATCAAATAGGTTATGAAATTTATAGAAACGTGTTACAGTTTGACAGGACCATGGGTCAATATTTAGAGGAAGAGAGAGAAAGAGTATTTAGAGTATATCAAATTGTATTGGAACATGCATTTTTGAGGGAGAAGTGGCAAATAATGTTTGTAGTCTTTAAAAGTGATCTACAAACAGAAGAAATATATTTATTGGTTAAATTTATGTAAAGACTGGGAAGGCGTCTAAAAGAATGAAGCAGGCCATAAATGTGGCTTATGTACCTTCACTTCCTTAGAAGAAATTTTTTCATCTCAGGAGTGCCGCCACATGTCGCTTTGGTGTATTTTTTCTGTTTTTTTATTTAAAATTGACAAAATGTTGTGAATATCGACGAAATTGGTTACAGTGCTTGACAAGTATGAAAAAGGGAAAAATTCGTCTATTTTCGCAACAAAATTAAAACATTAAAAAATGCACAAAAGCGAATTTTTGAGCGAGAAATTACAAATAATGCTTCTGGTCCTAAAGAGAGCTCTCAACCCATAAGAAATACATTTATTGGTAAAATTTTTGTAAAGACTGAGAAGGCGACTAGAAGAATAAAAAGATTTTTTTTATGTGGCTTATAAGTTCCGTAAAATCAACTATAAAAAAACATTTTCCTATCATAGGAGCGCCGCCAGCGTTTGTTTTTGTGAATTTTTTGATTTTTTAGTTTTTAAATTGACAAAATATTGCGAAAATAAAAAGTGAAATAATTTTATATATATAATATAATTCCCTGTTAGACCCCTTGGAGGAGGGGCATAGGGGATCTCTAGTAATAACTGTTCGAACAGAACAGGGACCTACAGTTTATAGCCGAATCCGAACGGCGGTGTCTTTAATTAATAGAGACTTTCATGGCAAATAGCGTCTTTGAGCTAGCGATGCCAGTGCTAGGCAAATGCACCAGTGCTACTGCGGGGAATCGAACCACCGACCTTCGGTTTTAGAGGCGAGTACGCTATCACTTAAGCCACCGACGGCCATAATTTTATAAATTTAAAAAATCAACAAATACACAAAAGCGTCCTCTGGCGGCTGTCAAAATTAAAGATAGAGGTCAAAAATTGATTCCCCGACCGCAAGAAACCCTCAAATATACATTTGGCTAAAGGAAAAATAATGTTTTTCCACCCTGGAAATGGAAGGTCTAAGTCGACTTTTAAATAATTAAAAAAATTTCTTTTTTAAAAAGTGACTCGAAATTCATTTCAGACCCATAGTTCCTTAGGCTCATATGCTTAGAATGACCCAAAGAACCAAAAACACAAATTGATCCATACTAATCCTCAAACTTTATAAAAACATAAAATATGTGAAATAGTAGTTAGATAAAAATTTTGATTTCAAATTCACGAAATATTTACGATTTTAAAATTTTATACAATATTAAAAAAGACCAAGGTGCGTATTAAAATTTATTTTTTTATGTAATCTTCACTTATATGTACTTATACTCTTTCCGTTGTTGCCTTAAAATCACTTGAAGGATTAATTTTATGATCAGAAAAAAAATGTAATTTAAAGTTGTTTTAAACTATGGTGCGTTATTATAAAGTATTTATGTCGTCCACAACCGTGTTAAAAAAGACTTGAACTAAATTGTTAAAATATTAGATTGATGAAATATGTGTCTTGGACATTTCAATTTAATAACTTTTTTCAATCGTGTTAAGGGGGAGACCTGCTTAGAAGGCCGAGATTTTGTTGTTATTGGTGAATTTTTTACATAGGGAATGAATAAACAGATTTTTTTTTAAATTTGGGAGTATTTTATTCATGTTTTGAAGTACGCTTATTTTTTTTTATCAAGTAATTTCCACCGGAAATAGTATCGTTAGATCATGCTGCCCATGGATTATTGCCATCGGAGTATTTTGCTGGTGGGCATTCCTGTGGTAGCAATTTTCAACGGTAATTATAACAATTTTTTTTTTCCTTAGCAACACATTTCCTAAGAGTATAAATAAACCAGATTGTGTGAAAAAAAATTGAAAATTTAATTTTTTTTTATGTGTTTGAAGACAATGTTATGTTTTTGTACCATATTTTTTCACCTTTTTTGCATAGAAAAACATATTTTTAACAATCATATAATCCCAGAATTAGGTTCATCTAGATTTAAATTGAAAGAATGTTCACACCAAATTTCAGAACGATTCGCCAAAAACTTTTTACGCTACAGAGTCCGGCACTCGAAGTCAAGTAACCAAATTCAGACCGCTCGCGCAGCTGACGCACGGGCATCAGCTGTCTGGAAGTTAGCTAAATGACAGTTTAGAGTATTGTTTACAAGCGCACAAAAGCATTTTGCCGTGAGTAAACGCGAAAAAAAAATCAGTAATGGATTTCAAACGTAATAGTGTAGTTGCATTATATTTAGCTGGAAAATCACAACCAGCGATTGTTCGTGAGCTCGAACACCTTAAAGTAAATAAAGTTTTCGTTTATCGCACCATAACTCGTTACAATGATACTGGTAGCATCGCTAAACGTCAACGTGAGATGGTTCAAAAAGTGAAGAAGCGACTTGAGCGAAATCCCCGACGAAGTGCCAATCAAATGGCGAAAGAACTGAAAATATCTGACCGTAGCATCCGTCGCATACTGAAAAATGATCTCAAGGTCAAGCCTTACAAGATCCAAAAGGCACATGATCTCACTCCGAAGCAGCAACAAGTCAGACTTGAGAGAGCGAAGGAGTTGCTTCGCTTGGCCGAAATTGAGCAATTCGTATACTCTCAAAACGATAGGGTTTACTTGAGGGACCGTTCATACGAGAATTTGAGTCATCGATTGGCCACCAGGAGGCAGCACCCGCCGCAGATAATGGTTTGGGCCGCTGTTTTCATCGAGCCTGGCGTCAAGGTTAATGCGCAATATTATCGGGAAAGTATTCTGGGGGTTGCTTTGAAGCCGTGGGCAGACAAACATTTCGGTGGCAGACCATGGACGTTTCAACAGGACTCGGCACAGTCTCACATAGCTCGAGTGAACCAAGAATGGCTGAAAAACAACGTTCCGAACTTCATAACGTCCACACAATGGCTCTCGAATTCACCAGACGCGAATTCGATGGATTATTCTCTTTGGGCCATTTTGGAGAGCAAGGTCCGAACTAAAGGATACAACAGTCTCGAGGCGCTTAAAAAAAGCCATTGTCCACGAGTGGGCCAAAATACCTGCAAGTCACATTCGGGCAGCTTGCGATTCATTTTTGGACCGTCTCAAGGCCATAGTTAAGGCAAAAGGTGGCCATATTGAGCGAAAGTAAATTGTTTCTAAATTTCGTATTATTTTTACACATTTTGTACCTTGAATTGAGTAAAGATAATTTTCCAAAATGAATTTTTGGCCTTTTTAATTGGTTACACTTCGAGTGCCGGACCCTGTAGAATGCCCACAAGTTGAAAAAAGTCGTTTCGAGAAAAACGCTTTTGAAACTATCGCACGCTTCGACTCCGGACCATCAGGCGGTCAATTAAGTCCTCACAGCATTAAGAATAATGCGAATTTTTCTCTCTCAAATTTTGATCATATATTCTTTACTAGTTATACTAACAATTTATGCGATTTTCTGATCGGTCTCAACTGGTTACCCCCTTAAAAAAACTTGATTGTTTTCCGCTAGATGGAGCTAACATATTAAAAGAGAAAGTAGTTGTTGTCGCTAGATGTCGCAAGCAAGTTTTATTAAAAATTTTGTTGTTAATATGCATGGTATCCTCCGGTTCTACTAAGCACTATTCAGTCTATGTGTGACACCCCCAGGGGTCAGCCGGTGTTACTTAGCCCAAATATGCATGCTTTATTAAAAAAAAGAGTAGAAGCGGCAGCGTAATCAAGTAAAGTATGGTAAATATAAATTTCTATCAACGATAATTATAAAATATACTTATGCAAAATCGGGAAAATGTTCAATATTCATAAGTTATTAATGAAGTGAGCGTTAATGAGCAAACCGAGCTTCCTGTGTCACTGTCGTTTAAAATACAATTTTCCTCGAGCGTCATATTTCAATTAAAGGTCGGCAAAAATGAAAAAAGAAATTTCATTTTATTTTTTTTTATTTAAATAATTAATGAAATATGGAAAGAATGAAATTTATTCATGAGCTATTGTCCTTCTGGGTATAGGTGAGCGCAGCGAGCAGAGCGCGAAACACCCTATTTATATTTATAAACATTACTTGCCAAAAGCTTTGAACGAAATAATTTAATAAAATATTTAATTAGCTATTTAGTGTTATTTAAAAACAATTTGCAAAAGTAAATTAAATTAAATTTCGACCCAAATTTGACACAAGAACAGTTCTTTGTAATACAGCTACAACTTTCAACTAAATTTTAACTCGAAATATCCGACAATGCACTAAATGTGCCTTTAAAACTTGACATGATAAGTTTAAAACAATGTGCTTTTTAAAATCAATTAGGTTCTGTACGCAGCAGCCCAAAACGCTTCCGAACAAGAAAACTTCATTGAAAAAACTGTTTGGATCCAAATATGCAGTACGCGAGAGTCCAAACAAAACAGTGTTGCCCCATTATATTGGTGAAAAAATATTTACAGCTGTTTATTCTTATTGTCACAACCTCAAAAAAAATTGTGTATTACAAAGCCGGTCATTATTTATCGTCTATAAAGAAAGTAAAGCTCCAAAAGTCGAATGCGCTTTTAAGAAGTGTATAAAAAAGTCGTTTTCTAAAAAATTATTTTCACCACAAAAATAATAAATTTGCAAAAGTCAGAGCTCGAATTAATTTTCAGAAAAAAATGTATTCCATTTTAATACCAAATAAATAAATTCCTTTCCTTTTAGAAAGTGCATCCGAAATTCGTTTTCTAGAAAAAACTTTTCCCCACAATATTTTTTTCTTTATTTTTTTGCACTTACTATGGCGGCGGCACATTGGTAAACGTTTTGTGCAATATCTTGAATAATATATGAACACTGAGACCAAGGCTGACAATTGAATGCTTGACAGGATTCTACTTGAGGGTAAATTAGTTGCGTTTTTTCTCTTGTTTGGCTTTAGCGTGTGCTGGTCACATTTAACTTGGCCATCAATTAAACTGACAAAAGAGTTCTACCGGCCGCACTCAAATCATTTAGCCAACTAATTAGCCGGAGCTAAGCCAATTCAATAAACTTTAGTTCGCTGCGGCTTACCGCCAAGAGTCCGAGTTCGTTCTCATGACGTGAAAGTTTCCAGACTTGTACAGTTTCGACAAATTGACGTTAATTACAAAAATCAGTCATCACACACATTTTGTCTGTCTGTCTACAGTTTTAGCCAAAAATGGCCAATCACGTCATAAACGTAGCCAAAGGAAAACCAAATAAGGTTAAGCATTGACATAAACTCAACTAACTGCTGACGTCTGAGGTGGTTACGCCTTTCGAGTAACAAAAAGTAGGCGCAAATGATTCATTCAAAACGTTTGTAACTCAAAACTGATAAGCAAGTTGGCTAAAAAAATAATCGTCACACTTTTAGCCATGTTAGTGGGTCGAACTCTCGGAGGCAACCCTCCGCGTGTTGGCGTTGTTTTTTTTTAATTAAAAAACAAGGAAATAATTAATGTGCAAAAAACAACAACAAAAACACCTGAAACAATAACAACAACAACTACAACAACACAATGACTAAGTGATTACAAATACAACAAAAAGTTGAGAGCAACAAAACCGGCGACTTGAACTGCCGCTTCAATGAATCCAACAAAGTGTGGCAAACAAAAACAACTACAACAACAAAAAGAGCGTGGAAAAACTGCCTTCAGCCTTCAGCTCGGAAAAACGCAATGAAAACTCAAAGAAGCAGCGTCTAGCTGAAGTGTTGTTGTTTTTTATTTTTTTGTTTTTCCTTTGCATTTGATGCGGCGGAATTTTTTGCATAACTTCATCGAGAGATGTGGCAAGTTGCATTACACGACGAAACGTTCCAGGTCATGATTATAAGGCAAATTTTTGCTGGAGTAAAAAACTAAGGTTTGACTTTCTTCATGATGGTTTTTTTTAGTTTAGTGGAAAGTGGTACAACCATTGCTAATCTTGGGAAATAAGATCCAGAATGATGTTAGTACGGCGGCCTATAAGATATTTTTTTGTATTACGAGCTTTAAAATTACTGCAATTTATAGAATCCCAAACAGGGATTTTGTTTAAAAATATTAAAGAGTAGACAAGTTTGAAACAAATAAATTGGAGACTCAAATAAGGAGACACGCGCATTTTTAAAAATAAGAGCAACCGTTTTTAACCGAAATAATTAGAACCTGAATGCGAATATTTTATTCCAATTTGTTTTAAAACCGAATATTTGGTGATCCCATTTCAAACAATCCGAATTTTTTATGAGCTTTGAAAACGAATGTTTTGTTGCAATTGGAATAAAAAAATACGATTAAAAAAGAACTCATTTTATATTGAAATAATTTTTTAAATATTCTTTAATATTTTAAGATGATTCAGAAATATTTAAAACATCCGAATAGGTTCTCAGAAAGGAAATTATCGACAAAAAATTCGGTTTCCGCAGCAAACCAAACCGATTTAGCTTAAAAAACCTTTAGTTAGCTTAAGCTTAAATTAATGTGAAATCAAAATTATTTTAATCAAACTCATGTTCATAGACTCATATATTTTCTTTAAAATTACAATCCGAAACGAAATCCTCACGTTGTGTTGGCTTGAAATTTTTGTTTGGCAATGAATCGGAATAAAATGCTGGTATTCATTTTCCGGAGCACGGCCGTATAATCAAATTTTAAGGAGAAATTAATCGATAAATATATCTAATCTATGATTTATGACTTCGATTTAATATGATATCTGATGTACAATGTACAAACAGCAAAATAATTATTTTGAATATAATTTCAAGATTTCAACTGTTTTTATTTGAAAATGCTAAAAGCTTATAAAAAAAAAATCGAAACAAATCCCCGCAAGCCGGTTCCAAGTTCTGGTGATATGTTGTAAATGCTGAGGGCAGTGCAAATCGACAACAGGAGTCTCGAACGATTTCCCTCTTCTTTTAAAAAAATCTGGCCATTTCACTAAGCAACAATGATTTTCCACATTCATTTCGTTTAATTTATTATTGAACCTTTTTTTTTCAAAAATAAATAAATAAAATGTTGATGAAATTTTATTGGTTTTTATCGTTTTTGTCTAAAGTGTCTATGCTTTCGAATTTACCCAAGAAAAAATTGAAAATCGCGTATTTGACCATTTTTGCTTGAATATCCATTTACCTAACAAAATATCTTTATGGAGATCTGAAATTTTGATACAATTTAGCTTATTTAAGCCTTGGAAGACACAACTTTCAATTTTGAAAAAAAAAGTGTTTTTTTTGTATTCCAAAAAATTTACAAAAAAAATTCTTCCGAATTCAACCCACTTGCTCCTTTGTATATTACTTTATTTTGTATATTGATTTTTTTAAGTACGAAATACTTTTAAGATTAAATAAACTCGAAAGTCGCACAAAATTCGTACTTAATTCAAAATCACTTTCAAACTTATTTCGACTATTCAAGAGGAGGAAGTATCCGAAATCAATCTACTTTCGCACCCACAAATTCTAACGAACTGTTAGTTTTGGAGAGCGCATTATTTGTAAAGAGAGCAAGTGAAAGAGCTTAGAAGAGCGTAAATGGAATGTTAAGAATAGTTTAACTTCTTTCAAGAGTAAAATATACTTGTTGGAAGTATTTTTTGACAAGATTGGAAAACATAAAATAAAAATTGTTAGAGGTGAACATATTCTACCACATATACCTTCTATATATTATAATCTACACCACTTTTCAGAATTCTCATTTAATTTTAAAGTTTGAGCTTTTTTTCCACAGTTGACTGCACTTTGCACCAAACTTTGTTTCCGAAGTCCAAGGTAAGTTGACAAAAGTCACGGAAATACCTTCATAATTAACTCTATACTTTAGGGTTCGTTTGCATAGATATAGGAAAATTTTTTTTTATATTCTTTATAAAATTTCTACACATGCGCGCAACTCTTAAAAATAAATTAGGTTATAACTTCCTTGGCTTCAGCCCGCTCTTCCCTTACATTCACTTCCAAGTGCGCACATTGTTTAATTTTATTAGCTCTCTCAAGCTCGCTTTAAACAAATTTCTCTTATCTAAAGTTGGTATAATCGATTAAAAATAAATATTATTACCAAGCATTATCATTATGTCAACATATTTTATAGGCATTGTCATATCTATTCCCAATGCTTTATAAATAAGAAAAACTTATTGACATTTTCTAGCAATTTATCAAGTTACTTTAAAGCGTCCCCCCAAAGTCAAATGGCGCAGTTGTCTCTACTTGTTGATCAACAAGTCAACTAACTTATCGTTAACTGTTTTCTGATTTCTGATATAATTTAAGCCCATCTGCCATTAACTAAGCATAACTATTAAGTTGTAGTGCAATACCTACACTCAATTATTTTATTACGGCTTTACACGCGCCAACAACTTGGCAATAAAGTTGTAAATCGATTAAAGCCACATTAATCCCAAAGATGCCCACAACTTGGCGAATAGCTTGAAGATACACAACTAACCGAGCTAAGTAACTGGCCAAGCAGCCAACGCAAGAGTCATCATTATTAGCCAACTACATGATGACGTAGTACGACTACAACCACAACTACAAGATAATCCAAGTGGCGGACGACGACTCGGTGGACTTTGCTGACATAAATTCATTTCGACTTGGCTGTTTTTTATACCCTACAAAAGAGTACAATAATTTAAGCGTAAAATATGTGACAAGTAAGAAGGCTGCATATTCAAGACTATATGACAAATTGAACAGAAAAAGAAGTCGGGAGCCAAAAATGGGAACAAAGTTTTTCAACTTACTAAAGGGTTTCTAGACTCCAAGCTCTTCTGAAAGTGAAACTCGGAAAAAGAATGAAAAGAGCGTTAGGTGCTTACATCTGTAAAAAGACGTTTGGTAGGAATTGGTGACTGCAACTTTTTATTGGTTATATACAAAAGTCGTCAGATCTATCCTAACCTACGGAGCGTTAATCTGGTGGAAGGCTGCTAACACCAAATCTTATCTAAACAAGTTATGAGAGTGCAAAGGGCCTAGATATCACCGGATCTCAGCGATCCACACCTCCGGCTCTGGATGTTATTCTGAACCTGGCACCAGTGGGAACTTTTCTGAAATAGGCGGCTGCTAGCAGCGCAGCGAGACTCCGACAATTTTGTCGTAGTTTTTCCGGAGAAGAAAGATTGTATGCAAGGAACTCCCTTAAACGAGAACCAGCTAACGATCTATACTTTTGGTTCAAAGATGGATGAGAGCACATGAGCAGGCATCTTCTCTGAAGAGCTGTCGACGAGGCTTGTATTCCGCCTCCCCGACTGGTGAAGCGATTTTCAAGCAGAGATATTCGCATTCTGGCAAGCAGCTAGACTTATTGACACCTTGAACGGAAGTCCAAGGAACATTGCAATTCTTGATGATAGTCAAGCTGCTATTAAAGCTCTGTCATCGCTCGCCATAAAGAGAAAACTAATCCGTGACAAGACGCTAGCGCTCAACCGTATTCATCACCACTCAATAACCCTCTGCTGCGTTCCGGGTCACTAAGGTGACCCTGGTTACGAGGCGGCGGACGAGTGCGCCAGGCATGTCTCAGCTCTGGCTGTCAACTTGCGGTTACGAAAATAGAAGACCATCACAGGACGTCATATCGCAAATCAGGGAGACGGCTAGAGCTCTGGAAGAAAGGGAATGCGACATGGTATGCGGTTGTCGCATCTCCCGAGCACTCTGGCCGAGATATGATATAAAACGAACATCTCAACTCCTGCGCTGCCATAAAAACAGGTGTAGGATGGTGGTAGGCGTTGTATCAGGGCACTGCAACATAGGAAATGTAGCTGAGAGGTTGCACGTTTCGCTTCACGATGTCTGCCGCAGTTGCAGAGATGAGTAAGAGACAGAAAGCATTCCACACCTGCTATGCGACTGAACGAGGCTTTTTAGAAGACGAACCCAGTTTCTGGGTAAACCATTCTTGGAGGATCTGGGTAGTCTAGCCTATGCCCATAGCGGATCTGGCTGCTTTCGTCGAATCCTCAAAAAAGGTTCTGCAACTTGAGAGATTTAGACGATTAGGCATGTACAGTTTTTGATGCTCCTCCACAATTCCTTTGATGGTTCGAAACATTTAATAAAAGAGGTAGAGTCCCATTCGACCGCAAGTTAGCTTTAAATAAGGTTAAGCAATAAAGACAGAGTGGGAAAGCCTTATCACAGCCATCCTCAAAATCTAAATAGCTCAATGAAAATGTTTTAGGTTTTTAGGAGGTTGTGGGTTCGAATCGCACGTTAAGCATGGTCCCACACTTTCCACTTTTCCCATTTCCCTAATTTTTTCTGTCTATTCATAATCCTTATCCCTTACCCCCATTATAAATATATAAACTTCGAAGTGAAGAACTGCTCCCACGAGAAAGTCCTACATCCGCACATGTTTGTATACAATACAAGGAATATACAGTATATGTTTGACGTTACGTAAATCAAGTTGATAAAATAGTAGGCTACACGCTACTGTCAAGTATGTAGAATTCAAAGTCCTCATTATAATTTATTCAGTACGGCAAGCAGTTCATCTCGAAAAGTTTATTTTAGTTTTTTCAATATGGGAAACAAGTTAAGCTACATTTCATCGTAAGTAAACTACTAAACAAAAGTTAAAATTTTTTTTAATATCCTTTTCCAGCACGTTCAAGGAATGCGGAATGGGCTTGCTCTGGATGTTGCTCGGGGAAGACAGTTTCATACTTCGCTATTTTCAGCGCGCTACAAAGGCCTACAACAATTATAGCCGTATAAAATATCGGCAAGTTCCTTTATCGCGCATTAACATGCGCCAACTACAGCTGGTGAGGCGTAAGACTTTGATCCTGGACATGGATGAGAC
Source organism: Chymomyza amoena (assembly GCA_037043745.1). Classification (NCBI taxonomy): domain Eukaryota; kingdom Metazoa; phylum Arthropoda; class Insecta; order Diptera; family Drosophilidae; genus Chymomyza; species Chymomyza amoena. The sequence goes on from JBAMAX010000382.1 coordinate 250,660, forward strand.
ATTGATCACAAGCGTGGCAAAGAGAGAGAATCGTCTCGGAACTGAGCACTATTCCTATGATCATCGTTTTTACCTACAACAATTGGAATTTCATATTTTTGTTTATAAACGTCCCCATGTGGACTATTTCTTGGAATTTGTCTCCTGTTGGTATGATGTGTACGTCTTCACTTTCTCTGAGGCGATTTATGCAGATCCCGTACTCGATTTTTTGGACAATGGGCGTGGCATTTTGCGCAATCGCAGATATCGCCAACATTGCGAGTTCCACATGAAGCGTGTCGATGCAATTAATGAGGATCTGTCCAATGTTCTAATCATAGACAATTCACAAAAAGTATGCAAAGATAATCCAGGTAACAGCATCAAAATCAAGTCCTATGAAATCGACACCAAGGATGAGGAATTACTAAAATTATTGCCCTTCCTGGACGGCCTGCGATTTGTCGCCGATGTGCGTAGCGTTCTAGGTAGAGGTTGATACTTTTTTATTTATTTTTTTTAAATTTTCTTTTGGAACAGAAGTTTATTAAATGTTCTTTGAAAATTATAACCAAAATTACACAGAAAAACAAAAATAAATCCAAGTTCAAGTTGCATGCATCGACAAAGAGTTAGCCAAAAAAAAAAAGTTTATAATTTGGGATACAATGGAAGTTGCTTATCTGGCAGAAATGCACAAATATGCAACAACAAAATTCTGCATTTCTGCCCCACAATAAATGAGGCTAATCTGGCATTTATCTTTTATGCTTTTTAATATTATTTTTCCTTCAAAAACTTTTCTTAATAAAAAGCACAACGAATCATAATTTTAAAACAGCTGAAAATTGTTTTTCATAGAGCACATCTGCCACATCTGCACAAATTGCCAAATGTTTTGTTTTTATCTACGGCTAAGGGAACTTCTGAATAAGATACTTAAAACAGCCCCCAACGATTTTGAAAAAAAATTGTAATTTAAATTATTTTTCGAAAATTTTAGGTTTTTAAATAAACGTGTTACTTAATTTTATTTTATTTATGGATTTTCTAACTGAAAATATATAAATATAGCTGCTACTGCTTCAACGCCGCCTAATCCTGAGTCACGTCCCATTACTTATGGCATTCTTCTCACGAGGGAGGCTAGAGAGCTAATTAGAAGGTGCATCCAAAAAAGCGCAATTCGATCTTAAGCTGCTCGGGACCGAATTTTGTGGAACCGAGCAGCAAATCTGCTACCTAACCTCTTAAGGGAACCCAGAAGTGATTTCTTTGAGCAAAAACTACATTCTATTCCACTACATCGTCGATGCGAATGAGTCTCTATGGAAATGCACATAATCGCTTAAACGACAACCCTTCAGACGGGTTCCTGTCCGATGTCCTGGTGGTGAACTTGCTAAAAATGAAAGGGAACAGGGTATTGCTTTCGGATGCAATCGAGAGTATCGTTTCAGTCCTTATGAATTTGCTACGATAGAGCAGACTAGGAGGCTCACCAAAAGCTTTAGACCCCACTGTAGATGTCCCTTCAACCCTATAAGGATTGAAGAAATAACTGAAGCGCTCCAATCATTGCCGAAAAATAATGCTCCGGGTATTGATAGGATTTGCAATGCTACGTTGAAGGCCTTGCCTACAAGAGCGCTCCTTTATATTATCAGGCTCCCAGTCTTTCCAAAGCAATGGAAATTAGCAGCGATTTTAATGATTCACAAGCCAGGCAAACCAAAAGCTGATCCTGAGTCGTATTGGCTAATAAGTTTTTTATCCTCACTGTCTTTATTATAGGTCGTCTTTCAAGCGGAGATTCACGCCATAGAGATCTGCGCCCTTAGTATCCTTTTCAAGGGAACTAGGGGAGTAAATATATGCGTTTTTTCAGATAGCCAAGCGGCTATTAGGGCATTGTCATCCTGGAGAATCTCCTCCAGGATGGTTAAAGAATAACATAACTACTTCCAAACCCTGTCCGCCCGGAACAAAGTCGCGCTATGTTGGGTGCCTGGACACTCGAGAGTGTCCACTCTCGGGAGTGTCCTCCACCCTGACTACATCTCTTGCGCCGTTTTGTGGTATTGGTTGATCCACAATCGGAACCATGATAAACAAATGGGCTGCAGGAGCACATGAGATATAATGGTTCTTCCTTCAGGGGCTTCGTCAAGCAAAAGTGCTTGTCAAACCACTGGATGCGATCAAGAGAAAATGTCTTGGCAGAGCGGACCTAAAGCTCCTGGTAGCTGTCAGATACTATCTACAGAAAATTGGCCTATCGGACTCTGCAGATTTCTGTGAGGAACCCTTTTTTGGAAAAAAAAAAAAAGAAAAAAAACCTATATTATGGGAGAGAACTATTGTGAATCGGATTTCTGACATTATAAGCCATGCAATATCTTGTCGGATCACTATTTCGGTTTTTGAGAGGGTCACGGCACTGTTCAACATCGATGTTTCTCCAGCTTTATATTATCCTATCCAATTTTGACTAAAGATACAGTTCTTCCTAAGAAAATCCTTTAAAAAGATATCCACAATTTGGACTCGGAGCTCAGCACTGCTATCCAGAAGTGAAAATTCTCGAATCTGATCCTGCGTCGTGTCGGCCAATTAATCTTTTACCCTTCCTGTCTAAATTATGGGAGAGGACTATTGCGAATCGGATTTCTGACAATATAAGCTAATGCAATATCTAGTCGGATCACTATTTCGGCTTTTGAGAGGGTCACGGTACTGTCCAACATCGATGTTTCTCCAGCTTTATATTATCCTATCCAATTTTGAACAAAGATAAAATTCTTCCCAAGAAAATCCGTAAAAAAAAAGACATCCACAATTTAGACTGCTACCCAGATGTGGAATCAAACTGTCTCCATATTCGCTAGACAAAGATCTTTACTTTTGGGTTGAATTGTTTGCCTTGGGCAAACCTGCCTCTCTCTTTAACGACGCCCCATTTAAAGGGTATACAAAAGTCGCTCACTCCCGCCTCATCGCACTTAATTTTATGGCACTTTGCAATCAGTGCTTAGGTCTTACCGCGGCATAAAAATTCTAGTTTTTTTTTATTATTTCTCTTATAAAATTCTATGTAATTTTTATTATAACGTATTTTTGCAGATTTTTTATTTAAATTCTAATTTGCAGCTTTCTCAACAAGTTTTTGTTGCTCTCACATAATTCGCCTGCATTTTTTTTCTAGTCTTATTCTAAATTTATTTCGCAGTCTTTTGTGATTTTATAGCATGTATCTTGTATCTTGTAGTATCTTGCAGTATCTCTCTTGTTGTTGCTGTTATTATTGTCAGTTCGTCGTCGTTGATTCGGGCTTTGAGAACAAGTTTTCTTGTGAGTCAATTGACCCAAATATTTGGCGCTTGGCTTTTGTGCCGCATAGCAGACAACGTGTCATATTTTTTTGCCAGTTCTTTGTTCAACTTGTTTTTTTTTCTTTGTTATTATTTTTATTACAGCTAGTAACTTGGCTTTAAAGAGTAAAGAGAGGCTTTTGAACTTTGCCAAACATAATTAGAGGAAGAATAAGGCACAAATTTGTAGCTTAAGCACGTGTTAGTTCTTTGGCATCAGAATATTATTATTATTATTATTAGTTTTAGGAGGTGTTGCTCATTCACAGCTCAACAACGTTAATTATGATAGGGGCAGTGTAAGAATTTTTTTTCTATCGGTTACCTAAGGCATCATTATTGATGGATAATCGTAACCCAAATACTTTAGAAGTTTTTTTTTGGGTATATTCCTTAATTATTCTGCCGGCAGTATAAGGACTAGATTTCAAAGTGAAATTATATACCTCTCAGTTGGTGATAATAAAGAGTGATTATTTTTGAGAGTTTCTTTATAAAAAATTGTTTATTTATATGGGGTTTATTGCTAAACACCTGTGGTGAATGTAATTTGTATTCTTCTTAAAATAATTTACAAAATTTCTTTTATTTTGCTGCCCCAATTTGAAAATAAATTAAAAATACATTAGATGATGCGTCAGACATTTTATTATACCAAAGAATTTAAGCCTTACAGCCATTTAGAACATAAATACAAAAGATTTGTCACTTTTTGAGTAGAAATCGGATTTTCAACATACCTTCAAATATAGGTATAGATTTCTGTCATATTTCTCAATTAAATCTTGAATTAATTTCCGGACTCCAACAATAGATGTCGCCATTGACATGAAGACTAGAAAAATATCAATGACACATACGTCATTTGAAAGATACATTCAATAGCTGTCAGAATCAGTAAAAATTATTTCGTTTGTGCATATCAAATTTTTTAATGAAGGAAGCTTTTGAAAATTGGTGGAAAACAACATTTGCGGGAAGTTTTGTTGGTACACTTTTTCGCAAAGAAAACCGCTTCCGAAAGTCATCGTTTGTTCGTGGAAGCTTATGAGGAATATTCTCTATCAAGAACACAGTGATGAGATTGGTTTTAACGCTTTAAAAGTGGTGATTTTGATGTAAAAGACAAAAGGCGTCCGGGACAGCCGAAAAAGTTTGAGGATGAAGAATTGCAGACATTACTCGATAAAGTTTCGGGTCAAACGCTCAAAATGTTGGCAGAAACATTGAATATCTATGAATCAAACGTTTCCAAACGTTTAAAGGCCTTGGGAATGATACAAAAGCAAGGAATTGGGTTCCATATGAGTTGAAGCCCAGAGATTTTGAGCGCCGTTTTTTCTCATGTAAAAAGCTGCTTTAATGACAGAAAAGGTAAGGTTTTTTGGATCGTATTGATACTAGCGATGAAAAGTGGATCCATTATGACAATCCCAAGCTCTAAAAGTCATGGGGTAAACCCGGCCAGCTATCAACATCAACGGCGAAGCCAAATATGCATGGATCTAAGCTAATGCTCAGTCTTTGGTAGGACCAACGTGGTGTTATCTATTATGAATTGTTGAAACCGAATGAAACGATCACAGGGGATCGTTACCAACTCCAATTGATGCGTTTGAGGCATGCACTCAGAGAAAAAGAAGGCATGATAAAGTTATTTTGTAACAGGACAATGCTCGGCCTCTTGTCGCGAAAGTCGTGAAAGCATACATGGAAACGTTAAAAAGGAAGGTGCTACCTCACCCGCCGTACTCTTCGGACATCGCCCCATCCGATTACCACCTATTTCGATCGATGGCACTTGCATTGACTGACCAGCGGTTTACTTCTTATGAAAGTACCAAGAATTGGTTCGATTCATGGATAGCATCAAAAGACGAGTCGTTCTTCGGAGCCGGAATCCGAAAATTACCAGAGAGATGAGAAAAAGTAGTGGCTAGCGATGGACAATACTTTGAACATTAAATTTTGTATCCATTTTTTCAGAATAAATAGTTGAGAATTGAAAAAAAAAGTCCGGAAATTTATTTATCAATAAATAAATAAAGCAATTTTATAGACCTGTATCAAAATATTTGTGTCTCTGGATTTCTGTCATATTCCTCAATTAAATCTTTGTATTACTTTACCTAAAGTATAAAGTAATTTTTCAGACCTCTTTAAAAATATTTGGCGTTGGATGATAAAAACAATTTTTTGTATTTGCTGAATATAAGAAGTCCAAATATCAAGCTTGGTTATCCTAGCTGTAGTACTCCACAAGTAATCAAATATTAGTATCTATTATGCTCTTGACCTAAGGAAACATTGGAATTTCTTTGGCATCTTCTACTGTGCATATTGTCATCAAACAATTTTTATTTTCCAAAAATTCCGAAACATTTTGAAATGAGAATTTTTTTGTCTCGTTTCTCTGCTTTCTATTGAAAATAATATGGAACGTACTTTTTTTCTATAAGCCCTTAAAACCCCGAGAAAAAACAACTAAGAAAATGATTCTAAATTTTTTGACAGTTACAATTTTTCCGCTTATAAAAAAAAAAAAAAACGGGTTTTAATTTTTTAAAATTTTAAACATGAAAATCCACCAATTGTGGATTATATTCGAAATGCGAGCATTTATTTGTTTATCTTATATATAAAATTCTCGTGTCACAATGTTAGTCACCATACTGCTCCGAAGCGGCTGGACCGATTCTCATGAAATTTGGTGAGCCTATTGGGAAGGTCTGAGAATCGGCCAACATCTATTTTTTATACCCAGGGTTGCCACTCCTAACATTTTTTTTAAATTTTGTCAGATTAAGTTATATTTTGTAGTTAACTGATTTTGTCATATATAAAAGAAACTTCTTTTTCACGTGTTACGGGTGTTCTCATGAACGCGGCGATGAATTTCAAATCTGATTTTTGTGTGTGTTAGAGGTTGTCAATACGGAGGTTTTTCGGAAGAAATGCAACGAATCAAATTAATTATCAATCTAATCTGCCCAGGAATGTGAAGATCGCAATGAACGTGTAAGAATTCGGTAAAGACAGAACCGTGAAGTGTGACATTCGACTAATAATGGTGCAAGTTTGAATCGAGCTGCAAGCTTATCTAATAATCTTATATTTTTCCAGATAAGCTAACTAGAGAATTTTTATTTAGGCAGGACAACGTCTGCCGGGCCCACTAGTATCATTGTAAAGTAGAAATTAATTCTAGCTTATAAAAGGGTGGTACCAAAATAGACCTTTAGGTTGAATAAATAATAAAGAATAAAGTTTTTTTTTAATTTTATTTTAACAACTTCTGAGAGCAGAAGACCCAATCTTTAATTCAAGAGATCGTTCTTGAATTATTAAATGTTTTTAAAAAAAATGGATTTTAAAGTTTTAAAAGTGATTTAATTTTCAGAATTTGAAATTATGCTAACTTTTTCAAAATTTGTATTTATTTATATTTAATGATTGTTAGCAATACCAAAAAAAAAAATTGCAAATTTACTTTTTGAGTAGAATCATTCAAGGAAATCCAAAATTACGGATAGATTTTGTCCTTCATTGCTATGGATCAAAATAAAATTATCGGAGAGATAAAATTTTTAAGAATGTATAAAAAAAGTTAAACATTTTAAATACGCAATAGAATGATGTTCTTTTGAGCTAAAAAAGGATAAAAAACATATGTAAATAAATTTCTGATTAAGATCCATCGTTATTTAATTACAAGATGATTATCTTAATTAGCTTATCTTAACTACAAGCTATATTTAGAGAATTAAAACTGATTTAAATTTAGCTGAGCATTTAAGACTTTAATCACATCAAAGCTTAAGACCTTAGGGTTTAATTTATAATAACAATTCTGACTTTTCTTTAATCTTAAATTCTAAAGATAGAAACCCAAACTTTATTAGTACCAATCAATACTCATTAGCATTAGACTCCATTCTCCAAATTAAAGACAAAAGTGTTTCTAATTAGCTTAGCTATGCTTGAAAAAAATGACGCAACTTTCATCAACATAATAGAGCTCAGAACCCCGTAACCCCCAAATGTTATAAAAAAATAAACAGACTTTAACCAGCTGTCAAAACTTGTGCAAAAGTTTTCAAGGGCAACAACCCATGTCCAAAATGGATGTAGACATTTTTGGATTACCATAATAATATTTGCTCGAAATTATTATTGCTTAAATTGCAATTTCTCAAGACTTAAGAGGCAAAATGGTTCGTAAGCAGCGCGATGGAAAACTTCATGGATCATTTAGCAAAATGATGGCAAGAAAAATAAAAGAAAAAATACTTAAAAATATTTTTCAGGCCTTTTTTGACTTATTTTGACATTTTGAACTGAAAGCTAAGCGAAATGAGTTCATTGAATTTCTGTGTCAAGCGCTGTGGCAACAACAACAAAAGGAGCACAAAATAAAAATAAAAGTAATAATAATAAAATGCTGATTAATAGCAGCCAATAACTAAAAGAATAATGTTAATTAAATGGCGCGGAAAGTTTTAACAGCGTTTTTTTTTGTCGTATACGTAATTTTGTATTCCGCCGCTTATACAAAAGCTGCTCTAATGAGTTTTCATAGGCGATAAAAATCGCCATGGATATCCAATAATTAAACAAACGCCCACTAAAAAAATGCAATCAAAACAACGCCCCCCAAAAAAAAAACTTTCGTGGCAGCTTTCATTTCTTAAATGGCTGCAATGTTGCCACGTTGTTGCAAACGATTTTTGGCGCCTCAAGTGTTAATAAAATGTTACAGTCAAATTAGCGGCACACCAACACACACACACGGACACCTTTTGTAGTGTAAGATGGCGGCTGTTGCTTTTTTGTTGCAACAATATTCGCAAATTCAATGCAACCGAATGTTGTGCAAGATGATTACATTTTTCACTTCAGTTTTCCTTTGTGATTGGCAGCCTAGTGCATTGGGATACATAACCCAACCAACACCTCCCTTGGCCGCTACCACCACGCCGGGGCAGCATCAGCATCCAGTGCCACATGCAACCTGAGCCACATACCGCGCACTAAGCTGCCCCAGACAACGAGGCAGCCAGCCAACTGCCACATATGCCGCACAGACACTAGATACAGATACAAATGCAGATACAGATATAGACAACAAACACAATAGCAACAAAAAAAAAGAGAAATATGTATTTCCATGTTGCAAGTATGCATGCCATATGCAAATATTTGCCCAACACTGAGAGAAAAAGTTTAGCGCCAATCTGTGAATTTTTAGTAATGAATAATTTAGTGAAAATGTAAAGAAAGCAAATTGGAGAAATTATTTCATTTATGCAATTTACACCTATAGTTATATTTTTTTTCAAAAATACTTTTTTAAATATTCAAGTTAAAAAAATATATATATCGGCGAAAATAAGTCAAGCGGACCACTTTTTCCCATCTTTCCGATTTTGATGAGAATTTTTTTTTTACATATTTGGCAGAGCTACTAGCCAATAGTAGACACATTTAATTGCAAAATTCCGATTATTTATCGAGCTATCGATAACTGAAAATTGTGTTTTTTAGACTTTTCTTTGATAAGCCATATTTCCTAATCGAATAAAAATATTGACGCGAATTTTTATCATGACAAATAAAATATTAGATTTAAAAAAAGTTTTTATAATTTTTTTTTTCAATATTTTTTATTACTTTTATTTTTTAGTTTTAAAAATTCAAAAGTGATCCCCCACTTTTAAAGTAGGTTGAGAAACGACATACCTCTTCGGAATTAAAAGACAATAAGTAAAAATTTGACATCATTAATAGGTTTGACATTTTAAGATCAACTTAATAAGTAAAAATGCGGAAATGATTCCGTCTCCGGATATTTAAGGTCACAAAATTCGGGTTTTTGCAAATAACATTTTACAAGTGCTTTAAAGTGGTTCACAATGTTCTAAAAAACTGAAAAGTTTTTGTTCTCTACATTGGTATACCGGATAGCCTTCTACAGTTAACCGTTTTTGAGATATACATTCTGTACAAAAGTGAAGCGTGCGAATTTTTAGATCGAAATGTTGGAATATGATGATTTTTCCATAGGTATGTGACACAGGTCCTAAACTATGTTAAGCCCGTAAATATTCCGATTATTTATCGAGTCATCGATATGTTAAAATTTTTATAGATTATAGACAAATCGTTTCCTGTAAGTAAATAAATTTAACTTAAAAAAATTGAATTTTTAAAGATTTTTAAACAATTTTGATCAACTCTAAATGGGGACATGTTTTTTTTTTTTAATTCAAATTAAAAGTTATTTTTAATATGCACGAACTCACTTCCATATAGAACTATAAGCTATTTTTTTTTTTAAGTTTTTTTAATATTTAAAAAAACGAGAGAGCTTTTGATTTAAGTCTCGATAATTGCAAGAAATTTTTAGGCATTCAGCCTATGGCCGTCATGTCATACTCCAACTCTCCTTGGCAATGCAATTCCCTTAATATTATAATATATCCCAAAAAAAAAAGATATAAAAAAAAAAGTTTTAACATTTAGGAATTTTTTTTTAATCTTAAATTGAAAAGTTACTATAAACGAGCTCACTTTCAAATAGAATTTTACGTTAAAAAATTTGGTCTATTTAAAAAAAATATATAACTTTTGATTTAAGTCTCGATATTTGAAGATATTTATTTATGCCCTCTATTTACTACTTTCCTTCTCTTAACCTTAATTCCCAGAAAAGGAAAAAATTTTGGTTTTTACATAAAATTTTTGAACATTTAGAAAAAATTTTTGTTTTATTTTAAATTGAAAAGTTAATTCCACTTCCTTTCGAAGAGAATTTTACGCTATAATAATTATAAATATAAATATTTTCCATAAGATTTAAAAAAAACTATTCACACTAATTTTGATGTTATTATCTCTCCGTTCATTCCGAGGAGTTTGTTTGTTTGCTGGAGGCAAAATAAAATTTATCAAATTCAAATTTAAAAAAAAAATTAGTTTTAAAATTAATTGAATAATATATATTTTTTTAAGCTAATTTTGCTTTCACAGGAATCGCTTAAAATATTTTTACTTTTTACTATTTTACGTCTAAGTGCTAGAAAAAATCAAAGGTAATACCAATTTTGTTAGTTCTTTGTAAAAAAAAAGGGTATTACCTTGGCTGGACTTGCTATAACGTATTTTAAATTTTAAAAAATGTTTCAAATTAAAAATTTAAAGAAAAATCCGTTTCAAAATATACCAAATAGTTTTTTGTCAACTTATTTCATTTTCACTAGAATCGCTACTAATTTTTACTAACATCTACATCTAAGATGATTTAAGTTCTAGAAAAAATCAAAGGTAATATCTATTTTGCTAGTTCTTTATAATAAATTGGTTGGATTTTTCAGGGCAAAGTTGCAACTAACTGCCAACAATGTGAGGAAGTTGTCCGGTGGGTTATACCCCTGTATAACTTTTGAACGTGAGGAGATGATTTTAAAATTGCCAGCATCATGTTTTATATAGCCTTAAACCATCGGACAATCAAGACACTTAAAACGATACCTCATATGGCAAATTATGCTAAGCGGTTTAGCAGTTACGAGGGAACAGATAAACATACTACCTCCATGCAGGTAAAGCATATAACGATAATTTTTGCTTCATATTCGGGTAAAAACTTTAGAAATTTTGTTTAAAAAAAGCTATAAAGATATGAATTTTCAAATGAATTTTTATTTTTTTTATTTTAACATAGTGTTAATATTCACAAAAAAGCTAGACCCTGCTATTGGGAAAAGAAATCTTCCTTTGTACAAAAATTATAAAATTCCTAAAATATTATATTACAAATGTCTGCCATTAGTTTATTTATTTGTAAGATCAATATATAATTTGCACAGTTGATTAATTTAAAAAAATATACTACGAAAGAAGCTACAAACAAAATTTATAATAAATAATAGAATATAATTAATAATAGGTTGTTTGCCACTGACCCGTTGGGGGAATTTTATTTGCCTGATTGCCAGCTATGCCATTGCAGACGCAATAAATAAAAAACACTTTAAACAAAAAATAATACAAATCAACTCACAGCAGACGGCATTTAATTATACTTAAGAAAACTTTAAAACTACTCTCCAATTTCTCCCAGTGTAGCCCAAATATGTTGCACCGCTGCAAGGTGTTAAGATGCAAAAGAAAACTCGACGTCGCTGCTATTGAGAAAAGCGAAAATTAAAATGCAAACAAAAATTTATGCAAATTTTGCCAAACAGATCACAAAAGTGTTGGAAAACGCATAAAAATGCCATAAAAAAAAACACGGAAGCTTTAGAAAAAAAAAACAACAACAACAACAAGAGTCTGGCATAACTGTGAAAACAAAACTTTGCATGGCTGTGAAAAATTTCGAAAGTGCAACATCGAAATTAAACGAGCGTTAAATTTGCGCCACTAAAAAACAAATAACAAAAAATTAAAAAAATAAAACCAAAAAAATTATAAATGTAGTTTGTAAATGCGCCAATTAGTTTGTTTGTCTATAGGGGCAAGTGCTGCCCATTAGCATAAAAATGCTAAACGCGTTTGTAAGATTTGTTTTAAACAATAAAAAATAATTTTTTTTTCTTAAGTGGTGTGGGTTCAATGTACTCCCAAGACGACTCTTCAAGTCGTTAAAACTTATGCAGCAGCCCGGCTAAAGAAAAGCCCATAAAGAAAAGCGCGCATAACTAGCATAACTTTTTTTTTTGTTACATTTTCTTTTATTTTTTATAAAACAAAAGACGCGCAAAGAAATGAAAAGCTTACAGCTGAGAATAATTGTAAAAGATAATAAAGAAAAACAATGTGTGAGAGTTGTAGAAAAATTTAAGCAGAAATTCAGACAATGCAAAAGATCTTGCAAGCTGAACTGAAAAGAAAAACTAATTTTTTTCTGTATTTTTAGCGCTTCAGTTAAGATGACGTCACAAGTGTAGAAGCGCGTTTACAGTTATCAAAGCACAACTGCTAATTACGAGTTTAATTTATTTTTATAGAGCATTAACTCATACGCGTTTTTTTTTATTAATGGCCAGTGTTTATCAACGCTTCGAAGATAGTGAAAAAAAAACACAACAAATTTGTTGGAACTGATAATTTTGCGTGAAAGGTAAAAAGAAAAAAATGGTTAAGCAAAAAATCGTTGTATGTGTCATAGTCTGATTTTTAATGTTTTGGCCCCATATGGCGGGCTTTATGCCCCGTGGGGGGTTCGGCTTTCAATGGCCGTAAATTATACCGATGCGTTGAAAGGGTTAATAAAACTACCGTTATTTGTAAATGCCATTTTGACACATGATCTGCGCATGATAAAGCAAAATAAACATGACATTGAAGATCTGAAGAGCTGAAGAAGTGAGAAGATGCCTTAGGCCGGGTCTGTGTGACTAAAGATGATAGCCGAGATGAAAAAGCCAAAGAAGTTAATATCAAAGAAGAGTAAGAAATGGATGGGCTGTTGGAATTTACAATGACTCAAATTAGTATTAGCTGTTACCAATAAAACAAACAAATTTTTTACTTAATATTAATTCTTAAGCTAGTAGAATTTGTATACTAAAAACAAAAAATCAGAGTTGTGTAAAAACTTTCTTATGTCTTGTCATACATGATACAAAAAAGTTGTAATTTTTCTAAAAAAATTTTAATACAATAAATTTTATTTATTTTTACAGATCTATAAAAGGATGTATTGAACAGTACCCAATATGTTTTTATTATCGCGCGGTTTTTGATGTACAAATTCGATGTATGTTAAAAAAAAGTATGTTACCTTTAAACAAGCGAAGCCCGAAAATAATAAAAAATTTTAGGAGAACAAAATCATGCAATATTTTGTTAATTTGAAATAATATCTTACATATAAAATTTTCGTGCTACAATGTTAGTGAACATACTCTTCCGAAACGGCTGGACCGATTCTCATGAAATTTTATATGCCTATTGTGTAGGTCTGAGAATCGGTAAACATATATTTTTCACAATTTTGCCAACACTAAATTTTTTTTAAATTTAGTTCGCGTTATGTGCATTGTCAGATTAACTAATATTTTTCAGTTAATTGATTTTGTCGAAATGAAACACATAAAAATTATAAACGTTATAAATTTTATTTTATTGAGGCACACAAAAATTCATGAGAATCGTTTCCTGAACATTTTATAATTATTCAAAAGAACTCGAAGAAAATGGAATCAAACCAACCTTTTCTAATAATAAAATCTATTTTTGTTCATTGAGAATCGACCTTCTTAAGAAATTCAACTTTGAGATATATGTACGTTAGGGCGGATAAATTTGTATGGGCTTTAATCGATTTTGATTCTTTGGGTAATTTTAACCATTTTTGCCCAAGAAACTGGATCTAAACTAAATTTCGAGTCGGCCACTTTTTTAAAAGACATTTTTTGTTTTAATAATTCAAAAATCAACTTAGACCAGGAGTTCATTTTTGACATGTGCTATTTGGGGTTTTAATTTTTATTTAATATGTCATAAAGGTTTTTTTTTTTGGAAAATTTAGAAAAAATTAAATGAATTGTTGCTTATTTTTTAAGTTTTTTTTAGTTAGTTTAAGGAAATTAATTTAAGTGAATTTTGTATAAGTACATATTATTTTTTATATACAGATTTATTTTTCTATCATTATCTACGGTTTTATCTGCTAGCGCCTTCCGTTGTGAGATTAATCGATTAAATCGTTTTTTTTTTTGAGAATCGTTCGATCTCGAAAATTGAAGATAGCGCCCAGGTCTATTTTTGAGATAAATACGGCAGAAATGTTTAGTTATTTATTTGAGTTGTTGAATAATCGACATAAATATTATCGAAAACATAAAAAAATATTCGAAATTTCATTAAAAAAAATTATGAATAAATATTAACGATTCTCGCCAAAGTGTAAAACTTATTTAAAAGAGCTTAACAATTTAAAATAATACGCTGTAAACCAACCAATTTGGATATTGCTATAAATAAATTTAAAAATATGTAAAATAAAAAGTTCAAAAACAATAATAATTAATGCCTTTGTAAAACTCTGAAAACAAACGATTTCAAAAAATGTTGTAGTTGTTTGGAAATCTTGAATATAATGAAAAATAACATATCATTTTAGTTCGATTTTGCATGCATAAATATGGAAAATATGCAGAAGTTTGAATAGACGTATTTTCGAAAAGTTTATGCTTAAGAATATGCCAAAATTAAAACAATTTTATCTGAAACAAAAAATTTCCCTTTTTTTTTGCACAGTTTCTTATGTCTATAATTTTCCCAAAAGCTTAAATTTTAAAAATGTATCTGTAATCACCTATAGTTTTGATCAAAAATTTTAAATAACCAAATTTTTACAAATCGAAACTATAATATATATATATATATTTTTTTTTTCAAATTATAACAAGTTTTTTCTTTAAGAGCGTCATCCAATCTTTATCTTTATTGAAGATTCTGGTACATTTTTTTTTAAATTGAGAAGTATCTAACTAAGTACTACAATTTAAATTATTTGAAAGCGCGTTCTATTTATTTTAAAACTCTTGTGTTGCACTAATTCTTACAACTGACCATAAACTTATTTAAGGCACTATAATTTCAGGTTCAGCTTCTATTAGGAAATTTGTATATCAAAGCCCATTGCGAAAATTTGTCTAGTTTTAAATGTAATTAATATGCGCTGTGCTAAAACACAAAAAGCAGAGCATACAAAGCGCTTCTGGTTTGTTTTTTTTTCACATATGCACACATCAAAGTATCTGGTAGATACATTTTGTCAGTTGCACGTCAATGGCAAGCAAAGCCGCCAACGGCTGTCAACTAGTTGCATGTTGTTGTTGCTAATGTTGTAGTTGTTGTTGCGCATTGGTATGCCTTGGGCATATCAAAAAACCTTCACACACACACACACAAAGCTGCACACACAGATACAAAGCTACAACCAACCGGTTAGATACACTTACATAAACACTGTGCAAAAAATAATAATAATAGTTATGCGCGGGTTGGCCAGCGGCTTGGCTCGTAATAAAATTAGAATATCTCTAACGCAAGAGAACAACTTGGGACGACTGCCAAGTGCCACCCAACCTCTCCAACCCGTCCCCGCGGGGCAACAACAACAAAATTTACATGCCAAAAGATACAACCAACATCATCAACAGAGCGTAAACTCGTGTTGCCATGTTCAGTAGCCAACTCAGCTCAGTTTGGAGCAACTTGGAGCAACCTGCTGGAGGAGATTGCAATTTCCAGACACTTGACAACTATTTACTGTTTTTCAGCCGTTTTGTTCCTTAGTTGGTTGCAATTTGTTGTTGTTGCTTTTTTTTCTATTACCAACGGAAATGTCCAATACAGGCAATGTAATTATCAACACCTACACGAATATTGTGCGGCCATTTAAAAATTTGCATCCCACTTTATCAGATGTTGTTGTTATACAAAAGGCAGCCAATTTGTTGTTGGTTGTCGTTGTTGTTGTTGGTTTTGAGGTTCTACTCGTTTCAATTCCATTCAATAGATTTCAATCAATTTCAACACATTTCGCCTTTGTTGTGATGTGGAATTCAATGCCCCCAAATGGCTCATTAACTTGTTGTTGTTGTGGTTGACGCTGCTAAATTACTTCATAGTAAGTTGCATGAGGGAACTCAGATGACGCATAACGCAAGTCAATGTATCTTAAAGATAGAGTATCTGAACTTAGCAGGGGTTGTATCTGATGCGGCATGAAGTCAACTTAACCCATTTAAAATTGAGTTATAACAATTTTTCAAAATTTTGACCTAACTACGGAGGGGGCATAAGTTGCAGTTTTCTGAACTTTAGCAAGACTTTGAAATGTTTATTGGAGCACTTGAAATCTCTTTAAGGGGTTTTTTGAAATATTTTTTGCAGATGTAGATATCTCTAGGAAATTGTTAAATTCCTTTTGAATTTTTTTTCCTTCTTCATATTCTTTCAGCTATTGAAATCAGCGATTTTAAAGAATGCCTTAGGATGCTTTAAAATCCAAGATATATTTAAATTTGTTATCTGAATTTGAGATTGTGGTTTTCTGAATTTTTGTTCAATATTTTGAAAGCTTTACGCTATAACTCGACAACTCTGTACCATTAGTGTCTATTGAGAGCAGAATGCATTCAAATCTTATTGGATACTTTTGTAATTTTATTGGAGCTGTTAAGATCTTAAGATAATTTTTAATATTTGTGATGTTTATGGTAAAAACAATTCATGATTGTGAAGTCGAGATTTTGTAGTTTATGAGTTATGGTGGGCTATTCAACGACGGTTATAATATAGACATATAAATTTTTGAGATTATAAGAGCAAGTCACCAAGTTTTTCTACAAGAAAATCTTTATTAATACAAGACTCCGCCGTTCTGACTCGGTTATAAGCTGTAGGTTCCTGTTCTATTCGCTCCCAAGGGCGCCTAACAAATTAGTTGCAATTATGGATACTATGAAATTTGTATTCCACATTTTTTTGCTGCACATTTTGCAAAGGGCTTAAATTTCAATTAGCTTCTTACAAGCTTCTAACAAGCAAGAAGAAGATGAATATATAAGACATTTTTAAAGCTGTTTGGTTTGCTGTGTACTGACCTTTAAGAACTAAGTTTCTATCTCATCTCTATCTCTCATCTGTATCTCTCATCTGTATCTCTCATCTGTATCTCTCATCTGTATCTCTCATCTGTATCTCTCATCTGTATCTCTCATCTGTATCTCTCATCTGTATCTCTCATCTGTATCTCTCATCTGTATCTCTCATATGTATCTCTCATCTGTATCTCTCATCTGTATCTCTCATCTGTATCTCTCATCTGTATCTCTCATCTGTATCTCTCATCTGTATCTCTCATCTCTATCTCTCATCTCTATCTCTCATCTCTATCTCTCATCTCTATCTCTCATCTCTATCTCTATCTCATCTCTATCTCATCTCTATCTCATCTCTATCTCATCTCTATCTCATCTCTATCTCATCTCTATCTCATCTCTATCTCATCTCTATCTCTATCTCTATCTCATCTCTATCTCATCTCTATCTCATCTCTATCTCATCTCTATCTCATCTCTATCTCATCTCTATCTCATCTCTATCTCATCTCTATCTCATCTCTATCTCATCTCTATCTCATCTCTATCTCATCTCTATCTCATCTCTATCTCATCTCTATCTCATCTCTATCTCATCTCTATCTCATCTCTATCTCATCTCTATCTCATCTCTATCTCATCTCTATCTCATCTCTATCTCATCTCTATCTCATCTCTCATCTCTATCTCTCATCTCATCTCTATCTCATCTCTATCTCTCATCTCTATCTCATCTCTATCTCATCTCTATCTCATCTCTATCTCATCTCTACTCATCTCTATCTCATCTCTATCTCCATCTCTCTATCTCCTCTCCATCTCTTCTCTCTCTCATCTCTATCTCATCTCTATCTCATCTCTATCTCATCTCTATCTCATCTCTATCTCATCTCTATCTCATCTCTATCTCATCTCTATCTCATCTCTATCTCATCTCTATCTCATCTCTATCTCAGTCTCTATCTCATCTCTATCTCATCTCTATCTCATCTCTATCTCATCTCTATCTCATCTCTATCTCATCTCTATCTCATCTCTATCTCATCTCTATCTCATCTCTATCTCGTCTCTATCTCATCTCTATCTCATCTCTATCTCATCTCTATCTCATCTCTATCTCATCTCTATCTCATCTCTATCTCATCTCTATCTCATCTTTATCTCATCTCTATCTCATCTCTATATCATCTCTATATCATCTCTATTTTTTAAAAAGCAATGCGAATTTGTTTTGTGGATTGAAACCGAATTGTTTGTTGTTTCAAGTGTTCAATTCCAAATAGTTATTGATAAATATTTTAAATTATTTTTTTTCCAAACCCGCCCATAACTCAAACCCTATTTTTCGATGGTTTTTGCATTGCATAAAAAATGTTCTTATCTTGAATAAATAAAATTCCCCTTTTAAAAGGAATAGCATAGTCGTTGAGAATTACATTCGAAAGGTGCTAATAATGAGCAAGGGAAATATGAGTTAGACCGCAAAAAATAGAGAGTTGAAAGCATGCAAAAACGAATCCGAATAAATATTTATTCATTTAATGGAGCACGGCCAAACAATCCCTTTTGAAGAGATGCAGTTTTTTTAAATTTTTCTATATCTCGTTTTTGACAAAGTTAAGTTGTTTTTGTAATTTGGACTTGTTTCTTTTACGGTAATTTTGGGTGGAGAAAGACGAAATACAATATATTTGTTTACGAAAATTTTTTCGTGTAAACTAATGTAGTTCGTTTCTTTTCCACCATTTCTTGAAAAATGTTTCCACAGGATTCAACAAAGACCTACTCAAGTCACATTAAAATTCTTGCAAAATAAATTTAAAAATTGGTAGCAAGTAGTCTAATCGACGTAGGGTAACACTTTTTTGCATTCTTTTAATATCTATAGCTATATATTAAAAAGGATACTTTACATAAACTGCAATTCGCGAAAATAAAAAAAAAAATTGCAAATCTACGAAATTCTTCTGGCAGTGAGCAAAGCTTGAATATTCATAACATCTGACCACTTTAACTACTATACATATAATAGAATAGAAATAGAATTAAATTAGGCAGCTCGTTAAGCACCAGTAAATCACGCCCAAGTAAGACGCAAATACAAAAGATACAAAGGATCTATGATAGTAAAAAATGCAGACTTTGAAATATTTCAAAGAACCACATTTCCATAAATCACACCTATCGTACTGTCCTTATCGCTTACTCAGACAGAGTATGTAAATTTTACCATTCCCAATTTAGCTTTTCTTTCATTTTTAAGATACATTTCCAGCTGACTCAACTTTAAGATGAAGTTGCAGCTCAGCTCAGCACTTTTTATTGTCAAGAGTTCAGCCTTGCCAGAGTCAACATCCACATCCAACTCGTCAGTCAGTCCGACAGACAATGGCCACCAATGCTTTTAATCTTTTCAACTTGATGGATGGTTGACTGTCGTCTATGTGACTCAAGATTGTGTGTGTATTACTCTTATATATCTTATATACACATAAGTGTGCACGTGTGGGTGAGCACATAAAGCAAAGCCAAGTATTTAGCATTAAAATGCTCACGCAAACCATAACAAAACTATCAATTAAAAGTTTATATCAGTTCAATTGTCCAGTAACCTTTGAAGGTGTTTTTGTTGTTGTTTTTTTTTCAAACAACTTCGGAAATGGATCACAAAAAAGTCAAGTTTAAGTGATTTTGTTGGGCTGTGAACCGTAGTAAGTATACGCAACGTGCTCTTGGTAACTCATATCTTTATCTGAAGGTCATTAACGTTTGCATTTCATGGATTTGGGGTCGAGGTGGCATATATATGTCTATTTACTGTTAGCGCTTTAAATGAAAGCATTAGTTGAAATATTTCTGGGTTAAATATGAGCACGAAAAAATTTCGGACTTGGTATTGAAACCAAAGTGCATTAAAAACAGTTTAACCTCCAAGCCGCAATATAATAATTGAAAACTTTTATGAGTTCCTGAATTTTTAAGCAATTGTGGTTTTTAGGCGAGATTGTTAAATTGTATCAAATTAGAATAATTGATAATTATAAAAAAAAATGGGACAGCCTGAAGGCCTTCGATTGCTTTGGCTTTAAAGCCTTTATATTTTAGAATTTAATTCTAATTTATAAATATATAAATAAATACAAAAAATGGGAAATAATTAACTTTTTAAATCCATGAATTTTGCGGTCTACAACAAATTTTTGTGCTCTTTTTTTCAATATTTTGGTCAGTGTTAATCTGCGCGATTTATTTTTATACTTTAAGGTATTTTGAAGACCCCCCCTACAAGGGTCACTTAATCTGCGTACGTTCCCTAAGCGCAATCCCCTTTTTATTTTAAACTTTCAGGTGATTTTAGATTTATTCGTGCTTGTCGTGATTTTGATTATCAGGGTTATTATTATTGTATTATAATTTAGTAAAGCATAATATATTTGATAATGAAAATACAATAATTTGCATAAAAACGATTATTTATCTTTAAGCTGTGCAAAAACAAAATGTTTCTAAAAACAATTTTTTTTGCAATAAACGACTATTTAAATTAAACTGCCGTAAAATGAGTGCTAAAAATTACTTGAAATAAAAAAACGGTTGTTCCGATTAGTTACAAATAATATAGTATTAGATAAGCTATATAGCCCATAAACGAATTTATGCATTAAGAAAACGGATATTTAAATGAGAGTTGTAAAACGGGTACATACGAATTATCGATTGTATTTGCACTTAAGAAACCGAATAAGTAGTTAAATCAGATTAGTAAAAACGAGCATTTGCATATAAAAGATTATTTGGATTCAGAAACCGAATAGCTAAATCAAATTAGTGAAAAACAAATATAAAAATATTTGCATTTAGAAACCGAATAAGCAATTAAATCAAACTGGTGGAAAGCATTGTCATATAAGAAGATTGATAGCAAATAGTAAAAGATTGATATGAGTATTAAGAAAACGGCTTATTTCAATATAATTGGTGTAGGATTATTATTTGCATACAAAGATTTCTTATACAAACAATTATTTGCTGGAGTAAACGGTTATTTAACATAAATTTAGTATAGAATACATTTAGTTACATTAAAAAATCCAGTTTTTTGAGTTATTATAAACATAAAACGAATTTTTGCATATAAAAGATTATTGGTATTTAGTAGCCGGTTGCTTGAGTTCATTTTGACGCAACATGAGTATGTCTATTTAAAAGATTATGGGCTTTAAAATTTGTATAGGCTATAAAACGCATATCTATATATATAAAATAATATATTGATGATTTAAGTCGTCACGGTTGTCCTCATGAACGCGTCAATGAATTTCAAATTTGATGTTATTGTGTATGTTAGTAGCCGGTTGCCTGAATATGGAGATTTTAAGCCTATTTCGATGTGTTTGCGAATATCGGTTTTTATGTGTATATTGCCATAAATACAGAAACTGGTATTGACGCTTATCAATGTTCGAGGTCCAATATCGATTCAATCATTGAGAACAGTAAATGGCGTTAGTATTTTGTTCAACGTATCGAGAGGTATGTCAAAAACTGAATTTGCTGGAAAATGATTTGCTCTGAGATCAAAATTTGGCAGATGCTGCTATTACTGCGGATCCATATCAATATGATCTATTTACTATCATTTTGGCAACATGTTTGCATCAAAACCACCTGAATTTGGATAAGATATCAAGATTATTTACAAAGTATTTCAGTAGTCGCAAAACGTAATCCAGTGATGGAATTTACGCCGGAAGTTTACAATGAAGCTTTAATTCATATTGAAGATCTATACTTGGCGATGGCTTATAAAGCATTAGATAATTGGGAATCGATCAATGCATAATGTATTTCAATTAGAAGAAATGCAACGAATCAAATTAATTATCAATCTAATCGTACTGCCCAGGAGATTGAAGATCGTAGTGAAGCAATTCGAGTTAGGACAGACCCGTGAAGCGCGACATTCGACTATTAATGGTGCAAATTTGAATCGAGCTGCAACTAATCTAAAAATCTTATATTTTTCTAGATAAGCTAACTAGAGAATCTTACGATGTTTATTAATTTTAAGAGTATCCAAAAGTTTGGGCGGACGATGTGTGCGGGCTCACTATTTTGCATATAAAAGATTATTGGTATTTAGCAGCCGATTACTTGAATAAATTTAACGTCAAATGAGTATGTGCATTTAAAAGATTATGCGGTTTAAAAATTGTATGGGCATACGATAAATATTTGCATATAAAAGATTGGTTTTACTACAGAATCTTCGGATGATCACCGAAGGGGGACCAACATTTAAAAACTGGCTCACGTATGCGTACGCATAGTACGAACTTAGTAAGCTTGCATATATAGAAAATAGTTTGGAAGCTGTTGGAGTTATATGCGATCATTATTTCTTATCTTGAGTTATTATTAAAAAAAATAAAAATAAAAGTCCAACTTTGTGTTAATGGCATATTGTGAACTTCAAAATCCATATTCTTGCCTCCAATACTGGAAGTAATATCGATGCATTGATATTTATTATTTTTCCCCGATCATCGATATTTTAATTTCGATAATCGAAAAATACCTCTGTATTCTTGCAACGTCCACAGAAAGGCTGGCAATCTAGAGAGCGCAAGCGGAGTTCGCTTCAATCAAAAAACTTTGGCATGATTTTATTTAATAACCATCATGAATGGATCTCAAATTAGTTCAAAGATAATGTGATTGCAATTCTGGCTGAACAGAACATTTTTTGTTATAACTCACAGGTTTACAAAAAGAACTTTTGAAAACTTTATTATTATATCCAAGTTATCTCGTTTTATGGGATTTTTTGGTGCTTATCCATAACCCATGTGTGAAGAAGGTTTTTAGGACTTGGGTTTCGGTTTGATTCCATGAAAGCAATTTCCATTCCCTGATTTGCAATCTTTAAGCTTTGAAAGACGCCTCGAAATCAGTAGAGAACTTTAAGCACTAAAATTCTTCTAAGTAGTCGTGACTTTATGACAGTTGTAGGCCGCCTTCTTAGAAAGTGTTCCGAAAATTACTTGGAACACTACAACTAAAATAACGTTGACCTCACATTACGCCTATTTCAATAGCAAAAAATTTCCATATGGCCGAATTTCTAAAGCTTTTTATTAAAACCATGTTTGTACTACCATAACAAATACCATGTACCTACTCCGGAACTCCGGAATATGTTCACATCGTTTAGAACTCGACACGCTTTCCCTCTAATTAAATGTCACACAAACTTTAACACAATTGAGAAATTGTCAAAAGCCCCAGACCCCAAAATTGTCTGTCGGCTTATTACAAAATGTGGCTTAAATACGCGAGAATATTTTTATTAACCCAGTTTTTGTGGCTCTGCGCAGACTAAACGTTTAAATAAGAGAAAACAGGGAATAGATCACGCCAATTCAATTTGAATAAAGACGCTAAAATAACCACAAAAAAAAATTTGGTAGTAATAATAATGACGGTTATTTCTTTCTATCATCATTTGTCAAACAGGAAAGAAGTCTTCTTTTAAAAACCAGCATAAAATAATAATGTCAGAAAATTAATGCAAAAAATTATATATAATATAAAGAATAAATTTAAGCAAAAGTGAGTCATTAAGTGGAAACACCTGGACTGAGTGTTGTGTCTTATTGTTGTGGCTTGCTTTTGTGGCCAACAAAGGAATGAAGCAACTAACCGTAAGGCCAAACACCTTGACATAAAGAACAAGTTCGGGACCAGCAGGTAGTTCCTGCTCCAAGCGCTCCTGCTGTCTTTGTTTAAATGCATTTCAACAGGGACTAACAGGAAGTTTTGTTTGACGATGGAAGACAGCAGACTGACGACAGACGTCAGTTGACGTAAAACTAACTCCAACTTCTGGCCGACAGAGGGCGCTGTCAGTCATCGTTAGAAGAAGTAGCGTCTGACAGGCCAGCAAACAAACCACAAACACCAATATGCAGGACATATAACTATGCACTAAAGCTCTGCTCCTTCCGGTCCTCCTCTCTTCATGTCTGCCAAATTGAGTTAGCATTAGTCAAACTAAGGATTGTCTAGGATCTGACGAAGCACTAAAAATGCGCTGTAAATCATAAAATGTTGACACCTTTATGTCTGCCAGTAGCTACTGGCACTATGTAACTAATACTCAACATAAGTATGAGTATATAGGTATAGTGTTTGGCATATAGTTACATATTTACTTTTAGGTATATGCATACAGCTACATATATGTATTATACCCGCTTTTTTTGCTACGTGTGCCGCTTCTCACGCTCGAAAAAGTTGCCGCCATTCGTCAGTCATTGCACATATGCCGACATTAGTACGTATCTACTATGTATACATAATACTTTATATAAAGTTATATAGTTTTTGCTTTTTTTTTCTAAGTACACATTTGTCAGCTGCAATATTTGAACAGCAGACAGTTGTCGTTGTCGCTTAGCAAAAAAGCAAAAAACAAAACCAACAAATGTTAGAATTTTACTTGGCCATATTTTTGATATAGAGACATTTTCAAGCGGGTTTATTTATTTGTTTTATAAACTTATTTACGTTGACAGAACTTAATGCGATTAACTTTGACAGTAAAAATTGAATAAACTTCAATACTTAGACATCAATACTTCACAAATTTAATAAAATTCACTTTTCTTATTAGCTGTGCAACAAAGTTTTTGCTTTTTGTTTTTGTTTTTTTTTGTTTGTTTAAACAAATCGTAATGGTACAGTACTTTTGCCCAGGTTTCTCTTGTTCTTTGTTGGTACATGCTCTGGCTGATCAGTAGTTCCGTTCATTGGAAGACATTCCAAAATAAACTGATTCCGAGAATAACCAGCCTCGAAAGATGAAAGATTTTACCGTAAAGGTGGTTCAAGATTTGTCAGAAAAATTGGAAAAAAATAAAAATTTAGCAAGCGATGAGCAATACTTTGAACGATTCATTTGAACCATTATTTGTTTGAAAAATACGGCGTTTTAGGACACCACTTCTTAAGAGGAGAGGACTGAGATAATGACTTTCAATGACGAATGATACCGATTTATTTATTTTTTGGTTCTGGATGATTTCATCTAGAAATGCCCATTTGCACATTCCCAGTCAGGTTTATGGCATTTAGCCAGCAATTAGTCAAATGTAGAAGAGTATCATTGATGAAAACCGAGTGATGTCCGAACAGTCATGAAAAAGAGAATTTTTCGAATTAAGACTTATCTATGGAGCTAACTGAGGCGGCCATTTATTTTGAAAGTGTGTTGAAGAAGACACCAGTAGTAGTATCCAACTTGAGTTAGGCGTACCTATGCATACCGGGGATAGTTATTACTGCTCCACGGTTCAGAAATGGAACGACAACTTTGTCGTTCCCGGTGAGAGAAGATTGGCTGCAAAGAGCCCCCTTAAAAAGGAATGAGCTGACGATTCATACTGATGGTTCGAAGATGGATGAGGGCACTGGAGCAGGAATCTTCTTTGAAGAGCTTTCGACGAAGCTTTCGTTCCGCCTCCACGACTGTTGTAGCACTTTTCAAGTGGAAATATACGCAGTCTGGCCAGCGGCTATAGTCATTGGCAACCGAAACATTGTAATTCTTGTCGATAGTCAGGCTGCAGTTAAAGCTCTGTCATCGCATAACATAGAGTTAATTGATCCGTTACAAGACGCTAGCGCTCTACCGTATCCATCACCAATCAATAACCCTCTGGTGGGTTCCGGGTCTCTCAGATGTCCCTGGTAACGAGGCGGCGGACGAGTGCGCCAGGAACGGCTCAGCGCTGGCAGCCAACCTTACAGTTACGGACATAGAAAGACCATTACAGGATGACGTATCGCAAATCAGGGAGACGGCTAAAGCTCTGGCGGAAAGAGAATGGGACATGGTGCTCGGCTGTCGCATCTCCTGAGCACTCTGGCCGGGATATGATCCAAAGCGATCATTTGAACACTTGCGCTTCTATAAAAGAAGGACTAGGATGGAGGTAAGCGTTATACCGGAGCACTGCACCATAGGCAATACGGCTGAGAGATTGCACGTTCCCCATCACGATTTCTGTCGTAGCTGCAGAGATGAGGAAGAGGCAGCAAGCATCTAACACCTGCTATGTCCTTCTTAGAAGACAAACCTGGTTTCTGGGTAAACCATTCTTTGAGGTTCTTGTTAGTCTGGCCTATGTGCCTATAGCGGATCTGGCTGCTTTCGTCGAATCCTAAAAATGGTTCAGAAACATGATCTTTTGATCCTCCTCCACAATCCCTCCCTTTCTGCAATTCAATTCCTCCCCTTCTTTTAATTAGGCAGCAATTGACCCAATAGTCTCTGGGTGATCTCAGTCACTATCTGAGCTGCCTATACAATCTAACCTAACATGTCACTATACTTATAAGTTCTGGGAATAAAAAAAACTAGTTTTTAACTGGTTATTTTTAACTTTGGATAGATCAAACTGGCCAAAGTTCATATTATCAAAATGTTTTACATCTTATTAATCAATTAAGGGTAAATAAATTTTCTTATATCTCAATATATTTTATTTATTGTACAAAAAATAAATGGAATCAATGTAGTAGCCTCTCAAAATTGTTTAATCTTGAAAAGTAGAGAGGCTTGACTAACTGAAATTTATTCAGTTCGTGTTTAATTTTTACAGCTGCTATACGCAGGTAAAAAGGAAATTTTTCAGGCCCTGTGCACATCATTGAAAGTTCGGCAGGCCAGGGGAGGCTAGCCCAGTGCGTAAGAATCCAATATATCTTCTTCTTCTTTTTTTAAGTCCACCTCAAAAAACTGAAATTTCACCAGTTCAACAAAACCACTCTAAAAATTCCCCATAACAATATAAGATATTTACGCACAATTTCCATAACAATAGCCCCTACATAACCTTAGCTCTATTTAAGCTTTTTATAAAACAATTAAACTTGAACCCATTACTGTAAGTTATTTATCTTTACCAAATAAAACAATTCTTAATAACTAAGCCACTAACCTGTTTCATTTATTTTGGCCACATTCAAAGTCAAATATTGAAAAACCTTCCATATAGCCATAAACAATATTAAGCCAATTACAAACAAGCGCCATTACCATAAAACAATAAATGTTATGTACTTAACCCGAAGCAAAAAATAACAACAACAACAAAAATTGTTTGCTTGTAAACAATAAAAAAATT
>JBAMAX010000383.1:0-129023 GCA_037043745.1 Chymomyza amoena
TTTTGATATCATTCTCTCCTAAGGCCCAGCCGCAATCTCGCTGCCGTACAACCTTTTTTTTTTGCTTATATGCTGGTTTCTCCAAATGCTAATCAAGCTTTGTTGAGACGATTCTCTATATCCTTATCCACCACACCACTGGTGGAAATTGTGGTACCAAGGTATGAAAAGCTATTGACAAAGTCAACAGTGCTCCTGCAGCTGGTTATGCTATCTAGGCTGGTGTGCATCGCTTTTGTTTTGGATGCGTTTTTGTTTACCAGCGTTATTCCTCGCCAATTATTGCAGTTCCTTTCTTTGGTTGCTCCCATATACGAGTGAAATGTGGAATTGCAATATTTCAGCAACAAAGTGCGTCTCCAACTGTAGCGTTCACTTGATATACGGTCAATTCAAGCTTTGTTAAATGTGTTCCTGATTTGTTTGTTTCTGTAAATGTCAGGGGTATGGGCGTATATTGGCTGTTAGTGGTGGCATCTGTTGAATATATGGTTTCCATGTATGTTATCTCATAGATGTAGTTGAGTTGAGTCCTGAAATAAGGTTTTACCATTGAATAGGGTCCTTCAATTTGGCATTTAGTTTGGCTATATCCAACTGCCTTGTTTTGATATGAAATTTTACTAGTTTAATTACGTGAAAAGGCTATTTGTCTCTAATTATGTGGTCAATAAGTGGTGAAGTAACATAAATTTTTGGTAGTGTGAAATTGCTTTGTTCCATTTGGCTTGGTGTATAAGTATTCTGTAGTGTTCCTCTTCCATGTTCCTTCGTTTGAATGAGTAGATTGGCCCCTTCTGTCTGGTTGGTAGAATAGTCATAGAGTAGCCCCCAGCTGAGGTACCAGCTCCTTGTAGAATTTGAATGGTGATGCTGGGTACGGCCATCTGGTTGTAAACTGGCTAGGGATATCGTCTCCATCTTGCCGCCAACACTATGTAGCTGTGCTATTTATTTTAGTTTAATTACTTCCATAAACATATTTAACAATACTGGAACCTTGAATTCATTAATGATACCGGAAAAGCTTTGCTAAAACCGAAAATGCAGTCGACAAATTTTAAGAAATCTAGAAAAGAGAAAACATTTTCAGAAATAGTATTTGTTAACATCTATATATCAATTGCCTGGGCGGCACTGTACTTTGGTCTAAACTCCACCCATACAACCATTAGCATTTTTTCGCATTCAAACGAATTTAAATGCGCCATACTATGCAGATCGGAATTTAAAAAGTATCGCAAATTTATTTCTTAAAACAAAAACATTATTTTAAGATTTTATTGTTATCACCAATGTTTCACCTTTTCTATATCAAGCTTATATTACATGAACTCTCTTACCGATCTCTACGAATTTCGTTTCTCACGAATTTTCTAAAGTAGTACTAAAAATTTTTGCATCTCTTTATATTTTTATCTGGTGTTCAATGGTTTGCGAACTCTTTCGCTTTATGCTCATCGTTGATGGTTCATAGTGCCGGTTCTGCTGTGCGAGTATAAATACCTTAATGCTGCGGCGCGACGCATACTGACGGTTGTAAAACCGATATGGTTTACCTTCATCTGAATATTCGCGGGCAACCTGCTGGTTATTAATAACGGTATACTGGGTTACTGTGTACCGTTAATTTAGCCTTCACCTTTAACGGTAAGGTTGCATTGTTGAATTTCTCTGTTAGGCACCCTTCGCTGTTCTGCTCCAGGACACGTGTCAAATGCTCCAATAAAGGACTTTTAACTTGTTTAGAATGGTGTGCAAATGCATTTTACAGTTCATGCGAATGGAATGTGCAATGTTCTGAACTTTTAAAAATCGTTGCGATGGATGATAAATCAGCGGCTAAAGCGAATAATATGTGTAAAAAAAGCAAAAAAGTGCAAAAAATTAATAACAAAAGTCCAATATGCTTGAAATCTTCTATTCTTCTTCTTCTTATGTGGCCATAACAACCCGATTACCGGGTTACGGCCTGCCTTAAAACGTCTCTCCAGGCGCCTCTGCATTGCGAACACACGTTTAGCTGGAGCATCCTCGTCCATCCTAACGACATGTCCGAGCCAGCGAAGCCGCTGGATGTTAATACGCTGAGCAACGTCCATGTCGTTGAAGAGCTCATACAGCTCCTGGTTGGTGCGGATGCGGTAGTCATCGCCAACTCGAATAGGACCAAAGATCTTGCGCAGAACTTTCCTCTCGAAAACTCCCAAGGCAGCTGCATCAGTTAGCGACACGGTCCAGGCTTCCGCGCCGTAAAGAAGCACTGGAAGGATGAGTGCCTTGTAGAGTGAGAGTTTTGTCGCGCGAGAGAGGTCTCTACTACTCAATTGCCTATTGAGACCGAAATAGCACCTGTTGGCAAGAGTTATTCTGCGCTTGATCTCCAGGCTGACATCGTTGTCGGTGGTAACGGCGGTGCCAAGGTAGATAAATTCCTTGACAACATCGAAAATATAGCTGTCGGCCGTAATCTGGGACCCAAGCCGCCGCACGTCCCTACTTGACGACAGCATATACTTCGTTTTGCCCTCATTTACCGCCAGACCCATTTTAGCAGACTCCCGTTCGATAGCACTGAAGGCCGCGGTGACATCTCGCTTGGTACGCCCAATGATGTCGATGTCGTCGGCGGACGCAAGGAGCTGGACACTCTTGTAGAAGATAGTGCCAGTGCGATGTACGCCGGCCTTCCGCAGAACGCTCTCCATGACGAAGTTGAAGAGGTCGCATGATAAGGGGTCGCCTTGTCTGAAACCTCGCAAGGTATCAAAAGGCTCGGAGAGGTCCCTTCCTACCTTGACGGAGCTGCAGGAATTACTCAACGTCATTCTGCAAAGCCTTATCAGCTTCGCAGGGATACCGAGCTCAGACATTGCGGCATATACGCGATCCCTTATTGGGCTAGAAATCTTCTATTACAAAAATTAATTTGAGCGCTTTTTCACAAAGGTGAATCTGTTTTTTTTTTTTTTTTAAGTGCTTTTATGACGGTTAGAAATCGTGGTTTCCTTATTTGAATTGATGATGAAGAGATAATTGCGATCTGTGTGCATTTCCGACAAAGTAGCATGTTCTTTAAACCAAAACTAGGGAATTTTTGAAGAATTCTTAAGATTCGATCCAAAAAGTCATCACGTATTGACAAAATAGACGGAAGATTGATAAAGAGTCTGTCCCAAAAAAACATTTAACATGTATCTTTTATTTACAATGCAATTTTGAGGCTGGATCATTTTTCTACGCAATGGAAATGTCCTCTTGGATGATGGCGATACAGCACAAAGATTGAAACAAGACCGACTAGATAGACGATCCAAAGTATTTAACCAATATTTTTTGTTATCAAATGTAATATGGTAATATAGTATATGGAATTCAGCCGTCAGCCAATAGGATCAACGAGTAAACACTTTGTGTGGTACTCGCCGTAATTGTGATACACTACTGGTAGTGCGACTACACTTTCCCCGTGAGGGCGGCTGCAAGCAGGTCCTTGACACGGTCTCTGCCTTTGATGCTGACTAATTGTAGTAACTCGGTAGACGAGATTGATTTGGCTGCAAACCAGCTTGAAGATGTGCTGATCTTCTCTTTCCATGCCAGTACTGTCGAGCGCTCTTACCAGTCGAAACTTAAGGCCCTAGGAGACTCTTCAATAAAGCTAGAAAAACCAGTCAATGGGAGGAGTACAAGGCTGCTCTCACTGACTACAACAAGGACATCAGAAACTCTAAAAGGGAAACCTGGAAGAACTTCTGCAATAATGTCCAAAACCTTACAGAGACGGCTAGACTTTAGCGAGTCATGGCCAATATATTCGATGCCCACAAAGTAAGATTAGCAATTGCCTTCTTTGAACCTTTCAAGGCACCTGGTGGGGACGAACTTTTTCCAGCACTTCTCCAGAAATGTGTGGATTTCATCTAAACCCCCTGATTTGTCTGTTTAGAGCAAGCTTTGACTGGCGAACCATACCTTACTCTTGGAGGATAGTACGGGTTGTCTTCATTCCCAAATCTGGCAACAGGCCACTAGACAAGCCAAAATCATACTGACCAATCAGTCTAACCTCATTCCTTCGGAAAACAGTAGAGAGACTTCCCGACCTGCACATCAGAAACAAACTGCAAGCCGCCTATTCCAAAGGGAAGTCAACAGAGGTTGCTTTACACAACATAGTCAGACAAATTGAAAAAGCTTTTGACTCCAAGAACATACCTTCGTGGGCATGCCTGGATGTCGATGGAGCTTTTGCACTTATTAAAATTGCAATTATATTGCACGCATAAACATAGTAATATTCACATGTACTATATAAAAGTCTTACATATAGACAACCTACATGGCATAAAGTCAATTCAAATACGAGGAAGCATTCCATTGCAGTTATGCCATGTTTTTGACTAAAATTCAATTTAAACTCGAATTGTGTCAAAGCCAGCGCAAAAAGTTCCAAGCGCTCAATAGATCGACAGTTTCCTTTATAGGTACATCTATAAATGCTTTTAATTTACACTCTGTTCATAGGTATAGTTTTCTATGTAAAAACTAGGGGCCTCAAGCATCGTAGGGGTTTTAAAAATTTATTTTTTGTCCGA
Source organism: Chymomyza amoena (assembly GCA_037043745.1). Taxonomy (NCBI): domain Eukaryota; kingdom Metazoa; phylum Arthropoda; class Insecta; order Diptera; family Drosophilidae; genus Chymomyza; species Chymomyza amoena. The sequence continues at coordinate 4,599 of JBAMAX010000383.1, forward strand.
GAACTCTCACAAATGAGCCAGTTAATAAGAATTAAATGGAAACGAAAAAGCAAATAGATAAAATGACGGAAACATTTTATTTGACACTTACAACTGAAAAATGATGTTCATTTCCGTTTGAAGGGACAACAATAAATTTTCAAATGTACAGCGACCTAGGTGGGGTAGTGTCCCTTGTGGTCTGGTGGTCTGAAGTTAGTTTACGGCTGATTACTTGTTGAGCTCTCACGCTCTGAAGGACCTGAAAAAAATTTCATACACATTTATGCAACATGTTGTGGCATAAAAATCCTGATAAAATGTAACAGATTGGCCGTAGTCAAGGACCAAACAGCACAGGTTTTTGTGTCAGGTTCAGGGCGAAGGCATAGCTAGTCTGGCTGCCAATGTGGCAATGTTGCATGTTTAATCATGCTTCTTTACTGCTTTTGATATTGCTTCGTTGCCTTTGCTGCCATTACATTTGTTAGTTATTTTAGTGCTTTTATGGGTTTTCATCTTTTAGATGGTTATGTATGCTGTTTGTTGGCTACACATTTACCACACTAGTACACACACACAGACACACTGAGACACAACTTCCGTTTCCGTTTTGCCAACAAACGCAGATAAAGTTTTTCGATTTGCACGTGAAAGGTCCCCTACGTCGCCTTGTAGCTTTAGTTGCGTAAAGAGGCGACTGTGGGTGTGTCCTTTTATCTATTTTTAGCATTTTGATTATTATTTGCCATAGGAGTGGAAACAAAAAAAATTTCTTTTAAGATCCAAAAAACTGCAGCATCCGAAGGTGCTGACAATAACGGTATTTTTCTTCTAAGAACTTTCATTTATGATTTTTTTTACTCTATGTACAGGGTGCGCCATTTGAATGTGGTCGATGGAAATATTGAAGCAGACACCGACCCAAACAGTCACTTTCTGACCATGCAGTGGAGTTTGATGGATAGTATGAGGATTTTCTTTCCCCAAAATGCGACAGTTTTGTTTATTTACAGTGCCAGATAGCGTGAAATGGGCCTCATCAGTCATTAAAATTCGCTCCCAAAAATCGGGCAATTACATTTAATGAACATTGTCACTATTTCCGCGCATTCTTTGGGCGTGAATCGATTCATGGTTAAAATTGTAATGCAATAACCTTTCCAAAATATGTTCGACGACGTCAATCGGTTGAAATCTGTCAAAGTTATTCAATATTTCCATCGACCACATTCAAATGGCGCACCCTGTATATTTATACCGTATATTTAATTTGTGCAAGCCGAAAATGTATGCAACCCATAGAAAAATACGTCGAACACCGCGGATTAGCGACTAAAGCTGTAGAGTTATGTTGTTCATGAACGAACGAACGAACAGAAAAGAACAAATCACGTAAAAGAACTATTCGCTCGTTCTTCGTTCGTGCTTGTTCAGTTCAAGAAAGAATTTATACTGTTCTTTATTGTACTATTTTGGTCTAAGCTTTCATTAGTATGGCCATATTTTTTAATCGTATTCCCCAAATGCAATAATTCAATAAACCTAATGGAAGAAGAGTAGTGAAAGTAATGTAAGTTAATTTGGTAAAATTAAACGACCTAAATAAGGAGTAACTACTTTTTTATAATCCGAGGCTTTGGTTGTGGATTTCATTGAATTGTTGCTTAACGAAGCGGGTGCCAACCCCTGCGCTCAACCGTTTAACGTCCTGGTGACTCACTGCATATGTACATTAGCTCACTACTTAGCGGATGCTAAGATAGCTACCCAGGAGGCGCCGCGAGGAGGCTGTGTGTCAATTTGCAATCATTTGAGACAGAAATCGCTCTGGCAGTCGACAGATTACCAGCAATAAGAAGCTTTGCTCTGTACCAATGAAAGCCAGGCGTACCTTGGCACCACCATTAACTCCGAAAATTACATCAATCTGGAGATAAAACGAAGAATCACTCTTGCCAATGGTGATACTATGGTCTCAGTAAGCATATGTGTAGCAGAGACCTCTCACGACCAACAAAACTAACACTCTACAAGACGCCCGTGCTTTTATGCGGCGCAGAAGCATGGGTTGTGTCGCGGACAGATGCATCTGCTCTTGGGGTGTTTGAGATAAAAATTCTTTGTAAAATCTTTGGTCCTGTACGAGCTCTACGATGACATAGATGTTGTACAGCGCATCACAATACAACATATACGCTGGCTCGGGCATGCTGTGCGTATGGATAACGAAGCTCCAGCAAAAAAGGTATTCGAAGCGAAAGCCGACGAAGGAAGATGAAGGCGAAGACCACGACTTCGATGGAAAGATCGGTGGAGGAGAACCTATCCTTCCTTGGTATTTCTAATTGAAAAAGGAGCGCGCAAAGTAGAGGCGCCAAGCGAGAACTGTTGAAGTCGGCCGTAACCCGAGAACTATTTTCGCCTGAGACTTTTCGAAATCCAATGACTTTATGACCAATTCCAATGAATTTAAAATCTTCTTCGAATTAGAGGGTGACCCCTAACCAGTTTCGCTTCACGTAGTTATCAGTACAAGTTAACGTACTCTCAGTAAGAGTATATATATAAAAGATAAAATAAATATAAAAGATAAAGCTCATTCTCAAGCCACACTCAATGCCGTTGAGCTAGCTTGATAATATATTGATCGCTCTTGCATCAAAGCTTGGGGAAGCTTTGAGCTTTAGTAAGAAAGCTTAGATTAGGTATATCGATTAAGTAAAGCTAGATTTAATTTTTTGTCTTAATCGGATGGCACAAAAGAACATAACGCAATGAACAAAAATTTAATAAACATATTATATGTATATAAAAAAATATGAAGTACAAAGTTAATTTACATATATATGTCGATTATGGCTGATGATCCACCCTGGTTTACAACATTATTTATTTCCTCCAAAGGGTATTTTTTTGTCTTGGCACTTGCATAAACTTGAGCTTTACGGGAAATCCTTGTGGCTGTCGTTGCACCAATTCTATAATAAACTTAATTAGCTTTATACTTTGTTTTAATGCAATAAAATTAATTATTATTAATAAAAAATAATTTAATAAAGCAAACTCTTAATTTTAAACGCAACTACCAAAAAATTATACCTTTTTCACTTAATTAAAAATAAAGAATAAAATATCTGATAAAGAAAACAATTAGTTTTTCAACAGACGTACTATAAAAATTTTAACGCAAACACTGCTTAAACCACTTGTGAATTACAAGCGCTTCGTTCAAAGTAAAGTGAGAGAGTATATTAGTAAATTTGCATACCCTCTGACTTAAGGTACAAAGGGTATATGGGCATTTCCAGGCGTTTGCAACATTAGTACGCCTTTAAAGTGCAAAAAAGTAAAGAAAAAATTAAATTTTTATTTTCTTATGGTTTTATGATACATAGGATCTGTTAATTAAAATTAATTTATCAATCGGCTTATTATATCATATAGCTCCCATAGAACCGATCGGTCAAAAAATATGCTCACTCTGCTTCGTTTGTTTATGCAGATATCGTTCCCGATTTGGTACTTGGACTTTTTTTAGAGGTCCCAGCAGTGCGATTAATATGATAAAAGTCGGTAGACCATAATATAAAGCTCCAGTAGTGACAATCGATAAAAATAAGTTCTTATGGCATATTTTGATTGTTTTTAGTGATCTCGAAACTAAATTTGGCGCTGTGTTTTGTTTTATTAAAATCGGTTGACTATATCATAGGGCGAAACGATTAAAAAACGGTTTGGTGCAAGAATTGGCTGTTTATTTTTAAATATCATAGCTAAATTGGGTGCTTGAAAGACAGCACTATACCGAACTTAATCAAAATCGATTGACCATATCATATAGCCCTCATAGAACCGATCGATCAAAAAAAACTTTCTTTGGTTCAAAATTCAACTGTTATTTGTTTGTTTATAAAAATTTCAAATTTGGCAAGGAAATATATTTTGGAGTTCGTTAGCACCATATCGGATTTGATTGCAACGTGGTGTTACAGGGTTTCCTAAATTCGTACGCCATCTTTTTTTCCAGGTATGAGCAGTTTATATATATTTTTCGTATCTTATTGATGAATTATCCTCTCCTTTTCCTTTTAAGGACAGTTTCTAAGTGTAAAAGAACTATGTGTTACAAATACTATGTGGCCCCGAAATTTTGCTACTGAAGAACAGAATAAGACAATATGAATCAGAAGCCATGAGCTTAGAATATTATAATATTATTTAAATTTAAAAACCATTTTCCTTATAAGTACAGAGTATAAAATAATAAAAAGGAAGGGCTCTTTTGTCGATTTATGATATATAAGCAAATCTGTTAATGATTATTTTAATTGATTCAAATTAACAAATGTTTTAAATAACAACCTTCTCTTCCGCTGAATCCAAATCTATAGTCCCAAAATTGCAAAATGTCAAGGTTTCTGGGTGTAAACTGCAAAATACCTCCACTTACTATGTAAATCATTTAACGGTAGATCTACGGTAAGCAAAATTGCTTCTGACCTATTTGGAACTAAAAACAACAAATTTTAGAAATTTCCTGAATCTACTACAGAGCGGAAATGTCACATAAAAAAATGTGGAAACAAGGCATGGTAAAGAATATGTTAAAGACGATAATTTCCAAGGTCTTCCACAAATACGGTGGACTATGGTGATGACTATTTATCAAGAAGTTTGGTAATATTTGAATAAAAAGTTGTAGGCTCAATTATAATAACCATAACTTACAATTAATAGCAATGACTAAGTTATAAAATTATTGTCTTGGCTGCTGTTACTTTTCCCATCTACATCAAATACAATCTGCAAACTTTTAAGTTTTCTATTACAAAGTTTTTGAATTATTCTACAGCTTTTTCAAATGTTTGCACTCACTTCAAACAGATGGGTTTGAGTTTTCCTCAGTGTAAAGGACTAAATGAAAAATTGCTCTCCACTAGTAGCAACTTTTAGACGTTTAAATTTGTTGCCATTTAGACTCAATTGCAGACTTTTTAGAGCTAAGATATGGCTATCAGCTGGGTACGTGGGTGTGGACCAGCCAAGTCAACCAAGTAGGGGGTTTACCAATTGGCCATCCAGTCCAGCAGTAGCTATGACAGCAGGTGCAATATATTGCTATCAAGCTGTGCAATGCATACTGATTGAGTTACTCGGAGCTGTCTGTGGAGGTCCTTCAGGCAGGACAAATATGTGTCCCTGCTCATGGGGTGGCTCTTTGAAATTGCTGCCATGGTGGCTTTGACGTCAGCTTGATTGACTTTGGATGTGTGGGCCACAGTAAAGACAGCTGCTATGCACCAGAATATTACGCATACGTCACATGGCAGCTTTTGTTTGTAGTTCGATCACGTAAATTCATGGGAAACTTCTTAGCTGGCTGTTACTATTATTGTAGCTATATGGTTTTTTTTTAAAACAAACAAAAATATTCTCTGAAATCTATAAATACATATATCAAACATTGTTAGCAATTTCAAAAGAAAATTTAAAGGCAGCATTACATAAAAGCAGGGGCGTTTTTGACATAAAAGGACATACAGCATCTAAAGTCCCTCCTCTTATGCAAATAATATGCCCTGATTAGCTATATCACGTACGTGATAGAACCGTTGGGAGGATATCAACAATGGGGACTTTTTCGCCAAAAATGAACCTGTCCGTCAATTCTGGGTGAAGTATTTATTAAAGTAATAAAACATCAGCAAAAATATTTTTAATAATATATACATATTGTACCAAATGTATAATTTGAAAAAATTATTTATCTAACTCTGTAAATTTAAGGGCTAGCTTGAACCAAAAGAGATATATTATTATTAATATGTAAATAAAACAAATTGTTAAACTTAAACTTAAAAATCTCAGAGAAACTTAAATGAAATTTTGTCTAATGACATTCTAAAATTTCCAAATTCTCATGTAAAAATTACATTTTCGGCAATAATCTTTTTCCTAATGTAACATCTACAGTATGATGTAGATCTGCGATTTCGATGTCGGCAGTTTTCATGGATGTCTTGCAAATCCTGTAATTGTTGCACTTCATTGAGCCTGGATCCATATCCAACATGGCCATCCATTCATTGACTGTTACCCTACCGCCTAATCATTGTACTCTGTTCGGAGCTGCTTGGGTACCGAGAGTCACCTCGGTTAGAGCGTAAGTGCTCCACGTCATTCGGCTAATGGGCTACTAAAGGTCTTCTGCGAATATTCGAATGCGAGCGATATCTTTTGGGAGCAGAATTTCAAATAGTTGAGCATCTAGCTATTTAATTTCCACACTGGTTTTGAAGATCTATTCTGCGGGGAGGAACTCTGTTTGTCAAATAATTCTCAAAGTTCATAGCCGTCGTTGCATTGTGCGTCAAACATCCCTAACCGCCAGTATTTGACGACATTAAAAAATCGGATTAGTACTACTGAGACCCAACAACTAATATACGATTAGGTTTTCCAATGTAATTCTAAATATAATAAAAAAAACATAGGAACATAAACAGAATAAGTATTTCTTATTAAAATTTGCCTGAAAAATACATTTTCAGTAAGCCAGAACACTTTACCAACTCTAATCAACTTTATTCACAAAATTTATGATTTTTATCAGGCCAGTTCTTTAGTTCGAAAACAAATAAATTGTGTTTGTTTCTGCGTGCTCCCAGTTTTAAATTTTTTCAGCCGATATCTTCTCATATTTTCCTTACTTAGTTTTCGCTCAGTGTGGCAACATTCAAAAATATATAAAACAATCCATCATCGGTTCTTATTCCTTTTAATTTGGAGAAAATTTGAAAAATTTCTTTTTCCACAAGATTTATATTTTCCAATGGTTTACAAACGAATTATTTCAAAGTACATTAAAGTAGAACTTGTGGAAGGGTACAGTGTATACAACAGTCGGTATTCACGCGATTTCCTATACATAACTCCAAACTATTGTTATAAACTATGCAGAGGACAGTTAATGGCAGTGTCTGTTTTATTTCTACGCTTCGCCTCATGGTAACTTGTTTTTAATTACGTACTCGCTAAAATGAAGGAGCAGCTGCCAACTTAATCAATTAAAGCTGCCAACTTAATTCAATTAAGCTGTCTCTTTTACTACGTCAAAGCAAACGCCACCATAATGAGCATAAAAAGAGCAACAAAAACATTACAATATCAAGAACTTTTACAATCACAATATTTGCAATGGCTGACCTAATTATTGATTCCTTTGAGCAGATCCAATGTTGACGTAATTTTTGTATGGCCTGCTTCAAGGAGCACTCATGCATAATTCTCAGTAAAATAGAAAAAAATTTCTTGCGAATGGAGCTTCTCAAAGCCTGTTTGTTGTAAGGGCTACATGCGGCAGGTGGCACACTTTGCTCAGTACAAATATTCTTTAAATGCTTCATGATTGTCGTCTTTGTAAGAAAAGTACAAGGTTTATACCAAGAACCACTAATGCATATCGGCGAAAATAAGTGAAGCGGGCCACATTTTTGGCGACCTTCTCCGATTTTGATGATTTTTACACAGTTGATAGAGCTGTTAGCCAATAGTAACCACGCCCAATTTTATTGCAAAATTCCGATTATTTGTCGAGTTATCGATAACTGAATATCGGGCTTTTCATTTTTTGACTATTTTTTGATAAGCCATATCTTCTAAACACATAAAGATATTGTCACGATTTTTTTTTACCATGACAGATAAAATATTAAATTTAAAACAAAATATTTTTTTTTATTTAAAAACATTTTTGTTTTAATTTTTTATCATTTTTAATTTTTAATTTTACAATTGAAAAGTGATCTACCACTTTTGAAAAAAGTGTGAATGTCATTTTATGCGTGGAAATTCGCTGAAAAATATGCAAAAATAAAAATGGTATAGCTCGTAGAACTGCAGAAGTTATGCTTATTTTTATGATGACACCTCGGATTTTCGCCATAGTAAACCGTCATCGAAAAATGACACAATCATAACTTTCCCGAATTGAAAGATAATAAGTTCAAACTTGACATGAATAATGGTTTTGACATTTTAAGATCAACTTTAAAAGTACCAATGAGTATCATTACACTGTTTCCAGATATTAAAGGTCAATGGTCACAAAAATCGGTTTTTTGCAATTAATATTTTACCAGTATTTTTAAATGTTTCTCAGTGTTCTAAATAATTGTAATGCATAAAATTCTCTACAAAATTGGTTTACGGCATAATCTTCTACATCCAATTGTTTCTGATTTATACCTTGGAATATGGAGAGTGATTTAATGTGAAAATTCCATTTGTGTCGATATGTTTACATACTCTAAACATATTGCATCTGCTAGGCAATATATCAGGGGCGCACAGAGGCTGAAGGGGCCCAGGGGAGAATATTGTGAGGCCCTCTCTTTCATATTCGAATATTAAGGGATTATAAATGAAATAGGACTAAAAACGAACATATCAATTTATTATTGTTGTTTATAATAATATCATTTTTAATGTCACTGAACAGTTATCGTGACATAAGTTTTACATTTCAGAAGATTGAATAAACAATATACCTGCTGATAAATGTTAAAACAATTTAATGCAGGCGCTTCCTTGCCTTTCGTGCACTGAACTCTTCATAAATGTTCTCAAAACTGATATTTTCGTGCTCAATGCTGTTAATCATTAGGTGATTTAACCTGTCCCGCCCATGGTGGATCTCAATTTATTTTTGATTAGAGCAAACTTGCTGAAGGCTCTTGGTGGGAAGAAGTTTTGAACTTTAAAGTGTTCCTCAGGGCTCTCAAATACATGCTCTGTGCCTGATTCTTTACCATGAAATCGTTTTTTCTCTCGAATGCGCTTTTGGCTTTCTCTGAGCTCAGGTGTTATCTTTAAGTTCGTTGCAACAAGTTGAGCTTCTGTCAGAATTGCTGTCCAAGAATCTCTCAAGAGACGTACGTCAGTCAAAAGTTGATCAACACTGCGAGCTACTTGTTCCATCGTTAATTTTGGATTTTGAAGAATTTTGTTTGTGATGTCGAGGCATTGCAAAAATGTTTACCAAATGGTTATCAAAAGGATGAAGTCGAAAGACTAAAGCTACTTGAGCGAAGTAGCAATGCCTAAATCCATTTCAAGAACTTTTTCTAGAGAAGCGACAACACTTGATAGTTGTTAATCAATTGGCTAACAGCGTCAATCCTAGCACTCCATCTAGTCATAGATATTGCATGATATTTCTGCGTGTATCAATTTTTTTTTCTCGTTTTTTCTTTTTTTTTTTCGTTTTTTTCCATTGGCTTGAGCTGCGGCCCCCTTGAACGCGAGGCCCGGGCCAAATGAACCCACTTGCCAGAACTTTAATATCTTTATCTTTATTTATGATGAAAAAAATGGATTTTTTTTGGACTCCCAAGTTTAGCTCTTCTAGATAAAAAAAAAAATTTTTTTAATTTTGAGTATCCAATCAAATATTAGATGCTCTTCAAAAGAAATTACGTATACGGACGTTGGCTAGGTGACGAGATCAGTATAATTGAATCGGTCATTTCAAAAACCTCATAAGTCACATTTTTTTGCAACATGCTTTTTTTTGCTGAAAATGGCTCCTTAAAGGGAGATACGTATTCTGGGTAAAAACTACATAAGTCAATACAATCCTTCCTCTTCAAATAATACCGTGAAAAAGACGTTCATTGCAAAAACAACATTAGTCCAGTGACTTATGAGGTTTTTACATGACGTTTGATGTTTAAAATTGAATCGGTCATTTCAAAAACCACATAAGTCACGAAATAAGAACTTTTCAGGAATCAATAAAAACTGTTTCGTACACAAACAAATGAGTTTTAACGGACTTTTTTATGCTTAATTTAGTATTCGAGGGTTAAAAAATTTAAATTGTGAATAATCTTAACAGTTTATTAATTGTTTCTTGCTAAAACAACATAAGTCCAAAATAGTTTTTCGGGTTTTTTTCATTATTTTCATTAATAAACTGTTAAGGTTATTCAGAATTTAAATTTTCTATCACTCAAATACTAAATTAAGCATAAAAAAGTCCGTTAAAACTCATTTGTTTGTGTACGAAACAGTTTTTATTGATTCCTGAAAAATTCTAATTTAGGGACTTATGAGGTTTTTGAAATGATCGATTCAATTACATTGTTGACTAATTTCAGTCTGTACAAGGATTTATTGACGTTTTTCCAAAAGTTTCATCATATCATTCAGAGCGAAGGGGACGATGGACCTAAAGAATTTTTATTTCTTATAAAAATAATATAATTATAATTTTTAAAATAAATAAATTAAATAGTTAAAGTAACACAATTAAAAAAAAAGCACATCGGTAGAGGTTTGTGAGCATAACGAACACAGGACAAAGTCCTAGTTTTTCTAATAGAGATCAAAAAAACTAATAACTAAATTTATTTTTCATCAACAGCTCGCTGTCAAAAGACGACATTTAAACCAATTTTCAATCAAGCTGGTAAATAATAAAACCGTTAAAAGCCAACTGTTACGAAAAACTAATGAATTCAAAAACCCTAGGAAAACGCTGCATGATTCTCAGAAATTCAGCATATTACATCGACATTTTGTTGTGCTTGCCGGAAGCGGTAACCTTCACCAAAGCCATGTTGCGAACGAAGCAGAGAACTGTGGACAGTTGACTTTATTATCAGACACGTGCTTCGCTTTTCTGCTCTCTTGGCCCTGTTCGTGCACCTTAATAGTTGGCCATAAGCAATTTCCATGAACATGGCGCATATAAAAGGACACATAACAGGTCACAAAAAAAAAGGAAAGACAGAAACCGCATCAGTGCTGCTCAAAATGTAAAAGTGAGTGCTTTATGGCTTGCTCGTAACTTACCAAGTAGACAAAGAGTGGTAATTAATTTTGCTTATATGTTGATGGCTGCTTTAAGGCGCAGCTTTTGAGTAGTACTCAGCCTAAGGCACTCTAGTTTACTACCACTTTATGGCAGAGTCTTTGGGTATGTCCGCAGGGGGTTTTTAGTGATAAACTTGATTTTAAGCCAGTATTTAGTGGCTCATAAAGCCGTTCCCATTCCCTTCCAGCTAATCTAGCAGCGTATGTAAATGGCTGTGACACACATGAACACGATGAGGTAATTATGCGAAAATGCGCGTACGTCCAAGTACCTGGTAAAGGACAATTTGTAATATGTCTAACCTTGGACGTCAGCAACATTAAAGCACAATGTTGATGTTGTTAGATACTATGTTTATAAATTTACATGTTTTTTTTATATAACCTTTAGTCTGAGCACAAGAACATTTTAAAAGATTTGAAAAAATTTGTTGTGAAACACTTTAAAGAAAACCACTAAGACCCCACAAACTTTATACGAAAATGATCAGAACAACAAATGTTCCTTCTGACTGTATTTTTGCTACTCGAAAGGCAATAGAGACATTTCGACAAAAGATAGATTTTTGTTGCATTATATTCGACAAATTGATAACAATGAAAATGCAAAAAAAACCTACCAGCTTTGTGAATATTAAGGAAATTATAGGGTATATTATAATCGGTATGTCTCGACTCAATTGTTAATCTCCGCTCGCTCAAACTTTTTTTGTGATCATTCATATTTACTCTAGTTCTGCCTCTATTGTGATGCATACAGTGCCTCTCAAACTGTCTAAAGACAGTTGCGCTAAGACTGTATCTGCTACGAGGGCAATTTAATAACTCAGTGACTTTTTAAATTTGCATTGAATATAATGATCTTCATGAAATCAAATTTTTCTGGAAAATCTGCAGAAAATCAGCAAATCGTTGAACTAAGTGAAACAGCTAACCAATTTTTGAAACAAAAAGTAAATTTTTTGTCGAAAAATATTTCTTTTATTCAATAAGTCATAGAATTATCAAACTTCCATTGCATTTTTAATTGCTGATAAGTGCACAGCCTCAAGAAAAACAAATTTCGGTCAGACTTTTACTTTTAACACAAGTATTCTGTATAACCATCAGCACGTCACGTTCTGATATAACCTTAAGTAAAGCCTAGGTTACTGAGGCCCAAAACTCCATCATTTAAGAGCTTAGATATAGCATACCATAACCTGTCTACCGGTTTCGAAAGAAAATTATTATATTGCTCTTAGAGGTTAAAAAAAAACTAAGTTCCGTATGGCCAATTCTGATAGCAGATTCGGTAATAAACGTCTCGCTTCGCCTAGAGCACCACTGGCTAAAAAGAAAATAGTTTTAAAAAACATAAAATACCTAAGTATTATTGTGTTTCTTTTTTTAATAGAAAAAATCTTTCAACTTATTTATAACTAGCGGGCTTCGCCCCCCTGCGCTCACCAACCCCCATCCCTCCATCGCTCAAATGGCTCATGGCCGCCTACTTGAAATTAAATTCAGCTTCTCTTTTGTATACAAATTTTAGGGTTACATCGAAATAAATCTTCAAACACGCGTCAAGTATTTAGCGCTTTCTGCCTTCCTTCACTACAGGCAACACTTGCCTAAAATCTCCACCCAATACAACGATCTTCCCGGCGAACGGCTCTTCGCTTGCGTATGCATCGCGGAACGTGTGGTCGTCTATCATACTCAGTGAGGTATGATTGAAGCCTCATCCCAAATAATCACGTCTACATCCTGTAGTTGTTGCTTCATTTTTCTACTCAAAATTAACGTTCCATGTTTATTACCAATGTGTAATGGCAAATTGAAAGTCTTGAGAGCCGTTTGCCCGCATGGAAGAAGTATAGCAGCGATCTCAGTCCGGGCAATATTTTTCTCTTCAAGGCCTCGCACTATGAACTAACGCTTTGTAGAAAAAAGTCTTACCGGTTCTGCCAGGTTCATCAATAAAGAATAAATTCTGCGCGGATTTACCCAATATCGTCCTTCCTATACCGTCGCGAGCGTGTTTCTGGTCTTCCTTCATCTGCTCGGACATGCTGGTAAACAGACGTTTATCTATGGTAAGATCCTTATCCACTACAGTATCTTGAATAATTTCATCTTCGCTCGTAACTTCTGGCAATCCAACTTGCTTCTGTTTATAAATCTTGAATAATCGAAAGTGCTGCTTGTTCATTCCATTCTTCTCTTGATTTCGACTTGAATTTCTCCCACAGCGCAAAAGCGTCTACATCTCCACAAACCAACAAATATACAAAGAAATGTCTCAGTTTATAGTTGTGTTTTTGTTTTTGGCCGCAGCGTCTAATTCTGCTTCTTCCGTGATCTGCCAGGCAAATGAATCGGCATTAATTAAACGGCATGACTTCGCGCGTGCATCGGCAGCTCCATGATGCGCCAGGCACTCTCCATCACGCTCACATGTCTTGTATCCAAATACTATTTAATCTCGTCCCCGTCTTTATCTTTCGTTAGAGCTATTCGGGCTCGATCATGGCCCTTGTGAATGTATTTACTTGTAGATGTACTTTATGCTCATCACCGAGGTGCAATATTCGTCGTTCATATCGATCATTCGAGTCTCTTTAAGAGATATGGATGGTACGGCACGATCGATAGACATGATTTTGATTTCTTTTTTCCCATTATAGGTGTGAGCGTCTTTTTGGTTGTCTCTTGTAGGTACAAAGGGAAGCCCGGCTTTGTCATATCTGTAGTTTCCTGAAATTCTTTCGGAAGTTCCTTGGTGCAGGTTTTCTTCTCCGGATCCCAGCACATCGATGTCTTGTTCTCCAAATGCGGGCCGTGAGACATGTGCTTTATGACTTTCTACCACAACTTTGGGTCTTCTTCACGCTTGGGTATTTCTGCCCGCACAAACAGATCCACGTCGTCGACGGTCAGTAATCTTTGCTTTGGCGTAACCAACAAATGCATGAGTGGCAATCCACGTTTCTATAATTAAATGGTGTATGCGTACGCTCGAATGGAAAACAAAATTAAATTTTAACAACTTTTTTTTTTGAGAGTGCTCAAGGTCCTCCACTGCGAGTCAAGGATAACAGAAAAAGAATCCTACCTTATAAAAAGCATTTACCCAAATTGCACTTTGGCTTATTTTTGCTTGTGGAGATAAAACTATATTTTTCAATAGAAAACCATTGTTTAAGTCAAATTGCTAGTCATCAAAATTAAAAGTGACTCTCAAACTGTTGGCTTTTGACTTCTTGTTGGTGTTTGCTCTCGACTTTTTTTCTTTTCCAGTAGAAAACAGGCACTTACCAACCTTTCCTCTAATATCCTTTTTCTATGTCCGTTTTTTGCAACCCAATGCTGCTTCTTTGTAATTGCAAAGGTTTTGCTGAATCACCTTAAAATTGCCCTCTTGACAAAACAATTTTTTTTGCTTTCTTTTGAGTGTGGCCAAGGCATCCGTTAACATAGAAACAGCTTTTGAAATTAAAACTCAACATCGCCATTAAATTTTAAGCCATTTGCTGGCTGTTCCATTAAGCATCGACCAAAGTGCTTCTGTCCGGGTCCTGCGTGAGAATGCCGTATAAAAGCACGCGCATTCTCTGCAAAAATACCATTCCTTGAATTTATGTTGGCCGAACGTGCCTATAATAAACAAATTTATTGTGAAAAGAAACCGCCATACTGACAGTGGTCAAAACGGTCAAAATGGATTGATGATGAAATACCGCAGCATTTGACTGAGACATACACAAAAAAATATCTTTACCCAAATTGTGTTTGTATGGACACACTGTTCGATTTGCTTCCAGAATAATATAGAGGTTTTTGTTTCGTAATTTTATTCGATGCTTAATGTAGGCTTCGAGAGTTTTATTTATTTCAGCGTTTTTCGAAAGACTCGATTTTTTTTTCTAAACAGAAGGCCACTTCAAATACTGAGGACTGTATCCTCCTTTCCTCGAGTTGTACACCTTACGACATTTTTAATTTTAGTTTGGTTTTTTTATAAAGTATGTTTTAAAATTTACAGAATAAAAACGAGTATGAAACTAGATGGTTTCGTTTTCTCCTCTTTTCGATTTAAGCCTGTGTACAGGGTGGGCCATCTGCTGGCTTGGTAGTTAAATACTTTCTCTTCGACATGTGTCTATTAAATTGTAGTCATGGATTATTTCACAAACGATCAACGCGTAAAAGTAGTACAGACCTAGTATGGAAATGGTCGTTCAATGAAAAAAACATAGTTTATCCCAGTATCGACGATTTGCCGAAAACATCGGACACGCCTTCGTTCGCAAGAATTACGCCTTGCTAGGAAGACTTTGCATAGAATTTTGCCTAAGGATCTGCATTTGCACGCTTATTAGATTCATATGAGGCAACAGTTAAAGTCCAAGGATCATTATCAGAATGGCTTGTTCGTTGCATGGATGGAAGAAAGTCATCGCAAATTACGAAGTTCGCAGACGGTCTTGTAGAGCAAGCCATTTATTCCATTTTCATTTGGTATTTACAATTGTTTTACTTTGTTGCAATCAAAAAACAATCAATCAGATGGACCACCCTATATTCTTGCAAACGAATAGAGCCAAAAACATAAAGCTAAAAAAAATTAATTTTGACTGACAATTTGGACCACTGTATAGCAATACAAAACCTTGTAAAATTTTTGCCCAATCAATAGCCCATACATTTTGTATGTTTTTCAACATCGCAACTTTGGCCTGCCTCTGACAAGTGTTTCTCATAACACGTGTCCGGCAGGACAATAAGACACCTGCCAGGATAAGTCATGTGCAGACATGCCGAACATGCTTTGTCGCTGTTGGACTTCTTTATATACTCTTACATCTACATATATAAGGCAGCTTAAGTTAAACTTGGTTTTATCGTCTATACTTTGTCTACCTTTAGAATTATGGATACGTGCGTTTTTATTATCCTGCGCCTGAATGTGTGCAACAGTTTTTCATGCCAATGTTCAGGCTTATCATATTTCCTTCCGTTTTCTGCCACCTCTTGAATACGAATACTTTAACGAGTAGAAGCTGAATTGTAAATAATTTATTTGGTTTGCCCGAAATTTTTCACTTCACTTATTTTCGGGGGGTTTCCATTGTGTTTGTGTTTATGCGTGCGTGACTTTTGTTTGTTTGCCTTTGAAATTATGCGTGAGTAGCTAAATTTGATTTGATATTATTTTGGATTACATCTACCTTACCCTTCCCTTATCGGTTTTGTACTACGTAAGCGTTACTTCGACTTAAGTCGGATAAAAATCTCTTACGCTGCATTTTTTTGGCAGAAAATAATACTGCTTGAAAAGCGCAGTTTAAATAAAAGTATTCGTTGGTTTGTGTAGCTTTAAAATATCTTTGAAGCCTAGGAAATAGAGTCTTTTTCACATTAAGAAAAAATATATAATGGAAGGAAGGCACGTAATGAATTATTAATAATAATAATAAATGACGAATGATGAATGATGACTGATGACTGATGAATGGTGAAATATGAATGATGAGACTGATGACTGAGTGGTGAATTATGAAAGATGAACATATTATAATTTTTCAATAGGAGGGAGGGTCAGGCCGGCGTACATCGCACTGGCACTATCTTCTACAAGAGTGTCCAGCTCCTTGCGTACGCCGACGACATAGACATCATTGGGCGTACCAAGCGAGATGTCACCGCGGCCTTCAGTGCTATCGAACGGGAGTCTGCGAAAATGGGTCTGGCGGTAAATGAGGGCAAAACGAAGTATATGCTGTCGTCAAGTAGGGACGTGCGGCGGCTTGGGTCCCAGATTACGGCCGACAGCTATACTTTCGATGTTGTCAAGGAATTTATCTACCTTGGCACCGCCGTTACCACCGACAACGATGTCAGCCTGGAGATCAAGCGCAGAATAACTCTTGCCAACAGGTGCTATTTCGGTCTCAATAGGCAATTGAGTAGTAGAGACCTCTCTCGCGCGACAAAACTATCGCTCTACAAGGCACTCATCCTTCCAGTGCTTCTTTACGGCGCGGAAGCCTGGACCGTGTCGCTAACTGATGCAGCTGCCTTGGGAGTTTTCGAGAGGAAAGTACTGCGCAAGATCTTTGGTCCTAATCGAGTTGGCGATGACTACCGCATCCGCACCAACCAGGAGCTGCATGAGCTCTTCAACGACATGGACGTTGCTCAGCGTATCAACATCCAGCGGCTTCGCTGGCTCGGACATGTCGTTAGGATGGACGAGGATGCTCCAGTTAAACGTGTATTCGATGCGGTAGTCAGCGGCCGTCGGCGGAGAGGACGACCGTGTTTGCGTTGGAAAGACGAAGTGGAAGGGGCCCTGTCTTGGAATCGGAAATCGGAATTGTTTAAGAACGCGTTATAACATAACTTTAATTAGTCCTTCAACACATTTTGTGAGTTTTGTAGTCCTGCATTATTTTTTATTTCTTTTTGGTATCTAAGTTGTTATGCTGTTGTTAGGCGATTATCCCATTCTCGGTTCTGCATCGTTATTGGAGACTAGACATCGTCAACAAAACTTCTACCTGCTGCGTTTTCTGATGCTTTATCATTAGGTGCAGGAGCAATCGCATCCGCAAGTCAGTCTGGCCACGCCCAATGCTGCAATTTCAAGAGCATTTTCACAAGACTACTGAAAGCGGCATTTGACGCTCATGTTGTTGTCGTCTATCTGTCATTAATCCTGGAAGCACCAGTTGGAAGAACAACCTTTAATGAGGATATCATATTTCACACATGTCAGCCGCTGCCTTCCGGCTGAGTGGCTCAAGTTGTCAACATCTTTCAACACTTTTTAGCTCCAGTTCTTTGGCGGATACGAGTGCAAGTTGAAATTGCTTTTAAGTTTACTTTCTTTATAAGTTTGGAGCAGTCTAATGAAAGTTTGACAGTTGGTAGCAGATAAAAGGTGTTTGTGCTATAGCATTAAGTTGAGTTTGTAAAACACGGTAGAATTTTAGATATTCAAGTAATTTAAGAGCAATGTTCAACATTTTACTTAAGAAAGTTTTTTATTAAGCTACTTGTTACATTATTTTCTTACAAATATACCATAAGCAAAAGTTTTATTATTACTATGAAACTATTAAAAGTATCCAATGCTTAGATCAAATTTATTGAGCTTGGAATATCTTGAGATTGTTTAAGTAACAATACGATGACCTCTTTTTGGTCTTTTATATATCGTAATACTGTATGAATAAAGGAATAAGTAAGATTCATAAATACTTTCGTTTTTGCTAGATATCCCAATTGACTTAACAGAGTGCAAAGTACAAAATTTCATGGATATATCTGCGTAATGTGTTGTGTTTCTTATCCCGAAAATATTGCAATCTTCAAGCAAGCAGTTAATACGGGTGTTTATCCATTTCTATCTCTACTCGAATTTAGAAAAATGTAAGGAAAGCTTTTAGTATTGATGTCAATTTAAATCGCCTTCATATAGCTTTATAGCTGCTATGCTACTTTTTTAACTTTTTTAAATTCCGCTCAGTTTTAGTATATATTATATAAAGCTTGTTTATTTACTTGATGTCCAGCGTGGGTGGCTGGCTGGCAAAAATTGCAATTAGTAGAAGCAACATGCCACACATGCCACATCTTGCAAACAAATCGTCATGTAAACAAACGCAACAAAAGAGAGCCAAACGCAAAGTTTGCGATTAAAGAGTACACCGGTTGCAACATGGTGTCTTCAAACATGTTGGGTTGTTGACTATTCAAAACAAAAACAAGTTTCGTCGCGAGTGGTTTTATTTACATCTCTTGGCTAAGTTATTGCCATTTAGTGGCCGAAATAAAGAGAGTAAATAAACAGTTAAAGGCCCATGTAACGGTATGCTAGTGAATGTTTGTGTAACAAGTGGAGACCACCCCCGCTCAAAAGCCACCAGTTCATGTGCCGCAGTTCAAAACTAAAACATCGCCTGAGTTCGTGTCTCGACTAACGAGCTGTTATTCATATATGTTAGACCTTTTATTTAGTTATTTTCTTAGTTATCTATTGTAGAATAGATATTTTTGTTTTTTTTACCTATATTTCTTGGTGAAATTAGCAAAAAAATTTATTCGTAAAATTTTAATCCTTTCAACATGTTAAAAAGGTAGCTTATAGCAATCCAAATGGTGTGAAAATAAATCGCTTTATAGCTTATCTGAAGTTTACTTAAATTTTTATTTTATGAAAAAAAAATTAAAGTATCTTTCTGAAAATAAATCAGATATTTAAAAAATAAAACTATCTTGGGAATTTGGACCCCAAGACAAGATTCAGCCGAATGCTTTTTTCCTTATTATTTGTAGCCCAATCGGAACTCTAACATATATAAGGGTGATTCATTAAGACCTTTTTTTTTCAATAGGGATTTTCGTGTGGATCACGCGTGATCCATGACAGCTGTCAAAGGCAAAGTTGTTCAGTATTCATTGGCAAATCATCATGGAAAGCCGAATGACCTCCCTGCACGTTGCCGTTTTAGTGATTCATTAAGACCTTTTTTTCCAATAGGGATTTTCGTGTGGATCACGCGTGATCGATGACAGCTGTCAAAAGCAAAGTTGTTCAGTATTCATTGGCAAACCATCATGGAAAGCCGAATGACCTCCCTGCACTTTGCCGTTTTAGTGAATGGGCTCTTGGTAAGATCGATGAAAATCCGTTGTTTTCGACCAAAATTTTGTTCAGTGATGAGGCCCACTTTTGGCTCCACGGCTTCGTTAATAAGCAAAATCGCCGTATTTGAGGAGAAGATCAACCCGAAGAGGTTCACCAGCTGCCATTACATCCAAGAAAAACAACTGTTTGGTGCGGCCTGTGGGCTGGTGGCCAATGATTGTCCGTATTTTTTAAAAATGAACAAGGTGCGAACGTTACCATCAATGGCGCACGCTATCGGATCATGTTAACGGACTTTTTGCTGCCTGAAATTGTTGCCCGTGATCTCGACGACATTTGGTTCCAACAGGATGGCGCTCCGGTCCACATTGCCAATGAAACAATGGCTCTATTGCGAGGTCAATTTGGTGAGCGGTCAATTTCAAGTACGGGACCCGTACCTTGGCCGCCAAGATCGTGCGATATCACACCGCTCGACTTTTTTCTTTGGGATTACGTAAGGTCAAAAGTTTACGTGGACAAACCAGCAACGATTGAGTCCTTGGAAGCCAACATTACTCGTGTTATTGGCCAAATACCAGTGGAAATGCTTGAACGAGTCATGGAAAATTGGACCTTCAGGATGGTCCATTTAAAACGCAGTTTCGGCCAACATTTGAACGAGATTATTTTTTAAAAATAAATGCCATAAAATATCCTTTCGAAATCATAAATAAAGATCCCATCTTTCTTTTAAAATTTGGACTTGACAAATCATTAAAAAAAAAATGTCTTAATGAATCACCCGTTACACACATCACAAATCCTTTTGTTACGTGACGATATTTTATATTATATTTTTTTTCTAAGCTTTATAAATAAATAAATTATATCCAATTATTGTTTTTTTAGAACTGAGGTATTCTATAAAATAACTTTATGTATTGATATAAACAAACTTTTTAAAGCATCAATCTTTGTAATAAAATAAGTAAAGCTATAACCATTTTTTTATTATAGTAACTAATTTCCATGATGACATATCTATTTTATGCAACTTTTCCAACTTCTCCGCCACGACAGTGCTAGAATATTACACTCCATTAACTTTGTTGCAGCTGTTGCCACAATTTAGTTATTAATGCAAAGCTGAGCACTTTGCAACACTGTTCGTTCTTTTTTTTCGCCTATGGCAACATCTAAAATTATTTGTGCATTTTGCGCTTAAAAATTAATAATGCACTGGATAAAGATTTTAGCAGCAAAGCGGTTGGAAAGACCGTAACAATAATTTTAAGGGTGGCAGCTACAAGCTAGTACTCAACGCCTTCTGTACAGAATGCTCGTGAATAGCTAATAAATGGCAATGACAATAAAAATGGCGGCAACAACCGTAACAAATGGGTATAAAAAAGACATGAACTATTTTGTTAACTTAAAGTTGGAGCCCAGAAGCCAGAGCAGACAGGTAAGAAAGTTGGCAGCTATAATGTGGAGAGTTCGCACAAAAGGAAAGCTGTAGAAAAGATTTTAATCCGGAGTTCAGAGTGAGAGTTTTTGAGAAAAAATTGCATAATAAAGGACTGTGGCATGTTAACTTTGTTGTTGGTCAAGTAATTAGCGAATTGGCAAAAACTTGTTAAGCTTTTCTAGCCAGAAATGTGGGCCAGATGGACCAGCTCCCATTCAAAACCAAAGGCTATTCGTCTTTGACTTTTGTCAATGAGATTTTAATACCCTGTACGGTATGGTAATAAAGGTATATTAAGGTTGTGCCAGCCTTAAATGTATGTTACAAAAGGATACGTCGGAAGTTAAATAAAGTTACCCAAAGTATAATCAGGGTGACTAGAGAAGTCATTATATGCATGCTCGTCTGTCTGTCCATCTGTATGAACGCCAAGATCTCAGGTAAGAGCTAGAGCAAGCAAATTTCTGATAAGATCCCTTATTATACTACGAGACTCATATATTATATAGCTCTCATAGTGGTGTTTTAGAGGACAAATTTGCAGTTCCAAAGCACTGTACCCAATTTTATCGAGATCGGTTGGCTCCCGTAGGAACAATCGTCCAAAAAAAATGGTTTTTGCATAATATGCGGTGTGTTTCTTTTGCTAAGCAAGGTATCCTAACCAAAGTTGACACTTTGCAGTTTATTATAAGTCCCAAGCACTGTATTAAATTTGCTCAGAATCGGATGCCTATACGAAGTGGTCCCTCCTGAAACTTCATTTGTATTTGAGAGTAAGAACTTAACCCTCACTTCTGCATTAAAAAAAAAATGTGTAAAGAATTTCCAACAAAGGCAACTTTAGTACCAAAGATAACTAAAAACGGCATTCTTGAAACAGTCAAGGGATAGGAGGCGCTATCAGGATGAAGGTTAAAATCTTCTTGTTAAAATATGTGTAGAATGCGTAACGTATACGCAATTTTGGCATGCCTGGGACTGTTGGCAGGACTTTTCTTAATACGGGCCAATTCCATTAGGTTGAAAGAAGAAGTTGAAGAGTTGAAATCTTTTCTAAAGAGCCAATGAATAATATTCCCCCCAAAATGTTACATGTTCAACCCTAATTGAAGAATCTTACCCTCATAGTTATTTACATCATTAATTGCATGTCTATTTTTGTTTACTGAATAACAAATTTTTCTCACTTCTAGTTTACACATAGTTTGGCTATTCAATTGTTAAAAACGCTCTTTAAAATAACTCGATGGAGGGCTTTCGCTATTAAAACCGCAGCTTAATTAGCATAAACTCAATTTCAGTACCACAAACAAGAGGAAAAAGAATCTATTACAAATTGCAGTTTCATTCATAACAAAAGTAGAAAAGCAGCTCAAGCAGACGAGAAACTGTCAAGTAAATATTACGTATACGCAGCATTAGCAAAATTTATTGACTTTCGCTTCCGCATACATTTGTGTCTATCTTGCTTAGGTATTAGCTTTCATTTTCAATTTTCTTGTCTGACGTGTTAGCTGCTTTAATATTATTGATTTTTTTTGTGCAGCAGGCTTCAGTTTTATGACAGTTTGCTTTCAACTTCCATTGTTTGTCATAGTAGTAACACCGCTTTGAGTGGTGACAATTTCAATTACGGCCTTCGCGATGCCTTCAGGTTTCTCAAATTGCTTGTTGACAGCCCATCCAAGTCTATAATAAAGATGACGTCTTGCTTTTCAGTGGCGAAATTGAAATTGCTCACGGATTAGTAGCAGGCACCTAGACAAAAGTCAGAGACTTGTAACCAACAAAGCACGGAGCTACCACCCGACAGTGAGATGCATTGCATCAACGAGATTTGTATGCGTATATATTGTAGTCAGAATGTTTTTGGATCTAGCCAGAACATTTTTGAGAATAAACATACTTCGACTGAAAACTGGTATTTAACTTTTTAGTAGTCGGTTTTTATATGAGGCGCATGAACAATAATAGGTAAAATAAATTTTCATCGAATAAAAAGATCTCCGTGCACGTCTTTTAAGAGTGCCAATTTTCATGACCTGTTATGTGCCATTGTTTGGACTAGAGTAAATGATAACTTATTCACTTAATGTCTTGGGTTGTGGTTTTCATTGGATTGTTGTTTAACGAGGCGGGTTCCAAACCCTGCGCTCAATCGTTAAACGTCCGGGTGACTCGCTGCACACATTAGCTCACTATTAAGGATGCTAAGATAGCTACCCAGGAGGCGCCGCGAGGAGGCTGTGTGTCAACTTGTAATCATTTAAGACAGAGATCGCTCAGGCAGTCGACAGGTTGATAGCAATCAGAAGCTTACCTCTGTACAAATGAAAGCCAGGAACACGAAATTCTTCGTAAAATCTTCGGTTCCGTTCGCTTTGAGGACGACTTTCGCATACGAATGAACCACGAACTGTACTAGCTCTACGATGACATAGATGTTGCCCAGCGCTTCACAATACAACGTCTGCGCTGGCTCGGGCATGTCATACGTATGGACAACGATGCTCCAGCGAAAAAGGTATTCCAAACGAAAGCCTACGAAGGAAGACAAAGGGGACGACCACGACTCCTATGGAAAGATCAAGTGGAAGGGGACCTATTCTCCCTTAGTATTTCTAATTGGAGAAGGCGCGCGCAAAGCAGAGGCGCCTGGCGAGAGATGTTGAGGTCGGCCATAACCCGAGAACGGGTTGTCATGGCCACACAATGAATGAATTCATTTAATGTTTTTGGGAATTTCGATTTAAAAGGCACGCGCAAAATGAATTGGTATATTTCTTTTTTTATTACGTTGGTAGGACTGTTTTTGACATCTTGTCAAAATTTGAGCGCCATTGCCTTATTATTATTGGTTTGGCAGCTGTTGTTGTTAGTAGAAAAAAGGACGCTCTTCTATTTTTGCAATGGAAAATAAGTGTATCAACGAGTCTGTTTGAAATTTTGTGTTGCGAATGAATTTTCGTGTGCCGATTCGCTTAAGATTTTGCAAAAGGCCTTCACTGAGGACTGTATGTCCAAAACACAGGCATAAGAGTGGTACAAATTGTTTGGAGAGGGTCGTGAAGACGTTACTGATTTGCCTCGTTCCGGTCGTCCTTCAACATCAAATACCGAAGAAAAGTCGATGCAGTGAAGAAAGTTGTGTCGGTATTTGTGAGATTGCTTCAGACCTTGGCATCTCATATGGATCAGCCGAACACATTTTAGTTAAGGGGGTATTCTAGTGTAGAAATTTGAAAAAATCGATTTTTTTTTTTTTAATATTCTCAAAGCTTAACCTTTCAAAAATATGTCCTTAAAAGGATTTGCTAAAATTTTAATTATTTCCAGAGATATAGCTATTTTAGTGACGCGACTTCTTTTCTAGTGTAGAAATTTGAAAAAATTGATTTTTTTTTTTTAATATTCTCAAAGCTTAACCTTTCAAAAATATGTCCTTAAAAGGATTTGCTAAAATTTTAATTATATCCAGAGATATAGCTATTTTAGTGACGCGACTTTTAAACTTTTTGGTTTGGTTTTTCTATGACACTTTTTCGCGAGACTTTCAGAATAAGTGTCTTGTGTGTATGTATGTATGTGTGCTTGTGCGGTACACCTGTGCGACGCGTCGCACGTCGCGACGCTGATTTTGGTTGACGTTGCTAAGCAACAAACACAAAGTTGATGGTGATTGGTTCGATTCTTGTAGTTCTGATAGTGTTGCAGCTGCAGACCAACACTTTTGTACGACACTTTTTGCAACGCGGTCTTTTGTTGAGAGTTTTTTACGAGCTTTGAAAATATTCAACGCATAGTTAAATTCTAACATTCAAGCAACGCAGATACACGTGCTCTGAGTCAAGCAAAATACTATAGTGATCATTTTAATTATTTTATTAAACTTTCGTTGAAATGGATCGAAAACATGCAAAAGGAAGTACTCCTCGTGCTAATCGATCAAAGAAAAGGCGATTCCACGGCAATAGATTTACTGTAGAAGAAGATACAATTTATACAAGTACATCAGCAGCTAAATTAAGCAAATCTAGTGATGAAGAAGTGATCATTTCTAACAATTACGGTTATTGTATTTTGGAGTTTTTCACGGTTTTTACAGCTATTTCATCGTTAGTTTTGTGTGCTACGTGCAAAAAAAGAAATTAAATTTTCTCGGACAGCTCATCGTGGACTGGGATTTAAAATTGCATTACAATGTAGTTGTGAAAGTGCACAATATATAGCATCTTCTCCATTCGTAAACAAATCATTTGAAATAAATAGAAAAATTGTTTTTGCTATGCGGCTTTTAGGAGTTGGAAGAGAAGGAATCAATATCTTCTGCAGTCTTATGGATATTTGTCAAGGAATATCCATCGGCACATTCTACAGTTGCCTTGAAAACGTGCATGCAGCTGCATCTGCAGTTTATGACTTGATTATTTCAAAAGCTGCCAATGAAGAGAAAGATTTAATTTTAGCTTCTGATCCGAATGCTAATCCGACTTATTTCACGGTTTCTGGAGATGGGACCTGGAAAAAAAGAGGTTTTAGTTCTCTATTTGGAGTTACCACACTCATAGCTAAAAACTCCAAAAAAGTTGTAGATACAGTAGTCAAATCTAGCTTTTGTCAAGGCTGTAATATCTGGAAAGCTAAAAAAAATTCTGATATTGAAGCGTATAATGAATGGTATGCAGACCATGAAGAATCTTGTACGATCAATCATAAAGGAAGTGCTGGAAAAATGGAAGTCGATGGTATTATTGAAATGTTTAGTAGATCAGCTCAAAAACACCAAGTAAAATATGTCAAATATATTGGTGATGGCGATACGAAGACTTTCAAGGGCATACTTGACATAGATCCCTATGATGGTGACCCAGTTGTTGAAAAAAGGAGTGCGTGGGACATATACAAAAAAGAATGGGTTCGAGATTACGGAAAGCTAGAAACGAAAATAAAGGAAAAGGAATTGGCGGAAAAGGGACAGGGAAATTGACTGATAAAGTGATAAATAAACTGTCTTTATATTATGGATTAGCGATTCGTCGGCATCCGAATTCTATTGAACACATGAGAAATGCAATTTGGGCTACTTTTTATCATAATAGTTCCACGAATGAACATCCGCAACACATGCATTGCCCACCTGGTCCAGAAAGCTGGTGTAAATGGCAGAAAGCTGTACATGAAGGTTCGTCTGAAGAATTCGACCACGAAAACCCCCTCTGTGTGATGACGTATTAAAAATTATAAAGCCGATCTACGAAAGTTTATCATCTGAAGATTTACTTGTTAGATGCTTAGGTTCAGAGACCCAAAATAATAATGAGTCCCTGAATTCCTTAATTTGGACTTTTGCGCCGAAACATATACATGAGCATTGGTCCAGAAGCTTACGAATTCGCCATCAGACGAGATAATGTCCGGATTAATCGCTCAGAAAATCGAACATCTAACGCCTCAAAAGAAGCCAGAACTGCTCCTTTAGAAGAAAGAAACAGAGAAAATGCATTTTTTGAAGTAGAGGAAGGCCCAATGTATGGAGCAGGAATCGCGGATTAAATAAATGTAAGTATAAAATGTCATTTTATGGTTGCCACAGGGCGTAATTGCACCCAAAACTTTAAACGCGTTTTTCTCGAAACTATATATTTCAAAATGGTTGCCTTGATTTCTCTGCTTCTACTTAACCGATTTACTTGAAATTTGGTATAAGTCTTCTCAATATATATATCTATCGTACTAACTATTATTATAAAAAAAAATTTTTTTTACTATTTTTAAAAATTTGGAAAGTAACAAAAAGTAGTAAATAAATTTATCACTTTTTCGGGCACCCGTAATTTGGCCAAAAAAAAATTTTTTTCGACTTTTTTTTAGTTAGTACGATAGCAGCATTCATCAAGATTAATAATCTTTTTTATTTTTTTGTTTCAGATTATTAGAATGCTTGCAATCGTGGCAACAGTGGCGCGCCATTTTTTGTCAACCCCCCACTTCAACAACTTATAGCTTTTTGAGTTTTGGGTATTTTGAGATTTTTAATTTTTTTATGTATTTTCGAAACAATAATAAATGTCTTATTAAAAAATGGATAGTAAAAATATTTTTTATTTTTTAATTATAGCACCCGAAAAAACACCTCAAATTCATGCCTCTACACTAGAATACCCCCTTAAAGTTTTGGGCATAAAACACGTCGCGGCCCGAGTCGTGCCAAAAACCTTGAATTTTTTTTTCATTTTTTTGGAATTTTTGGCCAAACACTTAACGAATGTGGTCGATCAGGCTCCGTATTCACCAGATATGGCATCGTGTGACTTTTCCTGTTCCGCAAACTCAAATTGCCATTAAGACGGAAGCGTTTTCACACCATTGAGATCATCAAACAAAATTCGAAGAAGGAACTCAAAGCCATCCCAGCCCAGGCCTACTAAAAGTGTATGGATGATGGGATAAAGCTCAAATTATGACAAGATGTCAAAAACAGTCCTACCAACCTAATAAAAAAAAATGGCGGACGTAAAGTCGGGCGCGGACGACTTTAGGATACCATGTACCACTAGCTTGTAATAAAGTCCGATTTCTTCACAAAACAAAAACAGAAGAATTTTTAAGCAAAAATTTTTTTTTTACCGATCGTTCCTATGGGAGCTACAATATATGATATAGTCAACTGATTTCAATAAAATTTGACACAGTGCTTTAATACCTTAAAAATGATCTGAATGCCACAATTTATTTCAAATATCTTGTAGAAACAAACGAAACACATCGAATTTTGAATAAAAAACGCTTTTTTGGACCGATTGGTCCTATGGGAGCTATATGATCTAGTCAAACGATTTGGATTAAATTTAGTACAGTGCTTAGGAACTATAAAATACTCACGAATGTCAAATTTGGTCCCAATATCTTAACAAACAAACGAAACACAACAAATTTTGTTAAAAAATCGATTTTTTGGAAGATCGGACCTATGGAGCTCATATGATATAGTCAACCGATTTTGTTCAAATTTGGCACATTGCTTAAGTGGTCTAAAAAATTTCCAAACGCCAAATTTGGTTACGATATCTATATTAAAAAAGAAATATAGCGAATTTTTCTTTAAAAAGTTATTTTGGCCGATCGGTCCTATGGGAGCTATATGATATAGTCAACCGATTTCGATCAAATTTGGTACAGTGTTTGGGAACTATAAAAAAAAACTTTCGAATACCAAATTTGGTTTCGATATCTTCATAAACAAACGAATTATTCATCTAAAACGCTTTTTTTTGTCGAGGTCGTCTCAAACACTCCCATGGGAGCATATAATTTATCGCGGATATCAAAAAATAAAATAAACTTGCCTCCTATGGAATAATAGGGATCTAATGTGAAAGTTTGGTAACTCTAGCTCTTACCATCTCTGAGATCTAGGCGTTCACACGGACGGACGGACAGACGGACATGGGTATATCGACTTCTCTATTCACCCTGATCATATTTTAGGTAACTCTGGGGTGTCTCCGACGTCTCCTTCATATGTTACATACATTTTCGGCTTGCACAAACTTAATATACCCTCTGGTACCATACGGTACAGGGTATAATAAATATACCGATTCATTTTGCGCGCGTCTTTTAAAAACGCCTTTCCGGAAACTTTTTGATATTAAGGTATACCAACACTAACAATGTAACGTCGAAATATGCGTGAAAATACGTGATAAAGTTCTCGAGAAATATGAGTAGCTTTGAGAAAATCTTTGAGGAACTGGAAAGGAAGGCTTCTAGCTTCCAAAAATAATAAACCAAAATAAATCTCAAGTCTTTTTTAAACATTTAAATGGATAGACCTACATAACAGCTTTCTTTAACTGCTTCAGCTGCCAAAAAAATACCCCTATATCCTCTCTTGGGTTGCCTTTAGCATTTTAGCCCTTTTTTACTTGCACTCATTCCTCTGCCACAAAACTTTTAAGTTATCAGATATTTTTCAGGTTTTAAAATATATACCACTATTTAAATACATTAACATTCAATCCTATATTTAGCAGACACTTAGAAACAAACTATAATTATTTAAATATTTACACATTGACCTTTGACTAAGTAACAACTTTTTGCTCAGTAATGCTCAATATCTGAGCATATTTCGGGATCAATCCCGTGTGGAGTCCCATACAACCTTGACAGGATGGAAACAGCGTGTTTTATTTACGCAGCTGCCATGTTTGATTTGCACAAAGTATCTGCCAGATACAAAAATACAATGCTTTTACTTTTAGCCAACTTTAATTAGCAAGATAAACAAACTGTCTGGATTGTTTGATTTGGGCCTTCCACTATTTTTGCACTCTGCCACTTCTCACTTCATTCGTTGCTCAGCTGGACATGATGGCATCCAAAACAATGGCCACAAACGAAATAAAGCGGAGTAAAGGAAGAAGGGATACCCAGCTAGGAGTTAAGAGGCAACAAAATCAAAGGTTACAAATTTATTAAAACAAACAGAAAATGTAAAAAGAAACCCACGTAATTTAATTAAAATTTGTTTTGACCTTTTTGTCTGGCCTAGGGCTTACAGAATCTACGCATTAACAAACCATTACCAAAATAATTGTTAACTTGGCACTTTGTTGGACTCAAAATAAGATAATAAACAAACAATTGCAAAATTTTTTAAGCGTACGCTGCGTATACGCAATTTTTGGCATAGCCCAGGGCACAGTTTATTGAGAGAGAGGAACGCTCCAGAAATACTTTAATGCGTGCCCATTGATTTGTTATTAATTATTTCTAGGGCTGTACAAGTTGTAGCAACAGTTGCCATTTCTCCATAACATAAGTGGCAAAGTCTGGTCTTCCTTTCTGACTCAATCTTTAAAGTAAACAAAAAGCCAGACAATGCTCTCGAGCCTTGAACAAGAGGAAAGATAAACACAAAATTTTATATTTCTATACCACACTTTTTTTTTTTTTGTTATGCTTCATTAATTTAATTTGTCTGACAGTTTTTGGGTAAACATTTGCTCCAAACCACCGCTTATGCTAATGTCTGTTGCAGATTCTAATATTGTAGCTACGAGCTTTTTTTTCAAAATCCAATAAAATGTATCTGTGTATCTTTGCACAGGCAAACAGAGAACTCCTAGAAGTGCTCTACCTCTTCTATTGCTCATCTTTTATAAAATTTTACTGTGAAGCAGCATGATTATCCTAAGTAAAAAGCTTCAACACTTTTAGCACTTCTTCTGAGCGAAGACTAAGCTATTTGTGTTAAGATTATGTTGTCATAGTCAAAAGAACTTCCTCGAAGCTTAAATAGTTTATTGTTAATGAACTGAGATGGTATCTGATAGTTGAGCGCAATATACTGCAAAAATAAATAAATATGACTTATTGTAGGGTCTCGTTTTAAGTATTTTGCCATATATGATAAGATGGTCATAGAAATAAATTTATCATTGTAAAAGTTCCAATTTCTCGCAAGAGCCCGTGCAACAACACCGCTTATCGGTCCTGAACCACACTGTGGGATTGGTAACCACGTGGTACGGGACCAACTAAGAATAGAGGCGAATAAAAAACGACTGCTTCACTGGGCGCAGATACCAGGGCTTAAACAGTCAAAAACGCTCCTATCCAACTACAACCGTAAGAGGTTCAAAGTCATGATAACGCACGGAAAGAAGACCGTGAGACTCATGACGGGCCTTCTGACGGGACACTGTAGACTTCGCAGCCACCTCAACAAAATTGGCATAGTGGATAATGGACTATGCCGCTTCTGTACCATAGAGAAAGAAACTTCTTCACAAAATATTATGTGAATGTATGGATGTCGCCGGTAAAAGAAACAAGCTCCTGGGCATGTACGTTCTCCCACCAGAGACCGTTGTTACTATAAGTCCAAATAAAATACTGCAATACATGCAGGCCCTAGGACTTTTGCGAGAGCTCTAAGCCATGAAGGAGGTACAATAGATCCACCTGGGTCGCAGCACATTTATCCCAATAATAATAATAATAAAAATTCCAATATCACAGGTCTACAAATATCGGGGTCATATCAGTTTTTGGAAAGTTAAAGGTAATTTTCGAAGTAGTTTGCTGTGTAGAATCCAAATCAAAATTGGCCAAGTCGGAACTTTGAGATATTTGAAGCTATGTACCCGAAAAACTATACTCTTAATTACAATTGATCATTTAAGTTCTTAAATTAAAGTTTACTAAATCATGTAAGTGTACATGTTTTATTTGCAATTTCCTACGTTATTTTTTAGACTATTAGTGATCCGTTCAGTGCTTAAACATGTCAATGGAATTACGGAGTGATAAACAAAATATTTTCCTTATCGGTTCGCCTAGCTACAAAATTACCATCTAATCGACAAGTTCCCTCAGTCCTATTTTACAATATATGTCAGGTTAAATTAACTGTTTGTGAAAGTGAAAATCTTGCGATTAGGGAGTGCATCATATATTGGGAAAAAGCAAGAATTCCAACAAGGGCATTTCCTAACTGCGTGAAGAAACTTGTTGATTTATATCATGTTTGGAGAGAGTTGCAAAAAAGTTTTAAGAAAACTTAGATTACGTTCAAGAGCCGTGAGGACAATTTCAAAATTAATCTTGACAATTTGTTTCATATTGCACATGCTGATGCTTTTGAGAGAATGAAAATAGAGGAAGATAAATTATTTTTAATAAAACAGAGAGCCAGGTCTACCGGGATGATTAGGTGGTGTAGATAAAAAATTGGCGAAAAAAGAAGAAAGATTTAGACAACGACGATTAGAAGAAAAGGAAAGGTTTGTAAGAAAAAGAGAATCACTAGCTGTTGCATCTACTTCCACCACTTAGAAAGTCTAGAAGATTCAAACGAAGAACATATCTTGAAAACTGAACTCAGCTTGCCGGACGTTCCCTGCCATGAAAAAAGTTCAAAAAGAGGTAGAAAGAATCTAATAACACCTAAACTAGTTGCAGCTTTTGATCGATGCCAGCTAAGCATTAGAGATTCCGTTTACATTCTTAATGCGGTGGTAGAAAAGGTTGGTCTGAGCAGCGATGATTTCTCAATTAAAAAATCCTCGATTCAACGAATTCGTACTGAAACTAGAAAATAAAGGGTAGAAGCAATAAAATAGGACTTCCAAAGCTATGTACCCGACGTAGTCACAGTCCATTGGGATGGAAAAGTATTACCCGGGTTGGATGTAAGGAGTTCAAAAGAAGAACGCTTGCAAGTTATTGCTTCATTTGACGATAGAGAACAGCTTCTTGTAGTGCCGAAACTAGAAAGTTTGGAGAAAGTTTTAGGAAGAGAATTGTCTTTGAAACGAAGATTAAGGAAATTACTAGTAGCCCAGATATCCTGATGTTCACAAAGTTCAGCGAAAATTGGAAAAACATCGATTCTAGTAAAATTGAACCATCTCTTAATTTCGTAAAAGAACGTGTTACCGAGACAGACATTCGTAAAAGAACGTGTTACCGAGACAGACATTTAAGCTTTGTTACTATTTAATAGTAACAAGGTGATCGAACTGTGCGTAATATTTTTAGGAGCAGACACAGAGGAAAAATTAAAACTAAGGCGCCCGGAGCAATGCATCAGGCACGCTGGTTGGCGAGATGGATCTATTCTTTAAAAATATGTTTACTTCAGTCACAATACAGAATGACTGCGAAGGACAAAAAGACTCTAAAAGATGTTTGCTTATTTGTCGAAATGTTGTATGTTAAACTTTGGCTCGAATGTACAGCGGCGACCAAAGTACCTAACCAAGATTTGCGATTCTTGAAGATGTTAAAAGAATACGAAAAAGTTTGACGCTCCAATTTCTAAAGCTTTTAGCCATCACTTGTGGTATTTATGTGAAGAGCCAGTCATTCTATCACTTTTTGATGATGAAGTTGATAACCAAACTATGAAGAACATGATTGCCAACTTCAACAGGGACAAAACCTCAGATTTTAGCAAACGCTATGACCCATCGAAGGAAGAACTGACACAAAAGTTGATTGGTAAGTTAAATTGACTTTTTGTCGTATCGGAAAAGAGCAAACAATTTTTATCTTGACTGCAGATCGACAACAGTTTTCTAAAGGAAGATGTATCTTCTTGGAATAACAATGCTGCTTTTCTGGAAGCTAAAAGAAGAATAAAAGAATTAAGAGTTGTAAATGATACTGCTGAAAGGGCTGTTAAATAAATGCAAAATTTTATTGGACTTATCACGGCTGAAGAAAAACAAAAACAGTTCTTACTGCGCTGTATTCAGTAACATAGAAAATTGTATCCGAACTGTAAAAAAAGTACTCTAAAAAGAAGTTTCCCTGAATAATTATTATTACTTTATATGTTTAATTAAAGATTAAAGTTCATCTAATTAATTTTTTAATTTTATGCATGCACCAACACTTCAACTGGAACAAAGATTAACCTCTTTATAGACAGTCAAGCCGCTATCAAGGCTATTGTATCGCACTGTACATCCTCCTTCCTCGTCCTTGAATGCCAGGCAGTCATCCAGAGATTAGCTGCGGCTTGTAAACTGCATATCTACTGGGTGCCTGGACATAAAGGCATAATGGGGAATGAAATGGTGGATGCAATTGCCAAAAGCGGTGTTGGGCTTCCGGAGGGACAAATACATGACGTACGCCGACCGATCTCTACGTTATGCTGGAGTGCAACATGAAGCGCAGAGCTGAAGTTAGATGGAAAAATCTGGA
Source organism: Chymomyza amoena (assembly GCA_037043745.1). NCBI lineage: Eukaryota > Metazoa > Arthropoda > Insecta > Diptera > Drosophilidae > Chymomyza > Chymomyza amoena. The sequence goes on from JBAMAX010000383.1 coordinate 38,273, forward strand.
CAGCTCTCACACAGCGAAAATCATGTTGGCTCATTACTGCAGAAAACAAAGTAATTTTATAATGAAACTCTCACGCACTGAATGCAGGAATATCACGGGTGTGCTAACAGGACACTGCCTCTTAGCGAAGCAAGCGCATAGGATGGGACTAACGGCAAGCGAATCATGCAGGATCTGCAGGGATCCGGAAGTCCCTGAGACCCTAGTACACGTACTCTGCGACTGCCCAGCCATCTCTAGACATCGTCTGACCACCCTAGGAGAACCAGCGTTTGTCGGTCTAGAAGAGGTGGCCAGGCTGCAAGTTGGGCGGCTACTTAATTTCTCAAAAAAAGTAAAATTTTTAACCGACCATCACTTTGCGTAATAACCTCGAATCTGGCACAGCTAAGGACCAAAAGGTCTATGCTAGGCTGCACTATGTTGTGGCCGACCAGTGTAACCTAACCTAACCTAACTTAATTCAATGCACTTACAGTGATTTTATAGCGGACCGAAATTTCAGGAAAAAACACGTTTTTTACTAAGCTTTGAAGCTCGGTCGGCACTGGTTGCAATTATGCTAGTTAGATAAAATTTTATATTTAAGTATCTTATAGCATTAGTAAAAAATATGTATATATTGTATATGTATTCTGGTTGTTACCCGAAAGCCACAAAAATATACTTTTTTTTATGAATAGCTTGTAACGCTTTGCTGTTCTTAAAAGGGTTCTGAGATAAAATTGGAAATAAATGGTTATTAAGGTTATTAAGAAAACCGTCAACAAACCCAAGCTAAGGATAAAAAACCACTTTGCTCCACATTTACCTATCAAGCATTAAGGTCCATTGACACTTCTACTAAAGATACAACTTATAAAATTACAAACTTCAAACTAATACTAATCCTGCTGTAAAATTGCAATTTTTATTTCTATTGTTAATTTAGGCCAAGGGCGTTAGGCCTGTTTCATGGTCCTTTATCTGCACCTGGCCGTAATGCAGTCCAATGGAACTTTGTGTTGGACTTTGGCAAATTTGTAGTCCTTGTTACCTATTGTGTCTACATTCTGGTTACCATTGTTTTGCTACTATCGCTGTTGAATGTTCACAGATGCAAAAGTATCTATAAATGTGGAGGCAGTCAGTGCAGTTCAGTCAACAAACTGCACTTCACTAATTGTGTTTATTTTTGCTCTCTATTAGTATAAATATTTCACTCAAACAGTGCCTCTTGATTTTTGTTATTGTAAATCAATGTTCAATAAAGAATGTTTTTGATATTGTATTTTATTACACAAAATTTCCATTTGTTATTTAATGATTAAGTGGTACTGCATTTAGTAATATAAATATGCCGAAACTCATTCAAATATTACCTACTGTTATTTCTATGTTGGTTTTTGAAATAAGTGGATGACTTCGATTGCATTGAAAATAATATGAATGTCATATACATTTTAATTATTCCAATAGCTATTTGATTGCCTAAGTACTTTTCAAGTTTAGTTTGTAATTGAGAGAGTAGGTATTATTTCTTGAGCATGTGCACGATTATTGTTTTAGCCAACTACTATAAGCCTTTCAGTTTTATAATCCTCTGCGCTTGTAAGGTTGCAAAATACTAAACCCTGCTGAAATAGTCAATATGCAAAGAGAAAAGGAGCAGGGTTTGAGTTGCTAATGTAAAATGTTAGTTAATGCAGCAACTAATAGCTCGGAATTAGTTTCAGAGAATTAAAATAGATTTTTGAAAATGAGATATAACGATTACACAAGGTCTACAAATGTTACCAGCGTCATACCAGTTGTTTGAAAGCTAAGGGTCACTTTCCAAATAATTTTCAGCGTGGAATCCGAAATCGGGGTCACAATTGGCCCAATAACCGGAAAACACAATGTCTCCTGGAATCAGGAGCATCATCGAATGATCTTTTCAAGCAAACCAAATATATTTATTTTATATCATATTATATTCATTTTGTCAACTTTAAAGAATGTGTCGAGGAATTTTAATGATGTTTTTAATTTTTTCCTTGAAAAAAAGTGTTCCTTTACGTAGAACCCTGATTGCTACAACTTCAAAAGCCAAAATTTGAAAATACTAAGTGTGCTGCCCTTTTTTTTCCTAAAAAAGTTCCTCACAGAGAGGTAGGGCACTGCGACCAAAAGGTCTTTTGAAACATACCCTTAAGTTAAATCAGAAGACTTTCCGCTTTCCGCATGAGTAGCAGTAGGCTTTTGATGGTATTGACCTGCGATGGAAGGGACTAATCCGTTCTTTTCCCATGTGACAGGCTCTGCCCCATACCAGCTCTGGGCAGTCACAGAGAATATGTCTAGTGGTTTCATCGGCTTCTAGACAGAGCCTGCACTCTGAAAAGTCCGATAGCCCATTTTCTGTAGATGATATCTAACAGTGGTGGCCAGATGGGTAAGCTACCAGGAGCTTTAGGTCCGCTCTGCCAAGACCTGTTGTCTTGATCGCATCCAGAGGTTTGACAAGCACTTTTGCTTGACAAAGCCCCGGAAGGGAGAACCAGTATCTCCCGTGTTCTCCTGCAGCCCATTTGTTTATCATGGTTTTGATTGTGGACAACCAATACCACAAAACGGTGCAGGAGGCACCGACATCTAGCACCCTGTCGTGCTAGATCGTCAGCGATCGTGTTACCAACCACACCCGAGTGTCCAGGCACCCAACACAGCACGACTTTGTTCCGGGCGGACAGGGTTTGGAGGTAGATGTGGCATTCTTTAACCATCCTGGACGAGATGCTCCAGGATGACAATGCCCTAATAGCAGCTTGGGTATCTGAAAAAATGCATATGTTTGCTCCCCTAGTTCCCTTGAAAATGATACTCAGGACGCAAACCTCTATGGCATGAATCTCCGCTTGAAAGGCTGCCATCAGCCCAAGTCTCCCGACTTGGTAGAAGAGATCTAAATTTCTTGTTATGAAAAAGTTCCTCTGATCTAGAGCAGAGATGCGTCAGGAAGGGAATATATAAGTGCGCCATGACCAGTGTCACTTGCTAAGAGTTCAGATGTGATCTGGATACGTAGTAGGCTCTGCATGGCTGTTGCTTCCCCTCTCACAGAATCTAATAATCTTCGAAAGTATTTTGAAATGGATGACATAGAGTCTAAAGTATATGAATCAGAATCACAGTATATGAGCATACTAATTTGGGACTTAATTTTGGAAAAGGATTTTCCTACGACATATATACTAGTAAAAATATTTTCTTGTCTCAAAAAGTCCTACTAGTATAAACTTTAATGAAGTCTAGCAAATTGACAATTAGCGAGTTGGCAAATGAGTTGGCCATTGATTTTGGATCCGTTCAGGACATATTGCTTGAAGATTTGGTCCTCAGACGTACTGCTACAAAGCAGTCAAAAGTCTTGACTTGCATGCAAAAAAAGGACCACGCGGAGACATGATTTTCAAGACCATTTGGGTAAAATCGTAATACCATTCAACCACCACCGAATTCAACTGATCTTCCTCCCTGCGATTTTTTCCTATTCGGTCGACTCAAAAAACCGTACGTGGAGCGCGTTATGATAATGTCCAAACCGCAAACCGAGGATTGGGTCAAGCGCTCGCATAAGTGCGTTGCAGTCGAAGGGGAATCAATACAATATTGATTTTAATGTATATTACATTTTCTGAATAAATTCCGACGTCAAGGTAGTATTCCTGCTGTATTCCAGCTTTTACATATGTAAGAAGGGCTGTTAGCAACACAGGATCGGCAGGCACTGTTAAAGAGAGTCGAGAACACAGAGCCGCGTTGAACGGTCGACATAATAAAGCTACGTTGACCAGTTCATATAAAGCCGTAGTATACAAAGCCGAAGTACATATATAAAGTCGTGGTACATAATAAAAAGCCGATTAATGTAAAGCTGTTAAATACAAAGCCGTAGTATATAAAGCCGCCACGTTTATACATTCTATATTTCATTCAACACTCAATAATAAGTTTTATTCAATAAAAACACCGATATTAGCAAACCTAATATCCTAATGTCCTATTCGATCTTTTTATCTTATCATTAATACCAAAAATTATTAAGTCAGCAGCACCAATGCCTTCACTTTGCGCTAGAAGAGTCTTTTTAGGCATTAAGACATTTAAAGCCCATCCAAACTCAATTCAAGGATAACCACCTTTTTTAATAGCTCAAATTGATCTCACGTACGGTCGAACCGTAATAACTTTATGGGCGATTCTTCATGGCCTTGAATATTTTGGCTTTAAATTGAACACTTAAGAAATGCGCTCATGATACAAGGACTGAAAATGTCATAAAATGTTATGTGACGCAATATGAAATAAATTTAAGTCACATTTCCGCTGTAGGTCTGTCAGTTACTGAGACAGAAATTTCAAGCGGCGCATAAAAACCATGTCATCTTAATTTACTTAATCAAATTTGTTTGACGTCGTCGTAAAAACTGGTGGCATTCCCGAAATAACTGCGGCTGGCTCAGGATGTGTCCCACATACGGCCCCTGCAAACATAACGAAAGGACTAACTGAGGGACTGAGTGTGTATGAGCACGCATGAGCTGTTTTTTAGCTGTAATTTGTTGTATCTTGTAGATACAATTTACATGTGTCGCACGTAATGATCATTATGAACGCAACATTTGGTTTTGTTTGTTTTCTGCACGAATGTCCTAATTGCAATTTTGTATCTGTATCTTTCAAGCCACAGACCGCATTTTACGTGACGTATAGTTCGAATTGGTTAATAAACATACTTAGAATAAGTTTGCCTTTCATTTGGAAGATGAGTTTAGATGCTTGTTGATAATTGCATTGGAAACTGTCTGTCAACGGCTCATTTAATGAGCTATCTATGATGTTTTAAAGAAACCTCAACTTCTGTGACGTCACAGGGCAAAAATAGTGAGATACATTTTACAGATATAAATAGTATATATTTATATCTGTAAATGTATCTCACTATTTTTTTTGTTTTGCCAGTCAATCAAACAATTGAATTGTTTTTTGAGGTTGCCTGCTGTCAGTTGCTACCAAGTTTAATGTTAGGAGAGACCTTCCATGACTCAGTTTGGCGTGAGAATCTTCCTGTGAATGACATCCAGGTTGATTTAAAAACCGAGTGGAATAAGAAGTGGAAGTGTAGGCAGTAGCTGCTGATGCTGACGATGATTTTTGTGTCCTTGTGTGGTACTCTGACGAGTTTGATTGACAACTTGACTAACTTTTCGTCCAAGAAATAAAATAGAAACCGTCCGAATTATGAATATGACTATTAATTACAAAGAAGAATAAAGTTAGTCATAGAGTAGAGGAACACAGTAGTAGTAAAAAGATAAGATATTTGTTAAATTGCAGCTATACATAATTTAAAAAAAGATGATATTCAATGTTCCTAAAAAATCTCGGCTAGCAACTTCCAGCTGCAATCAACACACTCGACTCGTCTATATGCCTTTCATTAAATATGAAAAATCAATTTCAAATGCTCTGCCACAAAACCCTACAATCATCACACTCGCCGTCATATAAATACCATCACTGAAACATTTTCATGATTGCACTTTAAATGCAGTACTGTGTGCAATATGCCCCTGGGGCCATAACAGTTTATAAGTACTTACATATGTATTCCCATTTCCACTGATGGCATGTCTGGTTGGAGGAAGCACTATGAGTGGAGGCCATGTCCGTGTCTCTATTAATGCTTAGGATATATTTCCTTTTGCCTTGGTTCCTCGCACTTTACACAAAGTATTTAACTTCTGCTCACTCCTTTGATGGTTCATGGGTTTGTTGTAGTTAACTTTTCTTTTGGTTTTGCACAAATTAATATTTTTTCGTTTGAGAAACATGCATTAAGAGTTGGGTTGTGCCCTCCACTCGAAACCAACGCGGAAAGTTTGCAATTAATGAAGTTTTTTCCGGCATACTATTAAAAACTTTGCTCTTAGCAATGCATTAGCATATCGCGCATTTGTATGAAACGGCTGCGGTTCCCTTAAGGCACATTTCCAACTTTATCCATTATGTGGGCCCCTATCTTTTTTTTAGTTTTCCTTGGTTTTGCTCTTTTCCTTATTACAAAAATATCTGCAAGTAAATTTTTGCACTTTAAGCGCCAAAAAAATGTTAAAACAGATAAAGTCCACTTTGGCGTGGTTTTTGTCTGTTTCGTAGATATTTTCTTCTTTCATTTAATATGAGAAAAATAAAAAATGTAACACTTTATAAATTAAGAATTAAGGGAACCCTGCATGAGAGGTTCATTGATGAACACATTTACGACAAACGAACCGGATTAGCTGGACATATCATAAAAGGTGGATCATATCCATTAAAACTCGATTTTTATAACTTTTTTAACTCATGGATTCCCATAAGGGATACCTTTAGCCAGCTTATTCCTGTCGCTTATTATGGTGCAAGGTCGATTTTCTAATGTACCAATTACAATTAGTAATAAGACACAAGATCATATTTGGAAGGTTTGGATATGTAAGTAATTCGAGACAGCCGCCATATGCCAGATCTGGATGCTGTACATCCAAGTTGGCGCCGCTATAACTTTGTATAACGCCCTTTGGAACGTAACGACATAAAAGGGCTTCGAGAATTAATAAACCAGAATACTTGGCTAATTTCAGATGACAGACTTTTATTTTTTGAATGTCAGCCTCCTATCTTAGGGTCAGATAATTGACCTCATTTTGCAGGGTAAGTGGATAATTTCTTAGCCAAATAGCTGGTGGCTCGCATTGATCTAACCGAAGAAAGAACATTTTTAGGATTTAAATCACAACTCCCTCTAACCATACTCTGTCAAATTCCTATTTCACATCGACAAGAAATCATCAAACGCTTTTAGAACATGATTTACCACTACCTGCACGTGTTCAACATTATCATGACCTTCTCTAAATCCAAATTGGTAGTCAGGAACTGTGTACAACCAACCTTTTGACCAACAGTCTTTCCCAAACTTTTGCAAGCGGGGAAAGGAAACTGATACACAGACTCAGTGTAACTCCTCTGCTTATCGTGCTTATGGATCATTGTAATCCAGGCTATCTTCCAATGAGAAGGGAAGTGCTGAGCTATAAAAAGGAGAGTTCTTGTAGGTAAGGTTTTTATAGTGGCATTAAAATAATAATTCCCTGTTAGACCCCTTGGAGGAGGGGCATAGGGGATCTCTATTAATAACTGTTCGAACAGAACAGGGACGTAGAGTTTATAGCCGAATCCGAACGGCGGTGTCTTTAATTAATAGAGACTTTCATGGCAAATAGCGTCTTTGAGCTAGCGATGCCAGTGCTAGGCAAATGCACCAGTGCTACTGCGGGGAATCGAACCACCGACCTTCGGTTTTAGAGGCGAGTACGCTACCACTTACGCCACCGACGGCCACTAGTGGCATTATGACCTGGAATTTTTGACTTAGCAAACTTTTTAATGGTATCCATAATCTCTAAAAAGTATGGGCCTAAAAGGGAGTGCCATTAAGGGAGTGATGTTAAGCTCACTGAATATGTTAATTTTATCTCATGTTAAAAGGTTTGCTATGTAAGCTTTCCACTGAATAATCGAATGTATGTTAGTATAAATGTGGTAACCACGTCTTTCGGGACCTACTGATAATGGAGAAAGAAAACAAACGAACACTGTAGGCTCGGAAGTCTAATAAATTAAATTGGCATAGCATATTTCGGTTATTTGCATAGATGAAGAAACTTTAGTGCATCTACTATATGAATGCAAGGCACTAGACAGCAAAAGAAGCAATCCCTGGGCATGTACACTATCTTACCGTAGATCTTTCTTTCCCTAAGTCCAAAAAATAATGAAATATATATAGACCATTGGACTTTTGGGAAGGCTCAGAGACGTGAAGGAGGTACGATAGAACCACTTGGGTCGTGGTATTTACATTACTTCTATATACGAGGTGTGTTCAAAAAGTATCGCGAATTTTGTTTTTTTAAAAAATTATTTATTTATTCATGAATATCTATTTTGTCCCCTTCAAAGTAATCCCCATGAGATATTAAACACTTGTGCTAACGATTTTTCCAATCTTCGAAGCAATTCAAAAAATCATTTTTTTTATCTTGTTCAGCTCCTCCTTCAATGCCGTCTTTATCTCGTCAATCGTAGCGTAGCGTCGCTTTTTTCGGTCTTGGTTCGTGCGGCAGTTTCCATTCAGATGATTGAGCTTTGGTTTCCACGTCATAACCATAAACCCACGATTCATCACCAGTTATGACCCTCTGGAGCCAATTTGGGTCGTCTCGGACAGACTTCAACATCTCATTAGCAATGTTCATGCGATGCTGTTTTTGTCGAAATTGAGCAATTTTAGTCCAAATCATTGATAAAAATCGAATGGCACGAGTCAATCGATTTGTCTAGGTCCTCAGCAACTTCTCTAACGGTGTTTCGACGATTGGCCAATACCATTTTCTTCACTTCATCAATTTTTTCGTCTGGTGTTGAAGTGCTCGGGCGTCCGGCAGGCTCTTCGTCGTTTACATCTTCTCGGCCTTCTGAGAACATTTTGTACCACCGATAAACGATGCTTCGGTCCAAGGTAACTTATCCGTATGCCACAGCATTCGAAATGCATCCGCCCACTTAATTTCGTTTTTCACAAAAAATTTGATACAGGTTCTTTGATCCATTTTTTTTAATAAGTAAAAATCGAAGACGAGCCATAACAAGTGCAAGCAAAGCAGCTGCCAACAATTAAGTGAACATTCAAAATGGCCGAGCTTGTCGGCATAAGTGAGAGACATGAGTACCAACATAACGCCACAAAAAATTCGAAAATCCAACACACCTCGTATATGTATAAAATTCTCTGACGCTATTAATAACAGCTCGAAGAGAACAGGGACTTACAGTTTATAGCCGAATCCGAATGGCGGCATCTTAAATTGGTATAAACTTTCTTAGGCAAATAGCGTCTTTGAGCTAAAATGAAAGCACCAGGCAGAGCTTCGGTTTGAGAAGTGAGTACGCTGCCACTACGCTACCGACGATATCCAATAATTATAATATAAAAAATCTTTTATTACACGCATTTAACTCATACAAATGAATCCTACCGACTATAAGAGCTAGCTAAGGTCAAGGCGTTCAAGTAGACGGTTAAGCAATTAATCTTTTGTCCACCTTGCCATATCGAAGATAACTTTGGGAGTATCCGGTGCCTCCTTCTGTTGTTATATAAATGTGTAAGTCCCAAATATACAGATTATATGAAGATACGGTGCATAAAAAGATGATACTATACTATATATTAGATACTATACCCTAATTTACTTTTGTATTACAAATAATACCAAGTTACTAATACAAAACTTTTTTCCACATTTTAGTACTCCTAACAATATGACTATATTTGTGCTCGATAAGTTAAACATTCTTCGAGGCTCTCTGTTTCCGCATTCTTATTATTGTCCCAGGGGCGTCGCGTATCAATCTTAATTTATGTACCACAAGCTTATTCCTCGAAATAAGTATTGCCGCCAAGGGGTCTAAAGCGACTGCCAAAGAGCTAACCAACAACTGGCAAACACACATTCGCCTTCAAACTAATGGTTGTCAAGCAAAAAGCTGCAACGTTGTTCTCCTGCGATTTGTGACGTCACTTTAGCACACCCAAGCACTTTTAGAGCGCTTGTCTCATTGCTCACACACGCCTACACATATGCTATGGTTTTTTTTCTGTCTGTTACATGTGCTGCATGGCAAATGTGCAATGTGTCTAGTTTCGGTTTCGGTTTGTGGTTGCAAAAAACTTTGCTTTTTGCAACATGCCACTCCAGCAGCGCACTGGGGGGGCTGGTTAGAAATGTCTGTTCTGGTGGGTTTTGGTGCCATTGCCGAGTTTGTAAGCAAAAACCAAAAATATTTTTCCAAATTTAAAATGTTTTTTTCGGTGGAGCTTAAAGCAAATGCTGTAAATTTGCTGTCCATAAACTTTAAACACCTTCTTTAATCGATTGAGCCTTTATTTTTATTATGTTCTAAAATATTTTTGACGGCTTGACAGACCACAATGTACACACATCCTTCGATTGATTCTACTGCAAAAATTTCAAACTATGGCAAAAAAATTTAAGTGCTTTGTAGCCAGAAGTAGCAAAAAGGATTTTATAAAACCGAGTAACAAAATTAGATATGCAGAGTTTTATCTTAGACACGGCTTAAGCAACAAGCCACACTCACTCTCTGTCGACCTTGCCACAAGCTGTTGAAGCATTGCATACCTCAAGGCTAAATTGGGACACGTACAAAGACGACTCTAAAAAATAAAAACTGCGTTTGGTACGGAGAATGTGCTTAAAACCACTTGGGCGGATCGGATGATTTGGTTTTGATTTGTACATGTGTTAAATCCACTTAGATGAAAGGAAAAGACTAAAATTTCAGTTGCCTGAAATCCTCTTAAGTATTGAATGCCAGCACACATACGTATACGTAGCCTTTTACGTTGCGTATACGCAGTGTGTGCTAGAATGTTGAATACTTACAAGTGAAATTTTGAAAGCTTTTAAATCTACAAATATTTGCGCTTTAAAAATCAGATAATAAATAAATTGCCACTCCGGTCCACAAATAATTAGAAGCAATATGTAATTTAGTGGCGGACATCAGTTTAATATATAGCCGCCCAATCGACTAACAAATACAGAGACTAAGTTTTTAATACGCTATATAAACGATTATATTCAGAGTCATTTATATGCAAAAATGAAACACGTGCATGAGTTGAATTATCTCAAAGCCCCGGGCATCCCATTGTTGGTCCATCGAAACACTAATAACAACAAAATTTCATGACAACCAACGATATATAGCTAAAATACAAAATCAATATAAATTGGCGTCTATGTGGATTATAAATGAATAAAAAAACTGACCATGTCGAAAAACGAATATAATATAGTTTTTTTTTTTTTAATTTTATAATTGCTAAAGAAACATAAATTTTTTTTTAGAACTCTCTTAGTATTTACGTATTAATTGGCGTAATTGTTACAATTGCTGAAGTAAATGTGAAAGTATCTAACACTTTGCTGCAGCTGACCAAACTTGTACAAATTGGCAGCAAATTGGTTTAGACCTAGAAAAAAACGGACAGATGGCCTTTGGTTCAACGGCAGAATTGAAATGAATTTCTATACCCTAACTTACCAACACAATCGAATTTCTGTAAAATTTCCAATTCAATTATTAGATAAGCCTTCATTGTTATTACATTCTGATATAGTAACTGTCCTAAGAAAGTTCTCTGTATTAGGTTTATAGGTGTTTCTTTTCTATTATGCTACCATTTTTGAAGCTTGTACGCAGTTGACAAAAACGTTAAATTTTATAAAAAAAAAAACTCAACTGAATGTTTGGTAGCAAATTAGTTCTGAAGCGGTACGCAGTGGCTTAAAAACAGTGTTATTTTCTTTTTTTTTTTAAATATATGATCAGCTGTTTTATCTTGTCGCCACAACCAAGACATATCGTATATTGCACAAATCCATAAGCAGCGACTCTTAAAGAGCCCACGCGTTCAATGTTCTATTGTATCCAGATCACAGTCAACCTACAAATTCTGACCATTACACTTTTTGGCAATGCCTTCATAAGGCCTTGGCCGAATTTCAGGGAAAAACGTATTTAGGCCGCGTATCCCGTTTATTTATAGAATTTTTTGGGATAAGTGCCTAAGGAAACTCACACCAGAATTAACGAAAAACTGTTCAATACAGTGCATGTGCTCTTCGGTGCTTCAAACTAAGGCATTGATTTTCTTTGTCTAAGAGCTTTCACGATTTCCCGCCTTGAGCTCAGAAAACATGTTCTAGCAATCATTTTCACAGGTTCAACTATTGTGCATTCAGCCTATTGCCCTCGAACGTGTTTTAGGCCGGCTTCATTTTGGCTACACTCTAGCACGCTACTGTCTGAGAATTTCTCGTTGTTGTTTTTTTTTTCCCCCAGCTAGCAAAGTAACTGTACTTGATGGGCCTCAATTTGATTATGCAGATCGACAGCTGTCTAGGTGGACGCCAAATTACTTAAATGAACTACGCCAGCAGCCATTGACCAAGCGAGGGGCCAAAGATAATGGCTTTGATGTCTGTGGCTGAAAGGCCTTTGGGCCACCTTTTTGCGAATGCAACCGAATAGAATCAAACTGATTGACAGATGTAAGAGAGGCTGAGAATTGACGATACTAAGAGCTAAGCAGATATGCATATTCCAAGATATTTTTGAAGATGAAACGTCTGAAATTGATGAATGATTTTACTACGATAGTATTGTTTGAAATCATTGGGCCTACTCCCTCTCCATGCCATTATGGATTCCCTTCCAAACTTTTTTACTGTATTTTTATACCCCGTACCGTATGGTACAAAGGGTATATTAAGTTTGTGCAAGCCGAAAATGTATGTAACATATAGAAGGAGTCGTCGGAGACACCCCAAAGTTACCTAAAATATGATCAGGGTGAATAAAGAAGTCGATTACCCATGTCCGTCCGTCTGTCCGTTTGAACGCCTAGATCTCAGAGATGGTAAGAGCTAGAGTATCCAAACTTCACATTAGATTTCATATTATTCCATAGGAGACAAGTTTAATTTATTTTTTTGATATTGGGGATCAATTATATAGCTCCCATATGGGTGTTTGAGACGACCTCGGCAAAAACAAAGGGTTTTAGATGGATAATTCATTTGTTCATGAAGATATCATAACCAAATTTGATATTTAAAGTTTTTTATGGTTCCCAAGTACAGTACCAAATTTCATCAAAATCATATAGCGCCCATAGGACCGATCGGCTGAAATAACTTTTTAAATCAAAATTCGCTATATTTGTTTTTTAATAAAGATATCATAACTAGATTTGGCATTTGGAAATTTTTTAGACCACTTAAGCAATGTGCCAAATTTGAACAAAATCGGTTTACTATATCATATAGCTCCCATAGGTCGATCTTCCAAAAAATCGATTTTTTAACAAAATTTGTTGTGTCTCGTTTGTTTGTTGAGATCTTGGGACCAAATTTGATATTCGTGAGTTATTTATAGTTCTAAGCACTGTACTAAATTTAATCCAAATCGGTTGACTATATCATATAGCTCCAATAGGACCAATCGGTCTCAAAAAAACGTTTTTAATACAAAATCCGATGTTTTTCGTTTGTTTGTAAAGATATTTGAACTAAATTCAGCATTCAGATCTTTTTTAAGGTATTTAAGAACTGTGTCAAATTTTATATATATATATATATATCATATAGCTCCCATAGGAACGATTGGTCAAAAAAAATTTAAAAATTTTTAAATTAAATTAACCTCCTCGTTTCATACTAACAGAAGACCAATTTATGGATTTCTATAATTGTTTAAGAGGGCGCTTAATAGCTGCAGGAGATTCCATCATCAAGTTATTATATTGCATTTCATTATAAAATTGAAAAATAAAATCGATTACGCATCCCTGGGTAGATCTACATGCTGGATGACAGATCCAAAAACACTGCCAGACCTAATTGATTTTACAATAGTTAAAAATATACCTAAAAATCTAATAAGTGCTAAAACACTTCCGGACTTACATTTGGAGCAACCCTGCAGGATAACTCTAAGCTGAACCAACTGGCTGAAGTTAAGAAAAATATGCGCTTTGTCATGTTCAGCTGAACTCACGGCGCAGCTCATCTTGAGAGCTTCACTAATGAACTAGAATCTGTCTTTGTTGGTTCAGCCCGCAAATCAACAACCCAGACGAAAAATGCAGCCTACCTGAAAAAGCAGTAATAGAGCAGATCATTTTGGAAAAGCGTTGCTTAAGACGGGAATCATAAATCAATAGATCACCAAGTGCAATGGATTACAAAAGTATTACAACAAGAGCGGGATACGCTGCTATATGGAGCAACTATCACCATCTAGCACAAAGCATCCTTTATAGAAACAACACCCAATACTAAGCTCAGTTAAAGAAATTGCCTAAAAGAACTCCACATGTGCATGGAACCGAGGCGATAAGTATATATTCTATTTGTATGTAGCTGTTATCGTGGTTTTTCGTTCATGCCTCCATAACATCTGCAGTTCCTTTCCGATCTCGAAAACTTTAGACTCGAAATATATTCCAAAGGTTATCATAATATGTATTTAATAATTTTTATTGCTAAAAAAGCATGCTGAAATTTGTAATCTTGCAAAAAAATGGATTAAAACTACACTCTTTTTATATTTTTGTTGCTTGTAACTTCTATAATTTGTATAATAATCTGGTCTAACAAACAAGTGAGATGGTTTAGGGGTCAAGCTGTAGGCCATCGAACGGGTAGTAGGTTGCGGATAGTTAGCTGCGAATAAGCGAGAATTCTTGCTAATAAGCAGTCCCGGACCGGCAGCGGGTGCACAAACGACACTGTACCGCAGATCCTACATATAGTAGCAACCTACCACCCTACTATCCCCCAACATCCCACACCTGGCCTGGGCTAAGGTGTCAACCGAACAGCGCCGAAAGCCTGCCCAGGTTCATCAAAAATAGCTCAGTCGCGAACGGATGGGCTCCAATACAAATATAAAGATCATGCTGGAATTCCCTGCCGAATCCCAAGTCGCATTTTGAGGAAAGACTCCTTGATGCCGAGTGTCCAACTGTCAATAGGCATAATGCACGAAGCAAAGTACGCGATAACGCGGAAATATGTAGTGAAAGGCAGGCGCAAGTACGCGCTAAAGAATGCACTGGACAGGGAGTCGCGGGACGACAACGCGACTGGCAGAATCCCTGGGTATATATACCAGCATATTTCAGGCAAAGGTATGTGCTATAGACCGATGTGTAGACATCAACCTAGAGAAGAAATACAAAGCCATAGACATTGCTATATATGTAGATCCCAGAGACCATAAGTGCTGAAATGCTGTAATGTATCAATTTCAGAAAAAAGAGACACCAAATCGGTTGACTGAGTGCGCCACAATGTGATGATTCCGGGAAACTATTCATCAAGGTAGAAAACATATACTATATATAGACAAAAGTCGATCTTCTTCCCTAGCCCTAAACAACAGAACTTTGCTTCAGACAAACGAACCTACCTACTAAGGTGTCGAGTTGTTCAACCAGAAGCATTAATAATGGCTAAGGTAAAAAAAGAACTGTGGACTTATCTACATAAATAATTTATTTATTTGGTACATAACATTTTTAATTTTCTTCAATTTGCAAAAATATAAATTTTTACCAAACTTCACATTTGTGAACTGGGTTCATTGGAGACCCCTCAACACATTGGAAGTCATTGGAAAAATCTTTTATATTTCTCAGTGTACCTAAAACACGAAATTGTGCTGGAGAGTGATGATCATTAATAATAGCATCCTTACGATATTCTAAGCTACTTTTGCGACACCATGATTGGGCAAATGCAATCCAAAACATCTGTTCTGCTGTATACTTAAGACCCGGCAATGACGGCTCATTTCCATTATTGGCAAGCCAACACTTATAGGCAAAATAAGCCTCTTTGACGCCTCCATTATCGGCTATGTTCTCTCCCTGTGTATTGATGCCATTGATTTTTAGGCCGGTAATACTTTCTGTATAATTTCCATATTGCTGAACCATGCACTGAACTTTTTTCAGATATTCCTTAGCGCTTTCATGCCGCCACCAATTATGCAAGTTTCCATCATAATCAACCTGACTGCCTACATCGTCGAAACCATGAGTCAACTCATGGCCAATTATATGTCCAATGGCGCCATAATTCATATAAAATGGTCGCTGAGCATTGAATAAATATCCCTGTAATATACCAGCTGGAATTTTTATACTGTTTGTGTTAAAATCGTAATATGCATTTACATCGGTTATTTCCTTATGATATTTCCAATCAGTTTTATTAACCGGTTTGTGCAAGAGATCAAATTTATTAAAAATATTGAATGCATTGATCTTCTGATTAGATTCAAAAAATTCTTTTTCATTGATATCAAGCTCATCGTAATAATCAGCTAGATTTTTATTATCCAGGAACTCATCAGGATAACCAACTTGAACATTCATATGACGTAGTTTCTTTTTGGCTTCTTCTTTTGTCACTTCATCCATCCAAGTTAAATTATTAATAAGATCATTGAAAACACATTTAATATTTTTAATCATATCTAATGCAATCGCTTTAGATTCATGATTGAAATAATTTTGTACGTAAAGTAAGCCCACAGCTAAAGGTAGCTTTTGAGTAACTGTGTAAACGCATTTCTTCCAGCGTGGAGTTTGTACTCGCATTCCATATTTTTCGTTTTCGTATTGTAATTCACGGTTGTGGAAATCTTTACCCAGATATGGAACAAACGAAAGATGTGTGCGATATATCACATAATTGGCAATGACACGTTTCGGTGTCTTCGTTAAGAGTTGTCCCAACTCGTCAAAGAATCTGGGCACTTTTAAATTAATTATCTCGTCTTCGTCTACTACAATATCTTCAGTAAATATCTTTAGTAAACTGTTTATAAAGGAGAGCCACTGAATATAGGGATACCTTTGTTGCAGCTGTCCAATAGTATGCAAATTGTAAAACTTTGATAAATCTCTGAGCTCCTCAGCTGGTAAGCTAATGTTAGCTAAAGCGATCTCAAACTCCAGTGATTTAAGTAGTTCCTCTTGAGCACGAGTTTTGTTAGCACCAAATAGCACCGCAATGTCAACAATATACTCATAGTAAGCAGAAACCTCTTTCCGGCTAAGACCTTTCACCAAATACTGTCGGCTGAGTCCAAATGTGGGTTGATCCAAAATTATAATATGTCTGGAGCTATTTTTATTGTCTTTGTCGATGTTAAATCCTAAAACATACACTGCTCCTGGTATCTGCTCTAAAGAACTGGTACTATCCAAGTCCTCGCGGCCTCCCAGCAACAAGGGCCAACCTCCTAGTGCTTCGATCATCTTAACAATTGGGGTAGTACCCAGGCTTTCAATATGTTCTTCATTCATGCAAGCTTTATAAAAAGTGTTTGGTAAGCTATAATGTTTTGGGTCAGATGCTGGACGCTCAACTTTTATTAGTTGATGAACTTGATCTTGCACCTGATCCTTAATCATTGAAAATGTGCCTATGTCTGCCTTATCATTAGGAATTTTGACGTCATCCAGAAAGGTGCCACATGCAAACTGATAAAAGTCATCACATGGATTAACTGTCGGCTTCATTTTGCCGAGAACACTTAAAGCAGATTGTTTGCATTCTTCACTTTGGCATTCGTTTTGAGAGAAAGATGTACTTCTTGATAGATCTTCAACTAGTGAGATTGTGGAAGCCTTCTCATAAAGGCTACCGGCCGTACATATAGACAAGATGCAGCTCAGTATAAGTGCCAAAGCCAGATGATTTTTTAACGCTTCTCCTTTTATCCAAAAAGTTTTCGTTGGTAAAGCTGTCAGCATTTTAACTCGATTTATAAGATGACTTTACAGACGCGCAACCAAATAACGACTAAGCACTACAACTCAATGCTAAGCTTTTTAAATAGAGATGATCCCAATTCAAATGAGCAGTAAGTGTTAAAATAACAAATTCAGTTTATACTCTTCCCTTAAGGGAAATGTTAAACCTTTAGAATTGTATGTATGTTAAAGTAGAAGTGACCGGAGATTCACCAAGGTTACTACCAGAATCACGAAAAAAAAAGACATTTATACACAAAGTGCAGCCGTTTGATATCCTTTTTGAACACCTAAGCCTCTATGATAACCAACTTTAATATTATATATAAATTTAAGCTGATCAATTATTTTTTGATACATGTGACGTCACGTCAAATCTTATCTGCAGGGGTCAACAAAAATAATACAAATAATTTTCCATAAACGGCAAGCACCATAATTATATTATCAAAAAATTCAGTGTCATTGTTTCATTGATCATCACTTAATGTGTGCATAAAGCATCACAAAGTCGTGGCTACCGACTTTAAAGTTCGCAATAATTTTAAAAATAATATATTTGTAAAACTTACTATATAATTAAATTAATATTTAACGTATTTTTTACGATTATGAAATAGAGTCTTAAGATTAAGTTCAAATATAACAGGTAAGGCTGCTTTTAAATTTATGGGAACATATGTTAGTTATTTTTATAACAATATATAATTTAATTTATTAAAAAAAAAATGTACGACAAACGTCCACTTTAAATATAATTGTTGCAACAAAATTGCAAGCAAAATAAGTTACAGTTTTTATTTGGATTTGTTTTCGTGTCTATATACATTAGGGAGTCCCCAGTGGGTGCTTCGACAATAACTGCTGTACGGTCTTCATCAGACTATTATATACCCTGTACATCATTTTCATAATATTTAACTCATTACATGCACCAGTCTCTCCCGCCCGACTTTAAATTTTCCTGAAAAAATGCAGGAGATGAAACTAATCTTTTCTCTTACGATGTAACTCTTTTTAAACAGTCTGGAAAAGCTGTTCAATCAGATCTTACATATCATTGTATGCCTGGAAATCTTACAAAATGTTAAAATGTCATTGAAAAAGTTAAAAGATCTGCCAAAAGCAGGATACTGGGCTAAGCTCATGAGTTTCTATATATTCACAACTTATTCTTTCCATATGATGCGGAATCATCAAGTCTTTAAAATTAAACTAAACCTTATCTGTTCGCTGATTATGCCATTATAGTTCTAAGAACGTGCATTTTTATTGCGCCGTGTAACTTGTCTATCTAATTACTAAAAGTTATTCTAATTTCAAGGATCCGACTATGTTAGATTAAAAAACTTGAGTCAACAAATATTTACAGACTTGTGCTAAATCTACTAAAATGAGATGATGAATGTTCAGTAGTAAGATGGCCTTATAATCTTGGACAGAAGGGCTCGACTAAAACCTAAAAATGTGGACATGTTGGTCTCTGCCGCAAAGTAAGGTACTCAAAAGATACTTTTTTTAATGTTAATTTTTTAATTGACAGTTTTTTTAAGATGTAACTTTAATAAAATCTCTTTGTATAATATCATGAATCAAAAGTTTGTGTTTCAACAACCCCACTTGCTCTATGATACTTATGTAAAGAATGTGAGCCTCGATACTATTAATAGTTTCAATTATCGAAATCCAAACTATCGATAGTTTCCCATCACTATTTGAGGGCTTACTTCTTATCTTAATAAATATTCTGCTAACCAAGAAGGAGGCCAAATCCAACAAATTATTGATCATCAAAATCTGTCCACTAGTTCTTGAATTTCAAATGATGCGACTAAAATTACTGTGACTTATATTTAGATAATATTTATAAGCCAATTAATTGATTAAATCCTTCTCACAGCGTTAGAAACTTACTGAAAGTCTTGAAAAACTTGACTAGCATTTGTTGGCCACAACAAGCTCAATTTGCATCAAGCCCAACATGTTTGAAGCGAACATATTTAAACGAACCTCTCTCTTTTCTGTTAAACCACTATTTTTTTGGCTCTCTTTATTTTCGTTTGTGTGTGTAGGAGTTTGTTGGCAAGCTGTTGCATGTGTTGCATGCAGCTATGTTTATTGCAATATTGCCTCCCACGCTGCAAATAAAACAAACAAACTTTGTTGGGTGGCGAGCCAGAAATCGCTTTCAACTGAAATCTAATTCAATAAAAAATATCCAAGAATGTATGTATAAACTATTTATGATTAAAATATATTTATAATAATAGTTTGTTATCATATCATCTTAGTATTATGCTTATAAACTAATTACTAGTTTCCTTGGCTTTCGATTTAATCTAATATGGGGATCCTAATCCCTATCGGGATCCAAATTTTTCATTACGTATAATCTGTTTCCTTTGCTTTTGAATTGTATACAATTGTATATTTTATACTTTTTATTATAAGCCCGTGATTTCTCGCTTGCTTAATATCATGGCCGCTGCACATCCAAAATTTTAAAAATAGTTGTACAAGTTTTTGACATAAAGATTTCTGGCACGACTCTAAAAACCGGGTCGTGCCAACAATTGTTCAACTGCCGCTCCTTCTCTGCTGCTACCAGCGACCCACTTATGGCTCAAACGATTTCGACCAAGCAACCTAACATCGGAGTCCAGTTAGGCAAACACTCAGGTAGTTAGTCAAGATGTTCCAGCCTTTCCTACATCTTCTTCATTTCCTGCTGCCCACCAACAATTACTATTTGCATTTCATCTGCTCATTAGAGGCTACAAAAATTTTTTTTTTAATTCTTGTAACAAATTCGGACGTGGCCGACTTTGAAATGCTTTTTACCGGGCTCAGAACATTAGGTAATCTTATATATAAAATTCTCGTGTCACAATGTTATGTTCCTTCGAAGCTTATAGACTCACGAACGACTGAACCGGTTTGGCCAATTTTGGTCTTGAAATGTTCGTGGAAGTCCAAGGATTGTTTAATGTTGAGAAAATATAACACAATTGCGACGAAAATACTAAAAAGGACAATTTGATTTTTCAATACAAATTTTTTTTTTAATTTAGGTTGGCATTGTGTACATTGTCAGATTAACTAATATTTTTTAGTTAATAGTTTTTGTCGTAAGGAAACACAAAAATTATAAACGATTCATGTTTTGATTTCTGCGTAAAATACATATGATCAGATCAATATTTGCACATAATGCCGCCAAAAAGACGTAACATTGGCAGACGTTCGCGTAGAACTCCATTGCAATCATCCCGAAGAACAGCTGAAGCTGAGGAACAACGTTTACAAAGGAATGAGTTGAATCGATTAAGAGAAGCAAGATCACATTCTGCTCATACAACAGAAGAACGAGATGAATACAATATGAATGCTCGAATGAGAATTAGACGAAATCGGGATTATCAGAATCAATCAGATGAATCGGGATTATCAGAATCAGAACAGAATTTAATCCAAAGAACATTCAATCAAATGCGCAATGCATCCAATCTGCACAGAGCCGCATTCGAATATAACAATACGACTGATTATAGCTCACGTCAATCTGTTGTAATTGGAACAATGAACAGGTATGGATCAGTGCCAAGCACTGAAATTTCCCAATGAAACAGCAGGCCTGCTTATTATCAAAAGCAGTGTATTCGAAAAGGTTCGCTGCTGGATGTATTCAGTAGAATGGCAGAAGAGAGGATTACCTCATGCGCACATTTTGATTTGGTTGGTTCAGAAAATGCTACCGCATGAAATTGATGATGTGATATCGGCGGAAATCCCAGTTCAAACAAATGATCCAGAGTTGTTCGAGGTTATCACAAAGAATATGATCCACGGACCATATGGTGTGCTCAACCCAACTTCACCATGCATGATCGACGGCAAATGCTCCAAAAGATATCCAAGGGCATTGACTTTAAACGTTGTTACGGGCTACGATGGATACCCATTATATCGCCGTAGATCAACAGAAGACAATGGCAGATCAACCACAATCAAATTGCAAAATCAAGAAATTGAAATTGACAATCGTTGGGTTGTTCCATTTTTGCCATTATTATCAAAAACGTATAAAGCCCACATTAACGTCGAGTATTGCAACTCAGTAAAATCAATAAAATATATCTGCAAATACGTCAATAAGGGAAGCGATATGGCGATTTTTGGTGTGAGAGCCGACAATGCGAATGACGAAATTTCACAATATCAAATAGGACGTTGCATTAGCAGTAACGAGGCAATATGGCGAATTTTCTCATTCCAAATTCACGAACGACACCCAACCGTTATCCATTTAGCAGTTCATCTAGAAAATAGTCAACGTGTTTCTAGACGAGCGAGCGTGCCGGAGGCCGGCTAGTAGCTATATAAAAATAAGTCTCTTTACCCAACGTTCTATGGCAGTTTTAATGTTACGTTTACGATTCCAAATATAATAGTTCCTACCTTTCAGCCATAGTAAATAAAACCCGAAAGACTAGATAGAATAGAAACAAGTAAATAAAGAGAGGATCGGTCCGTTTACCCGATGACTATGTCTTTTTTCTATCGTTATCGAAATTTTTTCGGAATGTAAATTTCAAATTACAGAAGATAAATTGTGACAAGAGGTTGCTTAACAAAGTAGAACAATAATTATAATCCGGTTAAATTTACCAAATTTGGTGACTCCAAAAAATATATGTTCAACATTTTCTATATGTTGGGCAAAACTTCGATATATACTCCTTGCTATATACTTATGGAAGATCTAAGTAAAAAAGTGTTGGGTTGAGAAACCAGCTTAAGATGCATGATTAAGCAAAAAAATTTGCATGACTTGACCGGGTCGAAATAAACAACTTCCATGCAGCTCCTTGTGGGAGTTTAGTTTTGATGCTGTCATGTAGGGGCCGGATGGCAGATATTGGAGCTGCCGTTAAGATTGCATTATTATTTCTATTGCGTTGCTGTTTTGAATCTTTTATTGATGTGGCTCTGAATGACTATTTTTTTGTATTTCACTATCAACGCATGAAGAAAAACATATCAGGCCTGAAGCTATTTCTAGATGCAAATTTGTGGCAAATCATCGAAATAAGTAAAGAGATATCTAGTTTAATTATTCTACCACTGGAACAAGGTGATTTTTTTAAAAACACCTTCATCATAATGCAGTTTAAAATAGTAAAAACATGTAAAATCAATTTTTCATTGAACCAACCTGTTGGCGAATAATGCAGCAAATTTATAAAAATAATATCGAAAAAATTAAATAAGCTTAAAATAATTAGAGAAAAAAGAAAATTTGTTTGAATTATATAAAGTAACGTAAAAATACAGCCATAAAATAGCTGAATTCTTTAATTATTGTAAATTTTATTATGTTACTAACTAAATTTTAGTATTAAACTTATTTAGTATTGCTAAGCCAATTAATCGATATGTAACTTAAGCAATATCGTCATCGATAGCATATTATTGTGAATTTTCGAATTAAGCCGACATCCAGCAACCAAAAATATTCTCTTCCCGATTCTGTAAGGCACAGCAACAAGTCTGTTTTTTATCCGAGATCTACATTCCGGCATGACCTTACGATCTTACGACAACCAACAAAATTTGATACTTTAAATTATTTTTAGTTCGTGCCCGTAATTCGATAAAAAAAATAACCCTTTAGCAAAAGAATAATTGAAAATTGAATTGAAGCCATCTTGATTAAAATGTAACGTCAGATCTCTAGGTAATAATCTCCTGATTTCAGACCACCGGACTGTACTTCCTTCCAATCATCCAAATACATTTTATAATATATATATTTTTCCTCGTCTTATAGAAAGAGTGCACTTTATTAGCACAATTTGCGCTTCGACTCTTTCTCTATCAAGGTTCACGTGTAAGCATTTTTTAAAATTATGCTTTATAGAATATTAACAATTTCTTGAGTTCATCCCAAAATATTACCCACTTCTCGTTTTATGCCACTCTCTTAAAGTACTCCCGAACACTAAATGGTTTTTAAAGCAAGTGCTCTCATAAATTTGAATTGCCCTCAAAACTGATGAGGACATTAAATCTGGCGATGAAAAACTGCAACTCAAAAGGTGACAGTGAGAAAATTCCGTGAAATATGGTGTACTCATTAAATTCCTGCCCACATTGGTTCTATGGTTACGGTAGAGCTACATTAGCAACATTATCAACGAGAAAGCAACCACAAAGGTGGCATCCCAGTAGTCTTGTGCCACATAAACAAGTTCCTAGAACTCACATGACAAAAGTGACTTCATTGGAGCATTAAACGACGTCAAACTACCAGGAACCCAAGCAGATAATTTGGCTCCAGACAATACAAAGTGTCAAAGGGCAACATTGCAGCGTCAAATGGAGATGCCAGGCGGGCGAGTAACACAAGGGAAAGCCTTCCATCACTTGTTGTCCTATCGTTGGTTTTTGTTTAGTACATACAGGTGCGGATCCAGAATTTGGACTTGGGAGGGGTTTTTCACTTCGACTTTTAACCTATTTTTCCAACTTTTGGGGGATATTTCGGATGCGAAAACCGCTCCCGTGGATTCTCAGTGGCCAATAATAAAAATCGTGGCCACTCATTAGAACAAAGATCAGCAACAAAACGAACAATTTTATTCTTAGTCATTTTTGCGTGATTCGATGTTTTTTTTATTCAGATTTGCTTGCTCTTTGATAGCGCTTAAGAAAAACCTTGGTAAATGGCAAAATAATTCTTGAACACCAGTTTGGACTTAGAAAAGGACATAGGACACCTGAGCAATGCCATCGAATATATAATACAATCATGAGTGCTTCTAAAAACAAGCATCCTACTTTTTACTTTTAAAACCAAATCTAAATAATCAAATACAATATGTTCTTGAAGAAGGTGCTACATCAAAGTTGCTCTCTACTAATGCTGGAGTTTCTTATGGAAGCGTCCTAGGGCCCGTCTTATATAAGGTTGTCAAAAAGTCTTGCGGTATTTTTATTGAATTTTCAATTGTTCATAAAATTGGTTAATGCGATTTAAGTCAAATATGCGCCGTTTTGTTCGATGACGAGTTCCCAACGAGATGCCAACTTCATAATGCCCCTCTTATAGAAGCTCGCTTCCCTATTGTCAAAAAACTCGGAGAGCCAATTTTCACAGGACTCTCTTGTGGACAACTTCCGATTACCAAGCGCGTTCGTCATGGACAGAAATAGGTGGTAATCACTTGGTGCGAGATCCGGACTATACGGTGGATGCAAAAGAACCTCCCATCCGAGCTCCCGGAGCTTCCGGCGCGCCACCAAAGATGTGTGGCCTGGCGTTGTCCTGATGGAAGACAATTCGGCCTCTGTTGATCAAAGATGGCCTCTTCTGCATGAGTGCTGCATTCAAGCGGTCCAGTTGTTGGCAGTACAGGTCCGAATTGAGCGTTTGGCCATAAGGGAGCAGCTCATAGTGGATGATTCCCTGCCAATCCCACCAAACACACAGAAGAACCTTCCTGGCCGTCAATCCAGGCTTGGCCACCGTCTGGGCAGCTTCCCCGCTTTTCGACCACGACCATTTACGCTTCACGTTGTCGTAAGTGACCCACTTTTCATCGCCAGTCACCATCCGCTTCAAAAACGGGTCGATTTTGTTGCGATTCAGAAGCGATTCGCATGCATCCATACGGTCAAAAATGTTTTTTTGCGTCAAGTCGTGTGGCACCCATACATCGAGCTTCTTTTTCAATCCAAGCTTCTTCAAATGGTTTATAACGGTTTGATGACTCATGCCCAGCTCTTGGCCGATGCTACGGCTGCTACTATGCCGGTCTCTTTCGATCAATTCAGCGATTTTATCGCAATTTTCGACAACAGGCCTTCCGGACCGTGGCGCATCTTCGATCACCTCTGCACCAGAACGAAAATGTTGAAACCATCGTTGTGCGGTGGAAATGGAAACTGTATCGGGTCCATAAACTGCACAAATTTTATTGGCAGCATGAGATGCATTTTTGCCTTTATCGTAGTAGTACTGTAAAATATGCCGTATTTTCTCTTTATTTTGCTCCATGTTTGCGACGCTATAACTCACGAACGACTAAAAGCAAACAACAATTAATCAAACACGTGTTAGCACGTGAAAAGAGCTTTCCAAAAAGCTCTAGCGTGAACCGATGCGACGAATACAACTAGAACTACGCGCTTGCAAAGACAAGCTTGCGGAAATACCGCAAGACTTTTTGACAACCTAATATACAGTATTTCCAGCTGACTTACTTGTCAATTGAATTATGGTTGCAACATATGCTGATACAAGAGGTCGGTTGGGATGATGCACCACTGCCCTCACAGGAACAACCTTCAAAGTTTGAAAAATTTTTATTAAAACGCGACAAATTTCCCTTCTTATTATAAAATGACTCAATCATTCACGAAAGAATAACTTTAAAATACCTTGGAAGGCACATATAATTGCACACAACCAACTAAATTTAAAAACTAAAAAGATGTACAGGCTTTTAGACCCACGGTCGCAACTTAGTCTAGAAAAAAAAGGACGGCTTTACAAAGTAATGCTTAAGCCAGTCGGGACGTATGCCATGCAGCTCTGGGAACGACGAGCACCTCCAACATTTAAATCCTTCACAGATTAAAATCTTAAACTCTAAGAAGTATTGGAATGTAACCAGCCAAGACTTAAATGTTGCTCACATCAAAGTTGGAATAGCAAGTCCTTGCAATATTATGGTCGCTAGACATCTGTTTTTCGGAGTAAAGCCAGAAAATTTCAAAATAGTTTCTTTGGGTATTTTAATCAATATGATTATATTTATTTTGATATAAAAAAAGTCAGTTTTTACCGATAGATTTGGATAGTTTTTTTTTAAATGTGAACACGTAGTGTAAAAATGAACGTCATAATTCATATTTAAATCTTTTTTTGACAATTTTATAGAAATCCTTTGTAATCAAAAAGTGCAAAAAACCGACATCAGAAACTTTCATCAACTTGAAATTAGCGTACTTAATTGAGGATAAATTGGTTACTTAAGAAGTTATCCATGAACTTGTATCTGCAAGGGAAACGATTGGATTCCATTGGGACAGCTTTACTTTTAACACATAGCAGCATTTCAGCTTTATAAGTTCTCAAAGATCAAAATCTGTCACAGTTGGAATATATATTTACTCCAAGATCCTCCCTTACTTTGCTTAAGGACTCTAAGTGTATCCATAGAGAGGCAGTTCTTGGCATTTGAAGCAATCAAGTTAAGCTTTAAAGTCGCCCGGACTCGAGAGTTATTCGAGTTTCATTTATTTGAGTTTTATGAAATGCATTATTATGATTTTATCAAATCATCAATTATTTAGAAATCCTTTCAATACTTTTTATTATATTGATCTCACACTTTTTAACAATTATACGTATTTTTATGAATTAAGAAAAATTTATAGGAGCCCGGATCCGAGATTTCTCCCCGGGCCCGCATATTCTCTCTACGGTCCTGTTTATAATAGCTGCAGCGTCAACGAATTTCAGGAATTCCCAGGATACATAACGTGAGAAGAAACTCAATCAAGTTGCTAGATAAACTTTTTCATTTTCCACGAAAATTACAAGTGAGTGCTCCTTAAAGTAGGCAATGCAACATTAAAGCCAACACCGGCTGTGTTTCAAGAGGCAGAGCTTAAAGGACACAGAAACTGGGTCAACCTAGAACCATTTTATTGTAATGGCTTTTCTTGCCACTTCTTGTCCATTAAGCTGACATTTGTTTTGACGCTGCGTGAGACAGCTTAATTAAATAAACTTGTTACTTATAATTTTGGTTGAATTTGCTACTACTTTAAGAATAAGACAAGTTAAGCGAATCCAGGCAAAAATCAGGCACAGCAATTAACTTCATTGCATAATTTATGGCCAATGTTGTGCAGTGCAGAAAAATAAATGAATATATCTAAGTCGAGAGCTTGTTAGTGAACTGAACTACTTAATTTCAGCAAGCTCTATAAAACACTGGAATTTATCTCCATACACAATACCCGCTGTATAAGCTAACTCGTAAAAAAAGTGTATCAAAATATTTATGTTATGCGGCTACGTGACGTATGCGTAATATTTTTATGTAAGGCCAACACAAAAGCTGCCTTTACTGTAACCAACAAATGCAAAGTCAATCAGATTGATGTCCAAAGCCCAGTCAAGACTACACAGCAATTCCAAAGAGTCATCACCGAGTTCAGGGACACATCATTGCTCCACTGCCTGGAAAGCTTTACATATACCTCACATATGTAGGTACTTACTTAGTATGCAGCTCAGGCAACTTATTGTACCTTCTGTCAAAGTTATTGCTTCCCCTTGGTAGCCTGTTGGACAACTCCCCCATGTTGACTCAGTTTGTACACTTTCCCTGTCCATATCTTGGCTTTAAAGTGTCTGCACTTAGTACTTAATGGCAACAAATTTAAACGTTCAAAAGCTGCATCTGACATACTGCGGCCATTTTTCACTTAACTATAGCTGGAAGGAAAACTCTACACAATTTGTGCGAAGTAAGCGCAAACATTTGGAAACTGTGGAAAAGTTTGAAAAATGTTGTACCTGAAAGTTTGGAGTTTGCAGATTGTGTTTGATTTAGATGGCAAGAATAAAAGCACTCAACGCCATTTTGTATTTTCCAATAACAAAGAAGGTGTTACCAAGATTTATATATTATAGTAAACCAAAATTTTGGTCTTGGTCTTGTGAGTAAAGCAAGCATTGCACTGGCTCTCTTATTTTTTGTTAATTAAAAGTTTTACGTTTTTTAACACTAACACTACCTTATTGACTGGGTTCTTAGGCAAATTTGAATTTAAAGTAAAGAAATGTTATTTAAATAAACACATACATAACATTGTTCTATTGGGCAATCACAAAATTAAATAAAATATCAAATATTCGAACAGATATTATATGCATTTTGAGCAAATATTTGTAATATAAATTTTGAATGATCGTGCAAAAAATGTCTAAAAGGACTTAGTTCATATCGCCTTGGAAGCAAAATCATGCACTGCATATACAAGAGTAGCTGAGATGGTAGAGTGTTGGACTTGCAAACTTGGGGTGGGCCTAGGATCTCTGGTTCGATTCCCAATCAAGAAAATTTTTTTTTATTTTTCGAAGAGCTTTATAAATTAATATTTATTGACTTACTATATTCAGTTTCTTGTATGATCGTACAATAAATATATATAAAAGGATTTTATTTCAAATCACCATGAAAGCAAATTCAGGTGCGACGTATACAAGAGTAGCTGAAATGGTCGAGTGTTGAACTTGTAAACATGAAGTGGGGCCAGGGTCGCTGGTTCGGTTCCCAATCAAGACAATTGTTTTTATAAGTTTTTTTATTTATTTTTTTTATTCATGTTTAGATAAAAAAATATTATTGAAGTTAATTATGAATTTGTTAAAAAAAAATTATTTAAGTTGGTACAAAATAATGAGTTAAAAAACCCAAATCTTTTTACACAGTGTTGCAAGTTTTTAACATGAGGTGGGCTAGGGACACTGGTTCGATTCCCACTATGGACGTTTTTTTTTTTTCTTTTAGCAATGTTAAGATCAATACAAAAATTTTAAATTTAATTATGAATTTGTTAAAAAAATTATTCGAAGCTTATAAAAATGAATTGAAAAATAAAAGTGTTCCTTTTAAACACGGTTTTACATAGCACAGAAAAAAATAATTGTATGTATGTATATTGTTTCATTCGACTTAAAACGATAAAAAAATAAATTTGATTAAAATTTTTAAGAGAAATAATTAAGATAATAAAATAAATAAGATTAATATCTTTTGGTTTAGTTAGCAAATATTATTTTTATTTAATTTTTATTGCAGCTTAGTAAACCCTTAAGCTGCATGTATTTTTATCACAGTTCTTTCAACTATGCTAAAAATGAATTTTTAATTATTCCTATAAATACTAATTGATAGCAAAATATTTAATCGCCATCTTGATTTTTACTAATAATTTATTTTTGTTACACATATCAGATGTTTCTTTTAACGGCATTTTCATACAGGAGTAAAAAGTTCAACAAATGTAAAAATATGGCTTACTCACTTGCGCTTGCATAATAGTGGCTCTTCTAATGGATGGAAAATATTCAACTTAAAACGTTTTAGCAATATGCATTTGTTGCCAACATTTAAATACGAAAAGCATTTAGCACGATTTTATTTATTTCATTTTTACACTTCCTAATTTTATCACTTTTTCTAGTGATTTTTTAATTTTACACCCAACAAAAAACAAAAAAAATAAATAAAACACTCACTTTTGAGCCTTTGAGGCTGCTCTGGACACAGCTAATATTTTAAGCCAACTTTAAAGCCACTTGCACTTTTGCCACTAACTTACACTTTTGGCAATAATTATAAAAACAACTCTGAACACTTTTTAATATTTTTCACT
This sequence comes from Chymomyza amoena, assembly GCA_037043745.1. NCBI lineage: Eukaryota > Metazoa > Arthropoda > Insecta > Diptera > Drosophilidae > Chymomyza > Chymomyza amoena. The sequence goes on from JBAMAX010000383.1 coordinate 68,223, forward strand.
TGTTGCAGCACATAAATTAAATAATTCATACAAATATTTATTCGTCAACAAAACTAACTCGCGCTTTATTTTTTTCTCAATTGCTCTTTTCGAGCTGCCAGACGTGTGCACTGTTGTGCTGGGTCGTTCATGAACGAACCAACAAAAAAGAACAATTCGCTTAAAAGAACGAACTGAATAAGTTCAACGGTATGATAAAGAACTAACAGCGGCATAAGGAACATTTGAATTTTATAACCGACTTCGTTCATGAACTGGTTCAGTGAAATAAACCAAACTGTAGTTCTTATTGACAACTGAGCAGGTGGCAACACCGTAACTAGCTGCAGCTGGCTTAAGAATAGTAAGAAAAGGAATGAAGACAAGTAGGTCGCTAATAGGCAGAGCATACCGAATAGCATATACCCTGCAGCCTTTATATATATTGCTTGCAGTTTGTATGGAATTTTGGCGTAATTTAAAGCAAAAGAAAAATAAAAACGAAAATAATGAACTTATAATAAATTATTCCATAATAATGAATAAACAAAAGCTTAAGACTTAAATTTAAACTCTGCAAATAAATAGAAATATAAAAATCAAAAACAAAACTTTTTGGAAAACAAATATACATATGTATGTATATATATTTTGTCAAATTTTACAATAAATAAGCTTACTAAATCATAGTAATTAAATGAAATATAGATAAATAAATTAAATAATTCACAAAAATAAATAAATTAAAAAATAATTTAGCAACCGTCTAAATGTATTGCATCCTATAAGTATGCTAATAAAGCTTATAAAGCTATGTATAAATTCTTTAAAATTTGTTCAGTTATAAATATTTGGGTGATTTTGGTAAAAAAAACTATTAATAAAGTGTTAATAATTTATAAAAAAAAACAAGCATATAAAAAATTTTTTTTATATAACAACAAAATAATCAATAAATTAAAAACCTTAATCTTATATAAAATATAAATCCAATTAATAAAATATCTTGTATAATTGTTTTTCTTACTTGCACTTTCTATACTCATGTTACTTTTTGCATTTATTAATATGCCCTATTAACTTTTGGGCCTAGGGTAGGGTAGTTGTTAAAAATTACGCCACGGTTCGGTCGTGCTCCGCAGTTTTCTTAAAAATTAATAAGTTTACGTCTTGTGTAAAAGTGTTAAAATGTGTAAAAAGTGTTAATAATATTATTATGTATAATTTAAATAAGTTTAATATTAGATGCAATTGTTTAATAGTTTGTTTAAACAAAAATTAATAAATTGCGCATTGGCAGTGAAAAAGTGGGATGAGAAAGGCAAATCGAAAAAGCAAGTGTGTGTTGGTGTAAATGCGCATGAAGATAAAGTTTTTTTTTGTGTTTTTTTTATGTGAAGTGAGAGTAAAATGTGCAAGTGTTTGTGTGCGTGTGAGCAAAGATTTCGCTCTTTGGTTTCCTTTTTGTGCTATATTCCTTTTGTGCATAATAAGCAACAAGTGCAAGCAGCGCGACTGATCTGCGTTTTTATCTCATGCCAATCTCAAGATAAAGCCTTTCTGTCCTGCTCGTGTGTGTGTTTAGTGAATCGTATTTTGTATTAGTGCGAGCAGTGCGTTTTTCGTTAACAGACATTGAGAGTCGAAAAGCAACGAAATAATAATTGCAAAAAGACAAATATTAGCCACAGAAAAATGATTATTTATTGCTTCGGTAAGTGAGCATTTTTTTATGTACATAAATCTTATTATTTTACTGCTATTATTATTATGTACACATGTACATATATATGCCCTGAGAGGGGCCTAGAAATCTCTATTAGTAGCTGTTCCAAAAGAACACGATTTTAAAGTTTATAGACGAATCCGAAGGGCGCCGTAAGACATGTAAAACATTGAATCCTTAATTAAGTAATGCTCCAATAAAATAAATATTCAAGAAAAAAAAAAAATAATAATAATTAATGGTAGGCAAATTCGCTACTGGCAGGGGATTTGAACCATCGACCTTTGAGTTTGAGAGGCGAATACACTACCACTAAGCTACCGATTTTGTGCTATTTGACCAAACATGCATACAAAGTGTTTGTGTGTGTGTGTTGTTTTTTTTTTTTGCTTTACTTTATGCCAATTTGTTGAAACATAAACTACAATAGTGCACAAAAGTATTTTGACATAAGAATTTCTTATGATTTATTGATTATACAGTTTTAATTTTTTTTTTTGGAAATAATGATAAAATGTGCTCCCTGAAACGCATAAGTTTATTACTTTTAATATTATAGATTAGGAAAATAAAAAATCAAAAGTATTTTGACAATACAGAATAGTATGGCAGATGAAGGAAAAAAGCTTTAACTTTAGATGTTATAAAATTAATAATAAAAAGTAATCCCTCCTTTAACGTCAGAGACCTTGTGCAAAAGTTCAGGAATTGATTTTTCAATTTTTTTATGTGCTTTCTGTAAATAATCCTTCCAAAGCCTTTTTTCTTAAACAATTGTCTTTTATCGCGATATTGATTAAATTAAGCATTGCTTTTTTTATTTAATGGACTGATGTGAATAAAACTTTTCTATTGTAATAAGATTCGAGCTTAAAGGTAACCAATTATATGTATTGACTTCGTCCAAAAAATTTTTTCATATGGTCTTTTGTGGCATGAATCATTATCCTATACCATAAAAAAAGATTTTCCAAAGACTCTGCGACCGAAAGTGAAAGCCCGGTCATTTAGGATGTGTAAGTATTTTTCTTATTCATTAGTACTAAATCATCCAAGTAAAAGTAGCTTAAAAATACTCAGAAGATAACGAGCCTTTATTATGAGTTACACTTACCCACACAAGCATTTGATTTTTCCCAACCATTCTTTAATGACATTCAATAAATTTAACTTTTTCGCTCTAGGATACTCAAATGAGTTTTATATCCATAATTTGTCTTTCCAAAATTATCGTGCGTTGTTTTTATATTATGTAGCAAATGTTAACATTTCAAACCTATTGTTTTTGTAAAATTTTAGGATTCTACGAGCTACAAAGGTAGTAAAACTGGGGTCCATTTTGTTTTTTTTTTATTTAATTGATAAAGCTTTTGGTGTAATTAAGGCATATTTCTCAAATTTTCTTAATTTAATGCCATTTTATATAGAGTCCTTTTGCGTTTTGGCTGAATTATTTATAGAATAAGTTTTATTTTGCGTCATAATTGATTAGTAAATGGCTTATCTAGGCATTTTGCTAGGTCTAACATGGTATTTCGCCGGAAAACCGTCATTATATTTTGTGACTTTTTTATTTCAAACAAGTTGACCGAATTCAGGTTTTTCGCCGATTACAAGAAATCCCAAGAAATTGGTTATTATCTTTAAAAAATAAATAAAAGCAACTTTTAAAGTTGCTACAACTTGTTTTTAACTTACTGAAATCAAAGAAATTGCATTTGATCGCAATGTGAAAATACTTTTGTCCACCAAAAAAATCATCATCTCACATTAAAAATAAAATATAAAAAAATGCAAATCGTTATTAGTGCAATTTTTTGCTGGCTTGAAGCTAATAATAGATTCTCTCTCTCAAAAGTAAAATGAATTTCGTAACTTCTCTCAATTTTTAGATATAAGCAGTATTACATTTCGCTCATCATTGTCAAAATACTTTTGTCAACTATTGTATAACAACCGCCAGTTCGTATATATTTTTCTTTACTTCAGAAATAACTTTCTTTTATTCACTTTTAAGTATAACAATATTTTGATAACAATTTTGAAATAATTTACTGCGAAAAAAAGTTGTCCACACCAAAGTATAATCCTTTACTGAATAAAAACGATACGAAATTAGGGTCACTATTTAAATTTTGCACCTAGCCATAATTTTAATTGTGAAAATAATTTAATTTAATTTTATTAAGACTACCCATTTAAGTTACACCATATCAGGAAAAAGTCAAATTGGAGCCTGATATATGATTTTTTATCTTCTATAGACCAATTTTGACTAAATACCATCAATTAAAAAACTGGTGCCTGTAAAGTCGGTTTTACGGGCGAAGATTTTACGTGACAACGTCCTTTTCTCGGTAGAATATTTATTGATATGAATATTATAAAATTGCACAATAGGAACAAGGAATTGAATGAAAATAAGAATTGCACAAATTGTAACTATAGAAATATATTTTGTTTGCTAAAACATCGTACATGTAAACTAAAACTTAACTAATTCCTATTTGAGTGATTTTGTTGAGGATAGGACGATGATAGGAGAAATAGGAAATGAAAGGAAGTGTTTCTGCTGTAATGTGTCTTGCGAAAGTCAAGTCGATGGTTGTTTCTTTTACCGTAGTTGACTTACAAACGTTTGATACGCAATCAAGATTATACGTATATTTCATGAAATTAAGAAACGAGTTGTCAGACTTTACGTTTTCGTATCTCTTAATAAAATAAAATTTTCTCGGCAGTAGATAATAAATAATAAATAATAGATAAAATATTTGTTTTTTTTTATAATATGTATTGTTACCAAACTACACAATTAAGGTGTAATTATTAAAGCACAATATATTGTTACTAAACTACACAATTGAAGGTATAATAATTGAAACACATTCAATTTAATTATATGTATGTAATAACCGATGTAAGCTGCTATTAAATTTTTTTATTTTTATTAATTTCAATAAAATATCTAACCATAATAATTAATATTGCATGACATAATAATTATTAAACACAAATTTGCGTTAAAAAAATAATTTCAAAAAATTAATTTCACCATTTTGCTTACAAAAAGTATTATTATATTACTTATTAGTATTATTATTAGTATTATTAGTATTATTATATTATCGTTACGATTATTTATCGCTAGACTTATCGTTACGGTTATCGTTAGACTTTTCAATGGTGCCACCCATACAAACCTAATTTAAGACGTTGTCACGTCAAAAAAAAAAGGTTTCCTTATTTATTAAATGAATTTGGAGTACATCCAACGAGACTTTCATCGCGGCTATGATTCGATACGCTGATCAACTCGTGCTCCAAGTCATGGATTGAGCAGGAACTAAATAAAATCCTAGTGGAGATGACTACTGAGTGAGTTTAAAAAAAATTTATATGTTCAGAAAAAAAACTATCCTGTAGATGCCCACAGGCATCCGTCCGTCCGTGTGAACGCCTAGATCTCAGAGATGGTAAGAGCTAGAGCTACCAAACTTTCACATTAGATCCCATATTATTCCATAGGAGGCAAGTTTATTTTATTTTTTTGATATCGGCGATAAATTATATAGCTCCCATGGGGGTGTTTGAGACGACCTCAACAAAAAAAAAGAGTTTTAGATGAATAATTCGTTTGTTCATGAAGATATCGTAAAATTTTGTTCTAAAAGGTTTTTATAGTTCCCAAGCACTGTACCAAATTTGATCAAAATCGATTGACTATATCATATAGCTCCCATGGGACCGATCGGCCAAACTAACTTTTTTAAAGCAAAATTCGCTATATTTCGTTTTTTAATAAAAATATCGTAACCTGATTTGACGCTTGAAAATTTTTTAGAGCACTTAAGCAATGTGCCAAATTTGAAAAAAAATCGGTTGATTATATCATATAGCTCCCATAGGGTCGATATTCCAAAAATCGTATTGAACAAAATTTGTTGTGTTTCGTTTGTTTGTTAAGATATTGGGACCAAATTGGACATTCGTGAGTATTTTATAGTTCCTAAACACTGTACTAAATTTAATCCAAATCGTTTGACTAGATCATATAGCTCCCATAGGACCAATCGGTCCAAAAACACGTTTTTTATACAAAATTCGATGTGTTTTGTTTGTTTGTAAAGATATTTGAAATAAATTTGGTATTCATATCATTCATATTCATATTCTTAAATACCTTAAGCACTGTGTCAAATTTTATTGAAATCGGTTGACTATATCATATAGCTCCCATAGGAACGATCGGTCAAAAAAAAAGATTTGCTTAAAAATTCTTGTTTTTGGTTTTTTGTGAAGAAATCGGACTTTATTACCAGCTAGTGGTACAGGGTATCCTAAAGTCGTCCGCGCCCGACTTTACGTCCGCCATTTTTTATTCTTACTTTAGAGTTTGCTTAATCATAAAAACATATAAAGAATGTATATAATAACTCAACGTTAAGTAAGTTCTCAACAGCTGCTGTCATTTTCACTCACAACATTAGTATTTTAAAATATTTACCACTTTTAGGTATTTTAAACAATCCAACAAAATCACTTGGTAAATAAATCAATCAAATTTAAATGGTGTTGCCCTTCGTTTACCCATGTTGTAAAAGTCACGCCATTGACTGATTGATTTATTGATTGATGAATGCGTGCTACAGACAAACACACACTTTGAGGATTCATCTGATTCATTTTTTCACGCCTGAAAACAAGAGCCGAACAAGAGGAAATCATTTGGCGTTTCCCAAATGTATTTTTGGAGCTTCTGTTGATGGCGCTCCTTGTAAAGCTTTACGGCACGTATGACTTGTATTGATTTTTTGACACATGACTTTCGAAATACATTTTGGGTAAACCGAAGTTAAATCTAATTTTAAAATAAGTAAATTGATTAATTATTTATTGTTTTATTTATCTTTAATTATATAAAATTATAAAAAGGTAAAGTAAAACAAAGAATATCAGTAAAATTTATTATTACTGCAGGCGCAATGTAGCGTAAATTTTTGATAAAAAAATTGACGGCACTGTTTCCTACAGAGAACAAAAATCTTAAGCGTCAGAACTTTGCTATCTTTTTTTTTAAGTTTATTTCGGACCCTTTTTTGAAGCTATGTAGGTATAATTTTATATATTTAACTACATGCTTTAAAAGTTGTTCTGAAATTTGGTATAACTCTGAACCTAATTGATAAGAATATTAAATTAAATTAATAGAATTGAATAAAAAATTTAAGTCAGTCTTTGAAATCGCCTCTTTCTGGTGGTTCCCTGAATACGGCTAAGCCTTCGTATACTGAAGCGAGCATAAAATGAATTCATCTAGTTATTCGAGATCCACAAGGAGATACTTCATCGGATAACTCTTGCAAACCGGTATTAAAGTCAGTAAGGAGTTCATTGACATTGTTAACATCTGGTAAAACGGCATAGGAGCTAACGAGAGGAACATTTTTCGACCCATCTTGAGACCGGTTAATGTGGATGGTGAATTTTAAATTCAAAAGAACTTCAAGCTGTGTGAGCTATACGGCGATATTGATTGGGAGGAAAATGCTTCAGTCAAATAGATAATAGAGCGATAACCATTTGAAGAGGATGTGGAGGGTGGGGTCGGTCTTTGGGGTGCACTTGCGCGGAAAGTTGTCTGATTGTCACATGGGAGCGACCAGCGATGATTCCCTAACTGGCCGAGTCAAGTAGATCACTACCTCCAGCTTTACGCTAGGTACCCTCTGGTTAGCCCATGGATACCCAGGGATAAGCAAATGTGAGAAGACGGGACGTTTTGCATGGAAGTGTAAGTAGACAGGGTCCGGCACTCGAAGTGTAACCAATTAAAAAGGCCATAAATTCATTTTGGAAAATTACCTTTATTCAATTCAAGGTACAAAATGTGTAAAAATAATACGAAATTTAGAAACAATTTACTTTCGCTCAATATGGCCACCTTTTGCCTTCACTATGGCCTTGAGACGGTCCAAAAATGAATCGCAAGCTGCCCGAATGTGACTTGCAGGTATCTTGGCCCACTCGTGGACAATGGCTTTTTTCAGCGCCTCGAGACTGTTGTATCTTTTAGTTCGGACCTTGCTCTCCAAAATGGCCCAAAGAGAATAATCCATCGGATTCGCGTCTGGTGAATTCGAGAGCCATTGTGTGGACGTTACGTTATGAAGTTCGGAACGTTGTTTTTCAGCCATTCTTGGTTCACTCGAGCTTTGTGAGACGGTGCCGAGTACTGTTGAAACGTCCATGGTCTGCCACCGAAATGTTTGTCTGCTCACGGCTTCAAAGCAACCTCCAGAATACTTTCCCGATAATATTGCGCATTAACCTTGACGCCAGGCTCGATGGAAACGATTGGAGAGCGCCCATCTGCGGTTACAGCGGCCCAAACCATTATCTGTGGCGGGTGCTGCCTCCTGGTGGCCAATCGATGACTCAAATTCTCGTATGAACGGTCCCTCAAGTAAACCTTATCGTTTTGAGAGTTTACGAATTGCTCAATTGTAAAAATTTTCTCGTCAGAAAACACAATGTTCGGCAATTGACCGCTTTCGGCCAAGCGAAGCAACTCCTTCGCTCTCTCAAGTCTGACTTGTTGGTGCTTCGGTGTGAGATCATGTGCCCTTTGAATCTTGTAAGGCTTGACCCTGAGATCATTTTTCAGTATGCGACGGATGCTACGGTCAGATATTTTCAGTTATTTCGCCATTTGATTGGCACTTCGTCGGGGGACTTTGGAATATATTTATACATTTGTCACCACTGTCTTAGGCTGAAGTGCTCTAATTGATGCTGTTTTGTATGTTTCCAATAAATCTTTTCTAATTTTCATTGTTATCGTATTTTTAGTCAGTTAATATAATATAACAAAAAGCAAAAAAGCAACGTACCAGCCATAAGTTCAGAACCCCATCCCTAGGCATCCGTAGCTTTCATAATAATTCTACTTGATAGCTGTCCCATTTAAAAATTAATTTTTCACGTTTTGTGGAAGCTGACACCGACTGCCTGTTCAGGCATCAAATAAGTTCCTGCCGCCATTTTATCTGTATGAGTTCCGTATCGATCCGCCTTCAATTTTTATTTTTAAATTAACACTCAACTAGCTCGATTGTTGCCTTCAATAGAGACATCTCTGTCTGGAGATATGAAATATTAAAAACGTTAATGGAGCTGGCAATTGCACAAAATGTGTCAATTGAAAGCTAGGATGATGACGGTTTCAGGGAACGAGGCGATTTAAAAATCGATTTCAACGTTTTTTGCCTATTTTAAGTTTGAATTGAATTCTAGTTTGTGCTAAAAAAATCGACAAAGCTGAAGTGAAATGTTGCCTGGTACAGTTTGGTATTATACCTTGTTGTCATTTTTCATAAGGAGATTTACATGTCCTAATAGTGTTTATGCGATGGTTATAATTTCAATAATATATTGTGATAGGGATATTTGTGAAATAAGTTTTTGGGATAAGGGACATTTTTTGAATATTTCAAAACGAAATAATTTAAAAAAATATCACAAAAATTCGATTTGAACTGAGGACGCTACTTTTGGATTGAATAAAAAAAAAATTATCATTAATGATATGATATTGGCCTGATTCCGTTAGCTCAATCTTCAGAATATCAAAACAAATTCAATTTAAAGATGCTTAGCCAAATCTTCGAACTCAAATCAAATAAAACAATCGTTTTTGTTATATCAAGACGAGTGCAGAAATTTTATGCGTTTTTGATTTGCTAAGCTCGGCTGATATCATGTTATTATTCTTACACTTACATCTTACAAAATTTTAATATTATTATATTTCAATTTTGCAAAAATAATTTCTTAACTTCGCAAGTTTTAATTATATTGCAAACTTGATACGCATAAACTGTGAACTTACCTTGCACAGCATTCTAATTATGTTAAAAGTCATTTATTAGACCATTATCCACATATCGTTGGTTAGAGTATGGTAGCTGGATACACAGCCGGCAGGACATAATTCAATTGTCCTCATAGATGAACCGAACCAGCGCACTATGTGACTTACTTTATGACTCAGGAAAAACTAGTTGGAGCAGGAAAAAACTTGGAAATTAGTTTTGCCACAGTTTACCGATAGCAAAGGTGGAGCAGGCATCATGAGTTTGATTGCAAAATAAATTGGAATTGTTGAGAGGATAGTATTAAGGACAACCAATGATGAGATAAGGATTGTGCATCGAAAAGTTTGGCGGTATTCAGAAAAGTTAATAAATTATGACTAATGGATAAAATATTATAAGTGTATATGTAGTTTTTGCTGGCTTTTGAATAAATCTTGAAGAGTGTTCGGTGTGCAATCATATACTATATAGTAAGCTATCTTAGGGAAAAAAAAAAGGTCTGAGTGATTAAAAATTCTTCAAAAAACAAAAATGGTCAGGATGACAAATTAAATCGATGTCACTATCTGTTAATTTATCTTTTGCTGATATTTGTAGACATAAAATGTTACGCAGTATACGCCATTTGAAATTGGAAACCTGAAACCTGATATAAAAAGATAATGGTTTTCAACTATTGAAAATTATGGTCATAAGAGGTGGATTTTAGGCCAACTCTAACCGGTTCACTTGTAAATTTTGGATGTTCTGCTTGTGACGTATAATTTTTAATTTCCATATTAGGCTTATTGCCAAATTTAAAAAAAAAAATGGCAAGAAATGCTTGTGCAGAACTGAAACTAATCGGATTTGATCTGGTCACGCCTGCGTATAGCATCCATGCAAGGCAACTTTTTTTTTAAAGACTTAATGAATTGCACACCGGAAATTTGAAAAAAAAAGTTTTTTAGTAATAAAAAAAACTTTAGTATCCCCCAACTTAATATCGTCATTATTTATGTAAATTATTCTTAAAAAAAATTAAATTAAAAATTTAAAAAACCCCCGAGCTTAAGTAATTTTAATTTAAAAAGTAAAAAATAATAAAAGAAACTTAATGTTAAGGTACCTAAGAATCTATTAATAATTCTAAAAAAATACGTCGCGTTGGGGGACACGCGAGGGCAGACGTCGTTGACGGTCGTATCTTACATGCAAATTTTTTGAAGTAATTCTATGAAAGTTTTTGAAGTATTTTCTTAATTTTGTTTTTAAGTTAATCTTTGTTGCTTAATTAGACTATTTCTATTTAAATTGTTAGTTTAGGAGTGGTCCCCCAACGCGACGTATTTTTTTAGAATTATTAATAGATTCTTAGGTACCTTAACATTAAGTTTCTTTTATTATTTTTTACTTTTTAAATTAAAATTACTTAAGTTCGGGGGTTTTTTAAATTTTTAATTTAATTTTTTATTTCATACTTTTTATAGGTAGGGTAGGTTAAGTTAGACTTTAGTATATTATAATATACTTACTATAATTTAGATTCTTGTTAAGGTATAGATCAATTTAAGGTCAAGCTCGATTGCTTTTTTTTTTACTTATTTCGTCGATATTTTTTATTTCAGTGTGATTTCATTTGAGACCCCATCCGAGTATATTTGCAGACATTCGGTTAATCTCCCCACTTTCACTCCACACAACTTTTAAACGGCTTAACCGATTTTCATCAAACATGTCTAGGAACACTCGCACATAAGTCACCTTTAATACAAAAAAACTAAAATGAAATCACTGCATGCGTTCGGGAGTTATGATGCCATAGACAGACAGACAGACAGACATTAAATGATTGGCAAGCCCATTGGCATAATTTGTTGACAAGCATCATTATCATATTTAATAGATTTGCTGTATTTTTAGCTTCAAATGGCCATAACTTCTAAACGCGAAGATAGATAGAGCAAAAATAACCTCAGATTCGAATCAGTGGCGTCGTCAGCTTCAATAGGACCAAATTTTAAGCCAATCGGACAAAGTTGATGTTTTTCTCCCCACTTTTACTCCCCACAACTTTTAAACGGCTCAACCGATTTTCATCAAACATGTCTAACAACACTCGCACATAAGTCACCTTTAATACAAAAAAAACTAAATTGAAATCACTGCATGCGTTCGATGCCATAGACAGACAGACAAACAAACAGACAGACAGACAGACAGACACGTCAAACTTATAACACCCCTCTTTTTGCGTCGGTGGTTAAAAAAGGGTAAAAAAATCAACTATATCAAATTCCTAGAACCACTGACTTTTTTAACTCACTGGAGTTATTCTTAGACAAGCCGTTCAGTGTAAGTTTCCCATCTCGTGAAGATTGGGATAAAATTATATCAGACTGTAATAGCAAGAATACCATTTTTACGGACGGACTTAAACTCAAAAATCAAGTGGTAGGGGGTGTCTATTCGGAATCGTTAGGTTAGGTTAGGTTACGCTGGCCGGCCACAACAGAGTGCAGCCTAGCATAGACCTTTTGGTCCTTAGCTGTGCCAGATTCGAGGTTATTACGCAACGTTATGGTCAGTTAAAAATTTTACTTTTTTAGCGAAATTAAGTATCCGCCCAACTTGTAGCCTGGCCACCTCTTCTAGACCGACAAACGCTGGTTCTCCTAGGGTGGCCAGACGATGTCTAGAGATGGCTGGGCAGTCGCAGAGTACGTGTGCTAGGGTCTCAGGGACTTCTGGATCCCTGCAGATCCTGCATGATTCGCTTGCCGTTAGTCCCATCCTATGCGCATGCTTCGCTAAGAGGCAATGCCCTGTTAGCACACCCGTGATGGTCCTGCATTCAGTGCGTGAGAGTTTCATTATGAAGTTACTTTGTTTCCTGCCGTAATGAGCCAACATGATTTTCGCTGTGTGACAGCTGTCTAGATTTTTCCATCTAGCTTCAGCTCTGCGCTTCACGTTGCACTCCAGCATAACGTAGAGGTGTTTTATCGGTCGGCGTACGTCGTGTATTTGTCCCTCCGGAAGCCCAACACCGCTTTTGGCAATTGCATCCACCATTTCATTCCCCATTATGCCTTTATGTCCAGGCACCCAGTAGATATGCAGTTTACGAGCCGCAGCTAATCTCTGGATGGCTGCCTGGCATTCAAGGACTTGGAAGGAGGATGTACAGTGCGATACAATAGCCTTGATAGCGGCTTGACTGTCTATGAAGAGATTAATCTTTGTTCCAGTTGAAGTGTTGGTACATGCCAACTCAGCCGCCTTCATTGCGGCGAATACTTCAGCCTGGAAGATGCTGCAGTGGTCCGGAAGCCTGTAACTTTGACTTACATTAAGCTCGGAGCAGTATACTCCAGCACCAACGCCCTTTTCCATCTTTGAGCCGTCAGTGAATAGGTTATAGGTATTGTGACTGGGTATAAGGCCTTTACGCCAGCCGTCTTCCTCCATCGTCACCTTTACCCTTTTCCCAAATTGTAGCTGCGGTATGACATAGTCAATTTCGTCAGAGCGTCCCTGTCCTATTGAACTATGTCCGTAGCGAATGTTCTTAAAAAGACCCGCCGCTTTTAGGCGCCCAGCTGTACGAGCAGCTGAGTACTCCGCGTAGAGGTCAATCGGAAGTAAGTCTAAAATGATGTTTAGCGCCGCTGTAGGTGTTGACCGGAGAGCCCCTGTAGTGCACAGCGATGCAAGCCGCTGAACGCGTGCCAGTGGCTTCAGGTACGTCGTTTTGTTTGTCGCCTTCCACCAAACTAGGACGCCGTAGAGCAGTATCGGACGAACAATTGCCGTGTAGCACCAATGCATTAGAGTGGGTGAGAGGCCCCAAGTGCAGCCCAGCATCTTTTTACATGCGTATAGGGCATTACTGGCCTTTTTCACACGCTCTTCCACATTGGCCTTCCACAGCAGCTTGTTATCCAAAACCACTCCTAGGTATCTAGTTTGGGTTTTCAGGGTCAGTAGAGTGCCGTTTAGTCTAGGTGGGGTCCACTGCGGGGTTTTGTATCTCCTGGTGAAGAGCAGTAGGTCCGTCTTCTCCGGATTAACGTCTAGCCCTGCATTAGTGGCCCATCGGTGAATCGTGTCCAGTGACCTTGTCATCAGATCACTGAGAGTTGAAAGGCATATGCCTGTGACTACTACAGCGATGTCGTCAGCATACGCAATTAGTTTTGTGGCTCTGCCTTCAAATTGTTTTAGAATTCCGTCGACTACTAGGAGCCATAGTAGGGGAGAGATGACACCACCTTGCGGGGTTCCTCTGTTCGTTTCCCTAGAGATTATGGCACCGTTCCACTCTGCCCTTATCCTTCTGCAGTTCAACAGACTGCATATCCACCGGTAAGTGCAGCTATTCGTGTCAAGCGATTGAAGCCCCTCCTTGAGAGCTTCAAGCGACACGTTATTAAAAGCTCCGGCTATGTCCAGAAATACCGCGAGTGCGTATTCCTTGTGATCCATAGCACCTTCAATACTTCGTGTCAGCGTGTGAAGAGCTGATTCCGTAGATCTACCCTTCATGTATGCGTGTTGAGCGTCCGAGAAACCAGATCCCAACGAGGCTCTTATGTCTTCATCAAGGATTTTCTCGAGCGATTTGAGTAGGAAGGATGTGAGACTGATCGGCCGAAAGTCCTTAGGGTAGAGGTGGCTGGTCTTTCCTGCTTTGGGAATGAACACAACCTTTGCCTCTCTCCATGCTGTAGGCACATAACCAAGTCTCAAGCACCCTTTAAATATTGCCTTTAGCCAAGGGATCAGCAAGTCCAGGGCCTGCTGAAGCATGGCTGGAAAGATGCCATCTGGTCCCGGTGACTTGTATGGGTCGAAAGATCTCACCGCCCAGTCAACCTTGGCATGAGTGACTAAGCGCTGTATTTTGGCTTCGTCGCTGCTGTTAATCACATATTCTTGCGAGTTGATACCTGTAGGTACGGTATTTCCAGGAAAGTGTGCCGAAACTAGAGCTTCCAGCGATTCCTGACAATTACTCGTCCAGTTACCACAGCTATCGCGAATTAGGCCAGGAACAGAAGGCTGCTTTGATAGGAGTTTCCTAAGTCTGGCCGTCTCTGTTACCTTTTCGATACTGCCACAGAAATTCTTCCACGAGTTTCTTTTGGTGGTACGGACCGCTTTTTTGAATTCTTTGAGTGAATCTTTGTACTCATCCCAACACACTTCACTTTCTGCCTGCTTCGCAAGCTTGAAGATTTCGCGTACGTAGCGTCTTTGATCGCCCAGCTCCTTGTTCCACCAAGGTGGCTTGGACTTACGCCTTGCACGGGCAAGAGGACATGATACAAGATAGGCGCTATTAAGATGAGAGGTTAGGGTTGCAACGGTTGCTTCGAGAGCGACCGTAGAGCTACTAACCATAGGGCTACCAAGTTTACGCTGAAGTGTGCGTCTGTACAGGTCCCAGTTCGTATTCCTAGGATTTCTGACAGGCGTTGCAGCGATTTTGGGGGTAAAAACGAGTGTAAAGGCTAAATATCTATGGTCAGAGAAAGAGGGTATACTAAGTACCCTCCAGTTCTCGACACCTATATCTTTTGTATGGAGAGTTATATCTAGCACGTTACTGGAGGTGGGCCCAACGAAAGTGGGTTCCTCACCCCTGTTGGCTATATATAGGCTACTACGAATTATGTATTCTAGTAAAGACTCACCTCTTGTGTTAATGTCACCGCTGCCCCATGCTGAGTGATGAGCGTTCGCATCCGCTCCAACTATCAGCTGCTGCCTCCTCTTCGTGGCTTCGTCCGCCAACTTTAGGAGCTCAGGTGGTGGCGCTTCGACGTCGTGGGCCATGTAGCAGGACGCGAGGAGTAGCACGTCATCCTTGCCGTCCTTTATGGCCACCGCGGTTAGATCTCCTGTGGAGAAATTTGTTATTAGAAACGAGTAGACAGATTTTCGTACAAGGACAGCAGTCCTTATCTTGCCTGTAGTGTCAGGAACGTATAAGTTGAATTGCCTCGATTTTAGGCCAGAAACCAGATCTCCTGATGCCAACCATGGTTCCTGTATCAAGGCAACGTCGTAGCCGCCCCCCTCTATGTTGAGGAGAAGCTCGGCTGAGGCAATTTTACTGCGATGGAGGTTGATTTGAAGGACCTTCAGCATTCGCTTCTGGGACCTTCATGGGGTCGACTGTTACCGCCGGTTCACCCACCTCCTGCTCGTTCCTCAGCGTGAGGGAAGCTTCTAGGATTTGCTCTATCCCAAGATCGCCTTCCACTTCACCTGCGGCCAGTGTGTTGTCGTTGTTGTCAGCAGGATGGCGCTTTTTGAGACGCAGGTACACACTCCCTACGCCCCACGCCATCTTCCCGAACCTAGGGTAGAGAATATCCTCGGCCGTCTTGTTGATCTGGAGGATGAAGTTCTGGCCAGCGTTCTTATCAGCTGGCTTAGAGACGTGCAGCACCCTCCAGTCATTCGTCGGCACATCAGGATTCTGTCGCTGTAGTAGACAGAGTGCATCTTCCGGCTTTACCACGCGCGGTATTAGCACCTTCGCCTTAGGTAAAGACGGAATACTGTATCTGTCTACTACCTCAAGAGAAGCCCCTACCCATAGGCCCCGGAGTTCGACAGCAGCCGTTTTCAACCACTCGAGGGTCGGGTCATCCTTACATTTGACGAGTTTAACCCCGTCAAACCAGCCCGCGCCATCAAACGACGGCATCGGCGCCGTGGGCTCTTCCCTCATTTTAACGAACATGGCCTCCAGGAGTTTCATCTCCACGGCCGACCACTGCTCCTGCGTCATCTTCCCCTGCGGTTGGCTACGGTCAATGAGTGCCACGGTTAAGTGCCGTTTGGCCACTACACTAGCCGTAGCCGTCTTCGAAGTGGTGGGCTTCATGGCCGCTTTCGAAGAGCTGGGCTTCTCATTTCTTACGCTGTACCCCTCCTTGTGCTTCTGCCGCTTACCGCTTTGCACTTCGCACTCGGTTGATCTTAGTCTTTTTACTGCAAGGTTCTCCTCGACCCGGTTTGCGAACTTCGAGTCCGTCGGAGCACACCAAGCTTTTGCCGCGAAGTGAGCCCGGCCTTTCTCCACGGTGTCTTTCGCCCAAGCCAACCTTTCTTCCTCCTCCTTCGTCAGGTTGGACTTGTTTTCAAGTCTACCGCAGATCTTGACCGCAGCCTTATACTGTGCTTTTGCCTTAAGCCCCTCCTTGCTCGGCTTTGACCTCGGCCCTTTCTTGCAAGCAGAAATGGCACCTCGGTCATCGCCTGGAGAGCGCAGTAAAGCTTCTTCATCCGCTGTGTTAATGCTGTCGTGGTCCGAGTCTTCTTGGACTTCGGCATCCGCGCGGAGCATCTTTCTCATCGTTTTTTTGGCAGTAGCAGTACAACTGTTGGGACCTGCTCCAATCCCAGCAGAGGTGTGACCGCTGGCGACGCGACTTATGTCGTCGCGCCCGCCGGTGGTAGCAGTCACGCCTTCAACCGACGTTTGAACTGACATCCCAGTTCTCGTTTGATCTTTGTCAACCTCCATTGTGCATGATTTTTGATTCAGGGGGAGCGCACCCCATAGCGTTTTATGCCTAACCGCCAGGCACCACTCAGTAATGATCCGTAGCAAGCTGCTCACCGATCTTAGCTAGACATTCACTTCTCTGCGCTGGCATGCTAAAAATGCAACCAGACACAGGGTCGCAAATGCCCATTGCCCGGTCGGCACCCGCGTGGAGGGTACAACTGAGTGGATTTTTGCCGATTCGGAATCGTTGGGCATTAACGAATCCTTCCGCTTACTAGATCATTGCAGTGTTTTCCAAGCAGAAGTCATAGCTATAATGGAAAGTATTCTCATAATTAATAATCGTGTTTTAACCGAAAGGGAAATTCTGGTCTGTTCTGACAGTCAGGCTGCTTTAAAAGCACTACAGTCAGTAAGGCTCACATCCAAAACCGTAATGGAATGTTACGAGCTTTTATGAGATGCTACTAAATACTTCGTCATAAATCTGCTTTGGGTACCAGGCCAACAGGATATCGTGGGCAAGGCAGATGAACTAGCTAGACGGGGTATAACGGGGGGTACAACAAATTGTTAATAGATAGAAATATCATTAATGATGCAAACCATTGATGGGAGCAAACTAGTACCTGTCTTATTAGTAGGAAAACTTGGCCGCAATGGAGCTTGAATAGACCAAACTAAGCAGACTAGACATAAGAGTTACGATAGCGGGTCTTACAAGGCATTGTCTTATTGTTAGGCACGCCAATAGATTGGGCGTGCCGCATTTTGACTAATGTAGAAGCTGTCAGGAGGTAGAAGAGGAGGAAACAGTGGAGCACCTTCTGTGTGGATGCATGGCACTATGCAGGAGGAGACTCAATACACTGGTTTCCGAAACTCAAAATAAATAAGATTAAATCAACAGGTTGGTTCAAAGAGGCTACAGGAGAGTAGAGGACTAACTCAAGTGGCATCACAATGGGCCTTTTATAGGCCTACGTTTGTCGGAATGACAACCACTTCTACCTATCTACCTACCTATCAACTCCTTTTTTATGGCAAGTTTATTGTCTGGCAGCATATTGAACAGGGCGGCATGACTAAGCTGAATCTTAACAAAAAAAACCTAATAATTTACTGAGAATTATTGAACAATAAAACCCGCATTATAACTTAACTATTTAATATACACAAAACGAAAACAAAGATATATCATGTGCTGGAAACTGCATTTTTTTATTTATAACTACAGATTCTCCTAAAAGTTTTAAGAGCGAACCCCAATAGTGGCGAAGGGCATCATAAGAACATACAAAAATAACAAATTAATATAAATTTGCTACTCTTTATTCCTATAAAGCTTAACTATGTCGCTATATTACTGCCTTTAAGTTCTTCGATTTTAAAGTAAGTTTATTGGCTGACTGCACATTTTATATCCTTGTATATTTACAAATGTGCAGGAAATTCCACTAAAATATCTTCCTGGTACTTTTTTACGGCATAGACTAATGGGTTAGTGGCTGGAATCGTTTTTTCACACGAGCAATTTCCCGTGAAAAGTCGAACATTATTTTCAAAAGTCAAAGTGCAGCAGAAATGCGTCCAACACACACAAAGAAAAAATTCAATATTAATCATGCGCCCCATTGGCCAAGTGCCAAGACCATTGAAGCTGTGTTCCACATGGCTGCACACAGTTTTTTGAAAAACCAATAAAAAACCGCAACTTACTATTGTATTATCTTTTTCTGCTGTCAAAGAAAGAATTTAATCAAAGCAGCTATAAAAAGGCTTTAGGTCTGCTATTTAAAAATATTTGCATGACTCTGTTTCTAGAAAAAGGACAACAATTTTCAGCAGGCAGCTGGTAAAACAGCTGTTACAATAATATCATGGTGTCCCACAGATAGTGTAGTGTATAAGCATATTTAGACGAGGAAAAGGAAACAAAGGAGCCAGTTACAATCGGTATGTACCGACTACAATTCACCCTGTACGCTTTAAGATTTTTACTGTTTTCATCAAATTTTGTGCGCAAAAATACACTGGAAAAAATTTAAAATAACATTTTAAATATGGAAATAATAAATTTAGAAGTGAAAGGGTCTTAAGTGGGGTCTTATAGGAAGCCTTTTCGTTGTTTCCCACCATCTTAATATTCTCATTTAGTTAAAGGGTATACAAACAATAATAATAGCAAAAACATTCATGATGCGATGCTGCCAACTGCTTTACAACCATTTTGGGATTTATGGGGCTGCCCACTTGTTCTGATTTCTGTTGCTGCTTTTTATGCTTGTTGTAACTGCGGTTGCGACTGTTGCAACTTTACCAAATGGTGTGAGTTCCGGAACCAGCATCCACAAACTTATTTTTGTGGGTGGGCGTGGTTGAGCTCCCCAAGCATATTGTTTCAATTGCTTGCATACATGATTGTGGTTTTGTGCGAGTGTGTTAGCTTTTAAGGAATATGTGGCATGTACAGTGGACTCATGTGGAGCAGCATATGCTCTTGAACGTGAATTATATTTTAAATGATAGTAGGGGACTTCGCGCCCTGCTTGCTTTGCACCATTTGGCGCCATCGATTATGTTATCTGAGCCGTCGACAATAAAGACGATCTAACATTATAGTGTTGTTAAATGTTTGAAAAAAAGAAAACTACAAAATGAATGTACCACAAGTACATTTTGAAGTTTGATTTTGGCTGATATTTCTAGAGAGCGCTCCAACGTAAAAGAAATAGACCATAACTTCAGTATAAGTCATCTAAATTAAAAGCTTTTAGTCAAATAGATTTTAAAGTAAAGCAGGATTCTTCTCTAGGGGAAGAAGAAGGTGCATTACTTCGTTTATTGAAGTAAACCATTTTCTTGGTGATGTTTTATAAAAATAAGGCTGAGAATTATTACAATAGATGAAGCTGGGACCATGACTTCTCTCCCTAATCAGCGCGAAGCGGCAAGAAAATAAATATAATATTTAAATAAAATTTCATTTGCAGACAAAGTTATGGTTTCCACTTTTTTTTCTATAATTTCTATAGATTATCTTCAAAAACTAACAATAGTGAAACCGTTTAGGTAATTGCTGATGTCGAAAATCAGAAGTTTATAGCTCTTTAACTTCTAAATATTTAACAAATTTTAATTGGCAATTAATTAAAAACTGAAGAAGCACCATCAATAATTTTTATTCACTTTGAATCATTAACAATGCCGCGAACAAGACGATCGAATCTGACCCGAC
This sequence comes from Chymomyza amoena, assembly GCA_037043745.1. Classification (NCBI taxonomy): domain Eukaryota; kingdom Metazoa; phylum Arthropoda; class Insecta; order Diptera; family Drosophilidae; genus Chymomyza; species Chymomyza amoena. The sequence goes on from JBAMAX010000383.1 coordinate 88,550, forward strand.
AAAGCCATAATGCAAAAAGGATACGAAACATTGCGAATGAAATGACAAAAAAATCACAAGGAACTGCCCGTGAAGAGTCTGGCGATTTCCGCCAAAAACACTGCCAGTAATTTCGAGATCAACGTTTGCCTCAAATCATATCATCTATGGCGCTATGTGAAGAAACTCTAGCTGACAACAAACATGAGAGTTGCATTGCTTAATGATGCATCTGCTGAAGAATTCTCTGAGCAATTGCTGACTATCGGTAAGGGTTGAGTACCGGTCGACGAATCGAGCGGATTGATTTCATTTCCTCAGAATTTATGTAACTTTTTCTCATCGAACGAACTTATCAATGAGTATTGAATAACTTTGTATCTCTTTTTAAATTCGGTCTTATATTCATTTTGAAAAATCTTACGGAAGCAACTTGGGTTCAACCCCAAGGTATGGAAGAACAACGTCTGCCGAGCTTAGTAGTTAGTAAAAAAAATAATGGCCCTATTCTCCACTTCTTCTTCGGAAAACTGATTTAAGCAAAATTGATTTGTTTTTGCTTATTAACTTTCTTTGGCGTATTTGCTAAAATTTCAGAAGTCTTACGCTTTTTTATGTATTATAACTGTGAGGTAATACCAGAAACATTAGCTATTTCTAGGGCAGCATTAGGAGTGTAAACTGTTAATATTTCAACGTTAATACGATAATCTGAAGATAGAGCTTCTAATAAGCACATCTATCCATTAAATTTCTATCCAAACCTATTATTTAAGTAAAAAAAATGGCGGACGTAAAGTCGGGCGCGGACGACTTTAGGATACCCTGTACCACTAGCTTGTAATAAAGTCCGATTTCTTCGCAAAAAACCAAAAACAGAAGAATTTTTAAGCAAAAAATTTTTTTTGACCGATCGTTCCTATGGGAGCTATATGATATAGTCAACCGATTTCAATAATATTTGACAGTGCTTAAATACCTTAAAAGATATGAATGACAAATTTATTTCAAATATCTTTACAAACAAACAAAACACATCGAATTTTGTATAAAAAACGTGTTTTTGGACCGATTGGTCCTATGGGAGCTATATGAGCTAGTCAAACGATTTGGATTAAATTTAGAACAGTGCTTAGGAACTATAAAATACTCACGAATGTCAAATTTGGTCCCAATATCTTAACAAACAAACGAAACACAACAAATTTTGTTAAAAAATCGATTTTTTGGAAGATCGGACCTATGGGAGCTATATGATATAGTCAACCGATTTTGTTCAAATTTGGCACATTGCTTAAGTGGTCTAAAAAATTTCCAAACGCCAAATCTGGTTACGATATCTTTATTAAAAAACGAAATATAGCGAATTTTTCTTTAAAAAAGTTATTTTGGCCGATCGGTCCTATGGGAGCTATATGATATAGTCAACCGATTTCGATCAAATTTGGTACAGTGAATGGGAACTATAAAAAACTTTCGAATACCAAATTTCGTTACGATATCTTCATAAACAAACGAATTATTCATCTAAAACGCTTTTTTTTTGTCGAGGTCGTCTCAAACACCCCCATGGGAGCTATATAATTTATCCCCGATATCAAAAAAATTAAATAAACTTGCCTCCTATGGAATAATATGGTATCTAATGTGAAAGTTTGGTAACTCTAGCTCTTACCATCTCTGAGATCTAGGCGTTCACACGGACAGACGGACGGACGGACAGACGGACATGGGTATATCGACTTCTCTATTCACCCTGATCATATTTTAGGTAACTTTGGGGTGTCTCCGACGTCTCCTTCTATATGTTACATACATTTTCGGCTTGCATCAAACTTAATATACCCTTGGTACCATACGGTACAGGGTATAAAAATCTTACGAAAGCAACTTGGCTTCAAACCCAAGGTGTGGAAGAACAACGTCTGCCGAGCTTAGTAGTTAGTAAAAAAAATGGCGGACGTAAAGTCGGGCGCGGACGACTTTAGGATACCCTGTACCACTAGCTTGTAATAAAGTCCGATTTCTTCACAAAAAACCAAATACAGAAGAATTTTTAAGCAAACATTTTTTTTTTGACCGATCGTTCCTATGGGAGCTATATGATATAGTCAACCGATTTCAATAAAATTTGACACAGTGCTTAAATACCTTAAAACAGATATGAATGCCAAATTTATTTCAAATATCTTACAAACAAACAAAACACATCGAATTTTGTATAAAAAACGTGTTTTTGGACCGATTGGTCCTATGGGAGCTATATGATCTAGTCAAACGATTTGGATTAAATTTGGTACAGTGCTTAGGAACTATAAAACACTCACGAATGTCAAATTTGGTCTCAATATCTTAACAAACAAACGAAACACAGCAAATTTTGTTAAAAAATCGATTTTTTGGAAGATCGGACCTATGGGAGCTATATGATATAGTCAACCGATTTTGTTCAAATTTGGCACATTGCTTAAGTGGTCTAAAAAAATCTGGTTAGGATATCTTTATTAAAAAACGAAATATAGCGAATTTTTCTTTAAAAAAGTTATTTTGGCCGATCGGTCCTATGGGAGCTATATGATATAGTCAACCGATTTCGATCAAATTTGGTACAGTGATTGGAAACTATAAAAAACTTTCGAATACCAAATTTCGTTACGATATCTTCATAAACAAATAAATTATTCATCTAAAACGCTTTTTTTTTTGTCGAGGTCGTCTCAAACACCCCCATGGGAGCTATATAATTTATCCCCGATATCAAAAAAATAAAATAAACTTGCCTCCTATGGAATAATATGGGATCTAATGTGAAAGTTTGGTAACTCTAGCTCTTACCATCTCTGAGATCTAGGCGTTCACACGGACGGACAGACGGACAGACGGACAGACGGACATGGGTATATCGACTTCTCTATTCACCCTGATCATATATTAGGTAACTTTGGGGTGTCTCCGACGTCTCCTTCTATATGTTACATACATTTTCGGCTTGCACAAACTTAATATACCCTTGGACCATACGGTACAGGGTATAAAAATAATGGCACTATTCTCCACTTCTTCTTCGGAAAACTGATTTAAGCAAAATTTATTTGTTTTTGCTTATTAACTTTCTTTGGCGTATTTGTTAAAATTTCAGGAGTCTTACACTTTTTTATGTATTATAACTGTGAGGTAATACCAGGAACATAATCTATTTCTAGGGCAGCATTAGGAGTGTAAACTGTTAATATTTCAACGTTAATACGATAATCTGAAAATAGAGCTTCTAATAAGCACATCTATCCATTAAATTTCTATCCAAACCTATTGTAGTATTTAAGTAAAAAATATTCTACAATATTAAAAAAAAAAACATTTAGCTTTGTTTCCATTATTGGAAGACCCTCTGCCACCTGTTTTTGGTTAATCCACACATAATCCCTATTTTTCTGAAAATAGCCTATCCAATGATGGGCTATTTTCTCTTCTGAAGCTCTTACTTGTCGTTGTTAAATAGAAACATAAGTCACGATTAAAAAGTTCTGTCGGAGCACCAAATATCTAAAATATTTTAGCGAGAAAGTCCATTCTGAAATGATGTTGGTATTGCAAAAAGTCGCTGGTTAATGTGATTAAAACAGAATTTATTACCTAAATAAAAACATAGTTTATAAGACCAATCTCAAAAAAAGAAGAAAACAATAAAAATATTCAGTTCCACTGACTGGTTCTGATAAATATTAATCAAAAGAGAAGAATAGAAAATAAATTCAGTAATTTAATGATTCTTATTTATTTAGTTCGACTAAATTTTATTATATTAGAAAGAACTTTATTTATTAACATTTATTTTATTGCTTTCTTAGAATTTTGGCACTAGATGTCATAAAAATAAGTTTGCCGCACTATGAATGCCAACTGTGACATCTTTCAGAAAATACTTAACTTTTCATATAAAAAATTGCACAGCATTTGTATGACTTAAGAAAAACTTAAACAGACATACAGTGGATTTCATAGCTATAGGACAGTCTGAAAATTTTGTGTTCAAATGTAAATATTTCGGTTCATAAGCACGATCCAGCAAAACTTCCTTTTACAAAAAGAACTGCCTAATATTGGAGCTTTTATTTTACCAAAAGGTTATTGCACTATTGCTTCCCACGGTGCTTCGCAATAGCTTAAGTCATTTTTGATGCAATTTTGGTCGTTTCATTACTATAGGACAGTAGTCTATTATAAGGAAATTAAGTGTAAGGATGGCATAAATACATTTTATTTTAATTTGAAATCACTTTTTGGTAATTTTATGATAAATCGAAGCAATGTGTGAATATTAGTTTATGGTAGAGAGACCATATAATTGCGAAAAACGACATGGAACGTATATTTATGGAAATACATATAAACCGATAACATAATTATATTTGGAATTTATTTAGAATCATTGAGAAAAAAGTAAAAAATAAAGTAGATGAAAATTAGCAGGCTTTCTGACCGTAAGACTCGCCCTAAAAAGGGTATTCGCGAGCTTATCTACTTGAATTTAGACGTTGTCCTGTTAAAAAAATAGCATTTCGCCGAAGTTTTACATCGGAATGGTATCAAAACGCTTAGACAGACATGTCAGTAATCCCCACTGCTCTTTTCAGATGAGTTTAATAGGGGGTCGAGGTTTCACTGGCTTTAAACGCGCCCCGCACAAAAACCAAGCCGCTTCTAAAATTTCGCCAAGAAAAATTTCATTTTATCCTTTGCAAATCCCTCCAATTGTAATTACATTCACCCGGACTACTCGAACTCAATGATTTCTAATTGGAAAATATAAAAACAATCAACCTTATAAGGAGAATCTTTAAAAAACATGCACAAAAAATTACGCAAAAGTACGCCTATTAAAAATTAGTTACAACAGTGAATTCAAAGCGGGCATATCTTTAGTGGTTCAAGATTTGGACATTCTGACATGCGTCATTCGTGGGCACTTCTGGACGATTTGCTAAATTTTAGTTTTGGACACTTTATGGTCCACTATTGGCATCAACTCTGAGCAATGAACTGAAGAAAATTATGAATTTTTTAAGATTATTCGTTTTTACCACTCCGAAATCTTACCAATAATCTTTTAAATATATTTTTTTTACTTCTCGATGTTTCCAAAGAAATTACAAATTCCAAATTCCAAATAATTATGTATCGGTTCATATGTTTTTCCATAAAATATACATCATCCTCTGCCCACGTCGTTTTTCGCAATTATATGGTCTCTCTACCATAAACTAATATTCACATATTGCGTCGATTTATCATAAAATTACCAAAAAGTGATTTCAAATTGAAATAAAATGTATTTATGCCATCCTTACAGTTAATTTCCTTATAATAGATCACTGTCCTATAGTAATGAAACACCAAAATTGCATCAAAAATGACTTATCGATGCATAAGCTATTGCGAAGCACCGTGTGAAGCAACAGTGCAATAACCTTACGGTAAATTAAAAGCTCCAATATTAGGCAGTTCTTTTTGTAAAAGGAAGTTTTGCTGGATCGTGCTTATGAACCGAAATATTAACATTTGAACACAAAATTTTCAGACTGTCCTATAGCTATGAAATCCACTGTATAATAATAAAAAAAAAGTCAAAGTAATTTACTCTTCATCTTGTTTTCATCGAGCGGGTTCAGCACTTTGCAAAAGTTTTATTGGTTTTCTCTTTCGGACCGAGCTTTTGTTATTGTTGTCCACCAAGGTCAGTTCAAAAGCAATCAGCATACAAATGCTTTTGAAAGGACACTGCGGAGAAAGCATAAAATCCAAAAAAAAAAAGAGTGAATAGAATAAGCAATTGAGACCGAATCAGGCGTCAGTTTCAATGCCTTAGGTACGAGCCAAGTTTCTCCTAAAAGTGCGCAACATTTTACATTTTTTCAATTTCATTTTGCACCTTTGAGGTTTTCAGACCCTGGAAAGTGTATTTATAAGAGTTCTTTTTACTTTCGAGATGTATTGCAAAACAAAAGACTATCTAGCAAGGACAATGCGGGCCTTTAGGCATTGAAAGCTGCCTCTGCCACAGAATGCTTGAATGAGTGACGTCATAGTGCACGTTGCTTGTGCAAGGGCGTGTAGTTGAGCCTAGAGGAAGTTGCTCTCTCTTGATGAGCGGATGAATGGCAAGGTCATTGCAGCATCAACACAAAAGTCAGTAAATGAAAAATGACAAAGCAACCATCTGAGCGCGAAAATATTGAAAAATGCTAAATATAAAAAATAACTAGAATAATAATAATAATAAGTAGATGGAAACAATATATATTATATAAACAATAACAGCGCACATTTTATATAAACTGAGCTGTAGGGTAATAGGATGCTTTAGAGAGCAGCGCTATATTAAAAATCAAGTGCAACGGGCGTATACGCAATGTATTTGCACTAACAAGTCGCTCTAGGTGAAGTTGAATACATGTTTTGAACAGGATATGCCACTGCTTTAAAGGACGATACAGCTAGCTAAAAGCAAAACAACTTTAACCAGAGCTTGCTAGCTTGTTAGCTAACTTTACCAGACAGCTTTTGGAATAGTTTGTAAAGTTGAATAGGGACATAGGATGTGTGCAATTTAGGATGCTGCTAAAATAAAAAAAGGCAGCCAGTGTTGCAAAAGGATTAGGTAAAATGAAGTGGGTTCGGCTTAACAACTTTAAAATGAGCAAATGGTGTTGAAATCACCTTCAAGGTAGCTTTGAATAGATACAAATTTAGTTATGGTCAATAGTAGTTGCATCTAACAAACTTATGTGCTTTATTTATTTCTGTGTAATTGTAGAAGTTGAAGAGTAACATTTTGCCATCACATTCCGGTAACCTTGAGCAATTAGCAAGCTGATAGTTCCAGATAACCTCTTAAGAGCTATTCAACTTTGGCAATGCCATTTTTAATGCCCCGTTCAACACCATCATCATAAGTCACATAAAACCGACCATTACATCCCATTAAAAGCTACATTAACAACCTGACTAACAAGTTTACTTTGGGCCATTTATCTACACAGAGCACGCAGGCTAGCCAGAATACTGGACAGGAATTCCTGTGTAGCAATCAAGCTGACAGATGGCAATGTTTTTACCGCTTCTGTTTCATTTCCTTATTTATTCAACAAGTTCCTGTGTGTCAAGACACACTTAAATATAGAAATACGCCCCATATTTGGGCCAAGCCAAGAACATAGCACATTCCTAGCCAAGAACTCAAGGATGCGAAGCATTTATAATCACTTTTTTTTGGCAATTTCCAAGCCCAATGGCTAAAACTGTGTAAATGTGAGATTGTAGATGGGATGTATGTAGCACATCGATTTGTTACCCATTTGTTGCATACTTCAAGGACACGCAACCCAGAGTTTTCCCTAGGCAGCTATGCTCCTTTTATCACATATTATTTAGGTCACTACATAAAATATTTGTATTTTGGTCTGTGAACAGGTTAATCACTATGTGTGGTAGTCAGTTAAGGCTTGTTAGAATGTTTGCACTCTTTGAATTCCTTTTTTTCAGGCTTAAAGGTAAAAAAATTCTCGATAAAATCGATGAAAGCAGCTGCCTTAACTTTGATGGTATTTGCAAATGTGGCTTAAAGGAGTGTAAGAGAGAATGGCTTATATATGATTTTGCTTATATCCTGTTGGAGCATAGGGCGTCAAAGATTGTATGGTACATGGTATGAACTCATTTCATATTTATTAAATTTACGTAGTTTGGGGATTTTCCTTTGTTTGCTTTTGTTGCGCTCGTGCCAGTGGAAAATTTAAAAAGAAAAACATTCCAACAACATTTCACTTTATTTATTGCAAATACGAGAAGTGCAACGAGGCAAAGCAAAAGTATGCAAAAAATTTTAGGAATTTAGCCAATACTATGCTGAACTTCAAAGGAAAACAAAATAAACTAGGGGGTTCTGTTTCCTGATTGCTTTACTCACAAATAACTGCTTATGCTTTTTTTTTATTTTCGATACTGTAATGTGCCCTAAATTTTCCTAATTTCCACAGTGTTGGAAAGTCTAATCGATGTCACGATCATTACTACTCTTCGTCGACTTGAGTTATTTTCCGAAAAGTATAATTTCGATGCTATCTCCAGAAAGTTAAACAAGTTTCTTATTCTAGTACACATGCAGCTACACATTTTTTGTAGTAAGTTCATTTAGTTCGGTTCAAAGAATAGGAAGTTAAGTTATATTAAGTTATAACGGTAGCTGGCTTAAAAAGTTCCTTCTCCGGGTAAGTATCCATAAAGGGAATCCCATCCTATTACTGCGATAGGTAATTGTGAAATAATTTTCTCATTGGCATACAAATATCCTCCTTAACCGGGAGAAGGATAATGGTCGTGCCATATCTGACTAATTCGTCTGCTATTTCGTTGCCTAAAGAAGGCTTATACTAACTGCTCTGCCATCTTCTGAATAGGTTTCTGACAGTTAAAAAGTTGGAAGATAATGATCGTAGTGACTTTTGGTTCGCTTATGGCGAGGATCTCTGTCTGTAAAACGCTGCAGTGGTCCGGAAGTCGAAAAGACTGGCAACTGGTTTAGTTGCTCCGAGAAGACCCTGCCCAACCTGGTTGTTGAGATTGAAAATTGTGCGGTCGCTTTGACCTGGTTGGCTTTCCACCCACGGTTTCCTAGAGAGGATGATGGTGGTAAATAAAGTTAATGACAATAATCTGTGACTGATGCCGTTGTGTGTTTTTTTTAAATAGACGAGCTGCCATTAAAAGGATACGAGTTATTTTAGTGATGTTATTAAGCGCTTCACTAGAAGTAGTTCTTAGCGCACCTGTGATGCACAGTTGTGTCTTCTTTGTACCTTGTACCATGTCTGGCGCCCAGATGGATCCCCCATATAAAAGTATATGGCTGTGTAAGCCCTAACTACTTGAGGGGACACATCCCATTTGAATCCTACTGTCCTCATGCAAAGAGTGCTGTTTCTTATGTAGTAAAAGCACCAAGTATCTTGCACTGTTACTGAAAAATAATCGATTTTTGTGGGGTGGAAAGATTTTGGATCTTATATCTTCTCTAGTAGAAGATAAGTTAATTTTTTTTAGAGTTAAAGTGAAAACGTTCTACCTATACCTATCTCGATCGGGTGGCGACATAAATCGACAAACCCCATGCGTAAGCGCGTAAGAGGCGAATGAGCGCTATCGAGATTTGTAAGAGTGCAGGGTATATTAAAGAAGGATAAGACAGTATTGCACTAGATACGCAACAAGTTGAATTGCTTTTACTACAATGTCTAAAGCATAAAGTCAAAGCAGCTTCTTCAGCTGTTTTTCACTTGACTTCTAATGCACTCGAAGGAAATGAGATTACCCTTGTTTGCTTATACATATGGAGCATCAGAAGCTGAAGACAAAGGCAAAACCCAGAGTGCAATGGAAGCAAAGAATCAACCGACTAGCTGATGGAGTGTCTAACCTGTGAGCTAGTCTCAGTTGTTGTTTTTTGGTTTAAAATGCGTGGCTGGAGCTATAGCCATGTCTTGCCAAGTATTACATATAAAAATATTTTTATTCTTTTGTTTGCTGCTGGGTATATTTTAGAGATTTCAAGTTGAACCAAAGCAGCAATGAAGCTGTTACGTAACGCTTTAAAAAATGTTACTTAGAGATAACTTATTGCAGCCAAAAAATTAGGATTTAAAGTTTATATGGTTTGAGTAAGCTATAAACTTTTATTCCGAAAGCCGACCAGTAGAATATTTTCCGACTATTTTGGTTTTCTATGTATAGCAAACAGGAGGACCAATTATATTCAGGCATAAAGTCTGCATTCCGTGTAAGCTGTGGGTGGTAGACCAATATAGGTTAGGTAGGTTAGGTTAGGGCGGCAGTTGGGACCAACATCCCAACTCACTTAGGCCAAGGATAGGCCCCTTGTGGTACCGCTAGTGAGCCAGTTCACCACATTTCCCCACTTGTTGGGTCCCCTACGAAGGTTGAGGAAGCCATCCGGCTGCCTGAATGAACCTTAAAAGGCATTTTGGACTCTGTTCAGAGAGCTGAGATAGGTCGTCTAGAAAATGTGACTGTAGGAACCTAAATCTTTTTCTGCCCAGTCCTGGGCAGTGACAGAAAAAGTGTTCCACCGTCTCTAGCTCCTCTTCATCGCCACAGCTTCTACAGAAGTCGTGATGGGGAGCATTCAAACGGGATGCGTGGTTTCCTACCAACCAGTGTCCCGTGATGGCACGAATGACAGATGAGCACTGAGCTCTATTTAGACAGCAAAGTTTTTTGGTTCTTTTACTGCAGTATGTCGGCCAGGTTTGCCGCGAGATTCTACACGTGTTCGATGTCCGATTCCACGTTTTATTTGCACAGAGAGCGAAAAAGTTTCGTATTCTCAGTTTACAGCTGGCCATGGGTATACCCAGGCCCTCCTTATCTTGAAGGAGGATGCTGGTAGTTCCTTTCCTAGCCAGTTCATCCGCAATGCAGTTTCCCTCAAAGTCCCTGTGTCCTGGGACCCATATCAGGTGAATTGAAAGCTGCTCAGCCATCTCCCCTAGAGATAAGCGGCAGTCATTCACTGACTTCATACACGAAGTCATCGAGACTAGAGACTTAATAGCCGCTTGGCTGTCCGAATATATACAGATATTTTTATCTTGAATTTGTAGGTTTTTTATTGTTGTTAAAGCCTCCCGGATTGCTGTGACCTCTGCCTGAAAGACACTGCAGTGGTCCGGGAGCCTAAAAGCAATTCTAATGTCGAAATCCTCGACGTAGACCCCTCCCCCTACACGGTCGTCTAGCTTGGAACCGTCCGTGTATACCTTTATCGAGCCTGCTGGGCCTGGTACCCCAGTATTCCACTCCTCTCTGGTTGGAATATAGGCTCTGAAATTGGTTGTGACATGTTCCTGCGGTATGCAGTAGTCTGTGCTTTCGGGAATAAGTGGGTTCCCTTTAAGAATCTTTGCATGACCAAAATCTTGATCATTCCATTTCTTTGCCTCTCTCATGCGTAAAGCTGATAAAGTGGCTTGTTGTCTCCCTACCTTGTTCAGTGGTAGGAGATTTAAAATAGCATCTAAGGCTTCATTTGGTGTTGAGCGTAGAGCACCACTAATTGTAAGTTCGGCTGTTCGCTGAACCTTACTTAACTTTTGAGGTTCGTCCCCTTGTCTAGAGTAGGCCACCAGATCGAGACTCCATACATGAGTATGGGTCTAACAATGGCATTATACAGCCAGTGGACTATGTTTGGGCACATTCCCCATTTAAGTCCAATGGCTTTCTTGCAAGTGTATAAGGCGATTGTGGCCTTTTTTCTTCGATCCTCTGTGTTTAGGTTCCAGTCTAGTTTACTGTCTAGTAGTAACCCGAGGTATCTGGCTGAGTCGCTAAATGGTAAGGTCGTACCGTTTAGCTTTGGATTTATGAGGGGAGGAATTTTGTACTTCCTGGTGAAGAGCATTAGCTTTGTCTTATTTGGGTTTACCCCCAATCCACTAGCCGTGGCCCATTCTGAGAGCGTGCGCAATGAGTAGGTCATACGCTCCCAGAGAGTTTGTGGGTATCTGCCCGAGAAGGAAACTGCTACGTCATCAGCGTATGCAGTTATTTTGCATCCACCCTTGTCTAGGGTACGCAGGAGTCCATTTATGGCGACATTCCAAAGGAAGGGAGACAGGACTTCGCCTTGGCTTAGGCGAAGTAGTAGAGCAGCTGATGCTGCTGTGGAGTGGTGGAGATTAATCTGAAGAAGTCTTAACGACATCTTCTCGATTAACCTCCACCACCGTAGACCAATATAACAAAAGTCGTTTTTCACAATTTCGATCTTTATCTTATTCTCGCAGCTCCATAGAGTGGAACAGAAAACTGGTCTGTATTAACTTCCTCTATTTTAAATCGGCTTGTGCATCAAAATAAGTCCAATTTGGACTTAAAAGTAACAATAGACAAGAAAGAGTGAAACAGCATTATCTTGGCTGGCAAAATTCGTCTATGGATTTGCTTTCAATGTGAATCGGCACCCATTCCAGGGTCTTAACAGACTATGGAGTCGTAAGCTAGCTAGCTCTTTGCAATACTAAAGGAACTAAAGCTCCTACACATGTTAATGAAGAATTCTGCTTCAAACGAAAGGACAAGCTGATATAGCCATAGAAAGTACAATGTGTTGGAGTCTATAAAAAGGACTATAACAAGAGGAGAGGAAAGACAGGAAACATTAACGAAAATATATAAAACATATAGAAGGAGTCGTCGGAGACACCCCAAAGTTACCTAAAATATGATCAGGGTGGTTAGAGAAATCGATATCAAGTCCGTGTGTCCGTCTGTCCGTTTGAACGCCTAGATCTCAGATGCCATTTTTTTGATATCGTGGTTAAATTATATAGCTCCCATAGGAGTGCTTCAGATCACCCCAAAAAAAATAAAAGTTTTAGATGAATAATTTGTTTGTTTATGAAGATATCGTAAATTTGGTACTCCAAAGTTTTTTATAGTTCCCAAGCATTGTACTAAATTTGATCAAAATCGGTTGACTATATCATATAGCTCCCATAGGAACGATCGGTCCAAAAAAAATTATTGCTCAAAAAATTCTTCTGTTTTTGGTTTATTATGAAGGAACCTAATTTGGCAATAAAATGTCTCTGATGTTTTTAAGCAATAATACTGCGTCCAAAAACTAGCAGGAATTTTTTTTATTTATTTATTTATTTAATAATGTTAAGTACATTTAAAAAACTAACTTAACAGGCACTTTTGCTTGTAAGTAATATCTTTTTCGGATCCAATGCACTCTGTCTATCGGAAAGTTTATATAAGACTTTGTACCTTAAGAACCTACTACTACAAAATTAGGCTCTATTTATACCCTGTACCGTATGGTACCAAGGGTATATTAAGTTTGTGCAAGCCGAAAATGTATGTAACATATAGAAGGAGACGTCGGAGACACCCCAAAGTTACCTAAAATATGATCAGGGTGAATAGAGAAGTCGATATACCCATGTCCGTCTGTCCGTCTGTCCGTCCGTCCGTCTGTCCGTCCGTCCGTCCATGTGAACGCCTAGATCTCAGAGATGGTAAGAGCTAGAGTTACCAAACTTTCACATTAGATCCCATATTATTCCATAGGAGGCAAGTTTATTTTATTTTTTTGATATCGGGGATAAATTATATAGCTCCCATGGGGGTGTTTAAGACGACCTCGACAAAAAAAAGCGTTTTAGATGAATAATTCGTTTGTTTATGAAGATATCGTAACCAAATTTGGTATTCGAAAGTTTTTTATAGTTCCCAATCACTTTACCAAATTTGATCAAAATTGGTTCACTATATCATATAGCTCCCATAGGACCGATCGGCCAAAATAACTTTTTTAAAGAAAAATTCGCTATATTTCGTTTTTTAATAAAGATATCCTAACCAGATTTTTTTAGACCACTTAAGCAATGTGCCAAATTTGAACAAAATCGGTTGACTATATCATATAGCTCCCATAGGTCCGATCTTCCAAAAAATCGATTTTTTAACAAAATTTGTTGTGTTTCGTTTGTTTGTTAAGATATTGGGACCAAATTTGACATTCGTGAGAATTTTATAGTTCCTAAGCACTGTACCAAATTTAATCCAAATCGTTTGACTAGATCATATAGCTCCCATAGGACCAATCGGTCCAAAAACACATTTTTTATACAAAATTCGATGTGTTTTGTTTGTTTGTATAGATATTTGAAATAAATTTGGCATTCATATCTTTTTTAAGGTATTTAAGCACTGTATCAAATTTTATTGAAATCGGTTGACTATATCATATAGCTCCCATAGGAACGATCGGTCAAAAAAAAATTTTTGCTTAAAAATTCTTCTGTTTTTGGTTTTTTGTGAAGAAATCGGACTTTATTACAAGCTAGTGGTACAGGGTATCCTAAAGTCGTCCGCGCCCGACTTTATGTCCGCCATTTTTTTGTCTAAAAAATTTGCATGAATTTAAATTTTGCGACCTTTGGGCCAATTAGCATGGGCATCCCTTTATCCCAGTCAACGTATTCTCTAACTCGTTGTTTGACTGTAATTACGCATACAGATTTCCAGGAAAAAAATGTCCTAAGAGGATACCACTATGTCTTACACAGACTTCCTTAAAGTTTTGCATACTTTGACTTCAACAAACTTTTTGTGCAAGATTTAAATTGTCAATTTCGGAGCCTACCAATATTTTTGACATCTTACTTAGTAGACTCTGCTTTTTATTTAAAGCAATAATAAATGATATACATTAATTTTTTTAAAATCAGAGCAAAACAGTTCCTTAACATATTAAGACGTAATATAAAATAAACTAAAATTGTTTAAATAAACTTCTAGTCAAAAAGAATAGAAATGAATTGGTTTAGCGAAAATTTTTCCAACCTCAGTGTCGCATAGCTATTTGGAGCTTCACAGATGGACAGCAACGCAGGTAAGACGAAATCATTAGAGTCTATAAAAGAAGGTTGAGATCTACTGAAAATGCTTCAACAGATATCCATAATAATTCAACGGCTGCGCCTCATGGGATCATGGAAATGCACAATCCAGCTGCAGCAAGTGACTCCAATCCGGATGTATGGCTCCCGAAGCCGACCAAATCCCTTGCAAAGGTCATGTCGGCCATTAGTAATCATTAAATGATCTTACTATTGGATGGTTACGCAATGCGCAATTATGTTACTAGTGTCTCACCGAAAGAGAAAGCACAGGTTCAAGGCATCAAGTGTCGTTGCGATCCAGGTTCGATTAAATCCCGACCAGCACTGCACCTCTAAATACTGACTCAACTATGAAAAGCCGCGATGGAGACGAAAGTCCAGACTAAAAGTGGACTACTTTGGGTAGTGCACTACTCGATAATTTAGACTTTGATATTTGAAACTATCGATACTATTGTAGTATTATCGACTTAAAAGAAATATGACACTTAAAAAAGGGTCATTAAACAAAATCATCCTTCAAGAAGCTTCGCTTTGAGCCAGAAGACCAACATATTCTTCAGTCTGTCGAAACTATTCTATTCACTAATTTCACATATAGAACAAATGACAGGAGTGGCTAAATATTTTTTGACTAAGGTTTGTAGTCCAACAAAGTCGGATGCCGGTAGGTAGAATAGTTTTTTTTGTGTACAATATTTCACTATATACGATAGTACTATCGATATTGGCACAATCTCTAGTATCCCTCCTCCATAATGCATATGCCAACATCCAATCCAAAGCATAACACCTTTGGGTTGTGAGTTCTTTTTTTTGTTGATTGGAAAGGAGTTACATCAAACAATTAAACTAAAACTATTGAAGGATTTGAAGACTTTCCATGAAAGATAAAAAGAACTGGAAAATAGAAAAGTATTTTTTGTTTTCTACAAAAATTAGTTTGTTAAGCACAGATTCCATTCTGCGAGCATCTCAAACTCTTCTGCAAAGCGATAGTAACTATACAACCAATTAATAAGGATAATGCTCACGATAACTTCATATACTATGGTGTCCAAAAACTAGTCGGAATTTTTTTATAAGTCGAAAAATCTTTACTTATTCTTTCAAATCAATTTCGTCCCCCTCAAAATACATAGTCCCCTCCCGATTTAATACACTTATGCCACCGTTTTTTCTAGTCCTCGAAGCATGCCAAAAATTCTTCTTCCGGTATAGCCTTCAGAGCGCGCGCAGATTCACGTTTACTGTCTTCAATCCACTCAAAACGATTTCTTCGGAGTGGTCATTTGAATTTTGGAAATAGCCAGAAGTCACACGGAGCCAAATCAGGTGAATTAGGTGGTTGCAGAACAATATTGGTTGCAATTTTGCCGAAAAATTCACGAAGAATCAATGGTTTTTCGAGAATATTCAGCATTTTTGGTACCAATCGAGACTTGTAACGTTTAAGGCCCATAACATCTTTCTAAATGGTATTAATTGGTCCTATTGGTACGCCAATTTCATCAGCAATCTCTCTTATAGTTAATCGACGGTTTGTAAGCACTAATTCTTTTTTGGATGCGAGCATCTTCAGTTGAGGTCGATGCTCGACCATCGCACTATTCGTCTTCAACGCGTTCTCTACCTTCTTTGAACAATTTATACCTAATCATGTGTTATTGATTTTGGCAGAGCTCGGTCCCCAAATCCAAATTAATTAGTCGTAATTGATTCTCGGAATTTTCCATTGCTGTAATACAAACTCTGGATACTTGAAAGTTGTTTTCTACTTTTTAGTGCGATTTGCTATTAAAGGGTGTGATATTTTTTTTTATATAATCTTTATCAATATTTTAGTTCTTTAAAATGATATATTTTAAAAACATTAAAGAAAAAAGTTTGTTTTTAAATGAAATGCATAACAAGATGTGCTTTAGCAATTGAGTACAAAACAATTTAAAGATCTGTTCTTTGAATCGACGAACAACTGAATAACTATATGTAAAAAAAAGTTTGTTTTAAGTTCAATTTTTATTTTGTTGATAATGACACAAGGTCAAATTTTTCTTGATACAAAAACTTATCACATGCATGACACTTTCGCACTTTGCCACTTTCTTGTTGCCTGTTGTTTGTGGCCAAAAGAACTTTTGGCTACTTGGCCAGTAAGCCTTTTTGGCTGTCAACAGAGGTACATTAATGTTGACGCTAAGTTGGCATTGGCAACTAAAAGCAGATACGACCCAAATCGGCTTATTTGTTCACTTATTTTATCAGCTGGCCAGTTAGGAATATTGGCCATTAGGCCATTATGTTGGGTTCACAACATGTCAACGATTTGTTTGGCATTGAATCCGATAATGTTCCAATCACATTGACAAAAAAAATACGGAAAGTGAACGTCCGACTTGACTTATACTCAGATATCCTCTACTGTTGCATTAATAGAAAAAATTTAATATCTATTGATTAAGTACAAAACTAGTTAAAAAAATGGCGTACGTATCGTCGGGCGCGGACGACTTTAGGATACCCTGTACCACTAACTTGTAATAAAGTCCGATTTCTTCACAAAAAAATAAAAACAGAAGAAGCTATATGATATAGTCAACTGATTTCAATAAAATTTGACACAGTGCTTAAATACCTTAAAAAAGATCTGAATGCCAAATTTATTTCAAATATCTTTACAAACAAACAAAACACATCGAATTTTGTATAAAAAAGGTGTTTTTGGACCGATCGGTCCTATGGGAGCTATATGATATAGTCAACCGATTTCGATCAAATTTGGTACAGTGATTGGGAGCTATAAAAAACTTTCGAATACCAAATTTGGTTACGATATCTTCAATTATTCATCTAAATCGCATTTTTTTTGGCGAGGTCATCTCAAACACCCCCATTGGAGCTATATAATTTATCCCCGATATCAAAAAAATAAAATAAACTTGTCTCCTATGGATTAATATGGGATCTAATGTGAAAGTTTGGTAACTCTAGCTCTTACCATCTCTGTGATCTAGGCGTTCACACGGACGGACGGACGGACGGAAAGAGGGACAGACGGACGGACAGACGGACATGGGTATATCGACTTCTCTATTCACCCTGATCATATTTTAGATAACTTTGGGGTGTCTCCGACGTCTCCTTCTATATGTTACATACATTTTCGGCTTGCACAAACTTAATATACCCTTGGTACCATACGATACAGGGTATACAAATTATTTTAAAAATTTATACAGAACTTACATATTTCAAAGAGAATTCGATAAACTTTTAGAATGCTGTCTATCATAAAATTATTGATATTTATTTAGCACTCTTGACACATCTATGCTCTACTTAAAAGAAAGTAAATAAATCATTATCCCCATATTTATACCCTATACTTATAAGTACGAAGCGTATACTAGATTTGTAGAATGTATGTAATGGATAGAAAAAGGCGTGGCAGACCTCAAGTGCTTTATACAAAATGTTTATCATAACCGCGGGTAGCGATTGAGCCATATCCGCCCGTCCGTCTGTATGGACATCTAGATCTCGGAGATTCTAAGAGCTAGAGATACGAAACTATACCACCTGACGTGCATATTTTCGGAGAAGATGGAGTTTGTTGAATCCTGTCAATATCTTCACCCGTTCCCACCCAGTCGTTTTTGTCAAACTGTTTAATATTTTTAACTGAAAATTTATGCGATGAGTCATGAACTCTTGCATCCGAATATTAAAAATGAACAAAATTGGACAAGTACAAGAAAAGTTATATATTTGACTCTTGGTAATTATGGTAATAAGCGACATAGAATCACAATTTTTGTTAAGCTGCTTTATGTGGCTCTAATGAACAAATCCACATCCAAATTTGATTGATGTGGAACCCCCGCCGTCAGTTATCGATTAACTGTGTTTTTTCCAACATATCTACTTGATATTTACCATATTAAAATGATTTTTACGTTACTCTCGATATTCAACAAAATCGGTACAAGTTTGCAGAAATTTTATGTATGAATATAGTTTTGTCCCAAAAAAAACAATGTTCCAATTTATATTATATTTTTTAATATTCTTTTGAATTTTTATGTTTCGAGACTTACAATATAAGTCCTTAAATTATTGACTTTATGAAGATCTTCTTCAATTTGGAAAACAAAATTTTGATGATTTTGGATTATTCAACAGATCATTGCTTCCATGCATGTCTGCCATAAAGTAAATGAATTTATTGGGTCACGAAATATTGCGAGATTTTTATACCCTGTACCGTATGGTACCAAGGGTATATTAAGTTTGTGCAAGCCGAAAATGTATTGCCCACCTCGGTTTTCCATAACTGAGAGCCAGTTCATAAACTTCTACAACTCACTGGGTACGCGTTTTCTAGCAGGAGGAGACTACAACGCCAAGCATACACACTGGGGATCTCGGCTAGTGAACCCTAAAGGGAAACAGTTGTATAACGCAATCATCAAGCCGAGCAACAAACTGGATTATGTCTCTCCGGGTTGGCCTACATATTGGCCAACAGACCCAAGAAAGCTGCCAGATCTAATCGACTTTGCAGTGTCGAAAAATGTGCCACGAAATCTGGTAAATGCAAAATCACTTATGGATCTATCATCGGACCACTCACCTGTACTCCTAAACCTTCAACAACACCCGCTTTACATCGAGCACCCTACTAGGCTTACGACGTACAGAACCAACTGGCTAAAATATAAAAAATATGTAAGTTCACATATTGAGCTAAGTCCACGGCTCAACGTCGAAGCCGATATTGACAGCACATTAGAAGCACTGGAGGCCACATTGGTTGCAGCGGCACGTATATCAACACCGAAGCAGACACCTGCAAAATTCACCCATATAACAACAAGCTTATATATTGAACAGCTTGTTACTGCTAAGCGACAGCTACGACGTGAGTGGCAGGCACACAGATCGCCATCTGCTAAGCAAAAACTTAAAGAAGCTACACGCAAACTCACCAGGGCGCTGAAGCTCGAAAAAGAGCATTCCCAACTCCGGTACATCGAGAAATTGTCGCCAACGAGTAACAAATACCCACTATGGAGGGCACACTCAAACCTAAGCACTCCAACCGAGATAGTTATGCCAATAAGAAACCCTTCAGGCCAGTGGGCACGTAATGATGAAGACAGGTCGAGCACTTTCGCCGCCCACCTACAAAATGTGTTCCAGCCAAATCCGGCGACTAACTCATTCGTACTACCGCCTATACCAAGTGGCGCCCTAACACGCACTGAACCACTGAAATTTCGACCAAACGAAATCGCTGTACTCATCAAAAAGCAAATCAAGCCCAAGAAATCTCCAGGCTGCGACCAAATAACTCCAAAAATGATCATCGAACTCCCTTATTGTGCTATCTGCGTCGTTTGCCGACTTTTCAACGCAATTACTACATTTGGCTACTTCCCAAAGAAATGGAAAAAGTCTATAATCGTAATGATACCGAAGCCAGGTAAAGACAAGTCGCAGCCATCATCGTACAGGCCAATAAGTTTGCTATCGTGCATGTCAAAATTATTTGAAAAGCTGCTTTTGATGCGCATCGCACCTCATTTGAGGGCTCACAACATAATTCCAGCTCATCAATTTGGTTTTCGAGAAAGCCACGGAACTATCGAGCAGGTAAACCGCATAACGTCAGAGATCCGTACTGCGTTTGAACGTCGGGAATATTGCACGGCAATATTCCTCGATGTTGCCCAAGCATTTGACCGAGTTTGGCTTGACGGCCTCATGTACAAAATCAAACTATTGCTCCCTAGGAATACCCACAAGATTCTTGAGTCATACCTATACAACAGAGTATTCTCAGTGAGATGCAACGCTACCACGTCGGACGATTATGCCATAAAAGCGGGAGTGCCACAAGGCAGCGTGCTCGGACCAACATTATATGTCTTATACACTGCAGACATCCCAACAAGCCAGCGATTGACAACCTCCACATTTGCCGATGATACTGCGATTCTTAGTCGCTCCAAATGCCCATTGCAAGCAACCTCAAATCTTTCTGTTAATCTGGAGGCCATAGAGAAATGGCTATCAGATTGGCGTATCGGAATAAATGAACAAAAATGCAAACAAGTAACGTTTACTCTAAACAGACGAACTTGCCCGCCGTTGGTACTGAACAACACGCAAATTCCACAAGCTGATGAAGTAACTTATCTTGGCATCCACCTCGATAGGCGACTTACTTGGCGAAAGCATATTGAGGCCAAGAAAGTTCATTTAAAACTAAAAGCTAGCAGTCTCCATTGGCTATTATGTATTCGATCTCCCCTTTGTGTGGACTATAAGGTCTTACTCTACAACTCAACTATAAAGCCAATCTGGACCTATGGCTCCCAGCTATGGGGAAACGCAAGCAGCAGCAACATAGATATTATACAGCGAGCTCAATCCAAGATCTTGAGAACTATCACTGGGGCACCATGGTATATTCGAAACGAGCACATCCACAAAGATCTTAATATTCTATCCGTTAAAAATGAAATAGCGCAGCAAAAAGCGAACTACAACATTAAGCTCTCGACGCACCCAAACTATCTAGCAAGAAGCTTAACCAGAGTTAGTAGCCGAACCCGACTCAGGCGAAATGATCTTCCAACCCAGCAATAAATCCTCAGGGCCCTGCAAACCAAATACAGTCACACCAGACTGTTAGTTAAGTAATTATAATAAGATTTGAACACTTATTGTTAGTCTCTATTCGAGAAGATTCAATAAATAAAGTAGATATGTAAAAAAAAAAAAAAAAAAAAAAAAGAAAATGTATGAAACATATAGAAGGAGACGTCGGAGACACCCCAAAGTTACCTAAAATATGATCAGGGTGAATAGAGAAGTCGATATACTCATGTCCGTCTGTCCGTCTGTCCGTCCGTCCGTCCGTCCGTGGGAACGCCTAGATCTCAGAGTTACCAAACTTTCACATTAGATCCCATGTTATTCCATAGGAGGCAAGTTTATTTTATTTTTTTGATATCGGGGATAACTTATATAGCTCCCATGGGGGTGTTTGAGACGACCTCGACAAAAAAAAACGTTTTAGATGAATAATTCGTTTGTTTATGAAGATATCGTAACCAAATTTGGTATTCGAAAGTTTTTTATAGTTCCCAATCACTGTACCAAATTTGATCGAAATCGGTTGTCTATATCATATAGCTCCCATAGGACCGATCGGCCAAAATAACTTTTTTAAAGAAAAATTCGCTATATTTCGTTTTTTAATAAAGATATCGTAACCAGATTTGGTGTTTGGAAATTTTTTAGACCACTTAAGCAATGTGCCAAATTTGAACAAAATCGGTTGACTATATCATATAGCTCCCATAGGTCCGATCTTCCAAAAAATCGATTTTTTAACAAAATTTGTTGTGTTTCGTTTGTTTGTTAAGATATTGGGACCAAATTTGACATTCGTGAGTATTTTATAGTTCCTAAGCACTGTACTAAATTTAATCCAAATCGTTTTACTAGATCATATAGCTCCCATAAGACCAATCGATCCAATAACACGTTTTTTACACAAAATTCGATGTGTTTTGTTTGTTTGTAAAGATATTTGAAATAAATTTGGCATTCATATCTTTTTTTAAGGTATTTAAGCACTGTGTCAAATTTTATTGAAATCTGTTGACTATATCATATAGCTCCCATAGGAACGATCGGTCAAAAAAAAAATTTTTGCTTAAAAATTCTTCGTTTTTGGTTTTTGTGAAGAAATCGGACTTTATTACAAGCTAGTGGTACAGGGTATCCTAAAGTCGTCCGCGCCAGACTTTACGTCCGCCATTTTTCTAAACATCAAAAGTTCGAAATCTAAATCCAATTGAAAATCTTAGGTGAATGCTTGCTCAGAAGTTGTACAAAAATGAAAGGCAATTCTCTACCCTAAAGGATGTAAAGGATACTATAATGGCTTATTAAATCAAAATAGATAAATAAATCAATTTTACTTAACTTTATATCGTGCACCTTAAACGGCAGATCTTTTTTGTCATTTAAGTCTACTTATTATAATATTGAGTTTACATGAATTTATTTTATCTCGTGATTGCCCATCGTTAGCAGTTAAGACCTTTAGTATTACTATAATATAGACAATACATAATGTACTTAAAAAAAAAAAATATATGGAGTATTTTATTGCTAAGTTTAGTCAAATAAAATTTTTTAAGTCTGGTAAGAATCAAAAAAAAAAAAATATTTTGAGGTATTCACATTTGTGTTCCGGTTCCAGCCATTCTTGTAGCCTACTTTTCGTTGTGGTGGAATATTTTCCAACATTTTTAATTTGATCAGGAGCCTAACTTTATATTAAAACGTTTTTATAAAGTATAGTAACATTTCCGTTTTTCTTATATTTTAAAAAGTAAAAAAAAATATATCGACTGCTCTCACACAGCCAATGTCTACATTTTTCGAACTGTTAACCGTCTTAGTGTCCGAATATCCTTAAGGGACTGTATTTATTCTGGTACAAATATTTTTCCATGTTTCATTTAACTTGGCTTAAATAAAAATTTTTTTTTTTAAATTCACAGTTGCAACTTGGCCACAGTATGTGGCATAGTTGGCAAGTTCCGCCGAGATATTCGGCTGATGACGACTTTGCTGCTCTCCACCATTGAGCCTATGTTCTGCCTGTGGCTTTTATCTTTTAATTTGCTTGACTGTAAGTTGGTGATTTGTGTGGTAAATTTTTGGGGCAAGAAGCGATCAACTTTTCCAAGTTACACAAAAATTTGTTCGCTAAGTGTGTTTTGTGATTTATAGCTACAACTGTGGCCAAGTTCTTTACAAAAGTTGCTAATGCGAAGAACTTTTTTAGTTGGTGAGTTAGTTTAAAATATGTATAGTATAATAAATATAGTATGTATTAAACTTTTACAATATGCAGTTAGGAGAGATGCAAATTTTGTCAGTAAATGGAATTACGCACGAAAGTTCATGATAAATTCTAGTTTTTGAATTTGGTGGCACTTGTCTTGACACATATAATTCTGAACAAAATATTAAATTAAAGTACACCTTTTTAAATTTTATAAAAGGTTTAAAAGAAATATTTAAATAGATTGAAGATCTTTTGTGTTATTTTCTAAGACAACACTTAACACTTGCTAAAAGAAAAATAAAAGTCAGAACAATCAAACGGCTATATTAACGAGGTACAGCTCTTAAAGGACAAACAACTATTCCGCTTCCAGAACTCTTCTTTATTTTTCCTGGATTGAGCTAGCAACAACATGACCTAGCTAACGGTGCCGTTGAATTCCTTCGAATGCGGTAGTCTTAGCCAACCTTTGAATCCCTGCAGCAATATTTTGTATTTGGTTTTAAATATGGCATTCTCAAAATCCTGACGTAATGGCCAGTTCTGACGCCGGATTGGGATTCTACGCACCAAATTACTTCGGAAATGACTCTTAGCTTTCCAACAACTGAACCATGTTGACCTGTGTTATGTCAAAGGCTTACTGCAAATGCTAATGACGTCGAAGGGATATATCTCGTAACTTCGAAAAGCCATAACTTTGCGAAAAAATCGTAATTGATCTCTTGAACCCTTAAATTAAAGGGTAAGAGTTGTACTAAATGATGTAACTGGAGAAAAAGACCGCAAAAAATTTTTGCGCCCTGTACATAACCTCAAAAGTAGGAAAAAACGCCGTTTTTGGGTACATAACCTCAAATATCTCAAAATCCTGACGTGATGGGCCAGTTCTGACGCCGGATTCGGATTCTACGCACCAAATTACTTCGGAAATAACCCCTAGCTTTCCAACAACTCACATGACCCCTGTATTTGTAGGCCTGTGTTATTAGTCTTTTCATAGCCAGAAGTTTACTTTTTGCCGTAGCGTGAAGTGGATAATACTTTGACAGAGACTCGAAGAGACATATATATATTAGAGTCAGTGGGCCTCTTAAGCAGAGAGACTGCCAACAATAAAAACATTAACAATCAAGAATTAACGAAACCAGGAGAACTTTAAACACTTCTAATCAACGAATCGCAATTTTGACTCCTCATTACAGTCAAACAAATTCTTTTTCAGCCTTTTTTTTTGGTATTTATAAAAGATCCATTCGTTTTTAAATATGATTAGTTTGTTTTAATTTTTAAAGCGCTTTTAGTGGCACTAACAATTTTTACATCAAGCGGAACTGGCTCAAGTAAAAGAATTACCTACATAAGCTGATGTATCGACAATCCTTCTGAAATCGACTGTGAATTAGAGTGGAAATTTCAATCAAAGCTCTGGCTATCACGCATATTACTCTCATGCTCTTACAAATAGATACATCAATCAACTATTACTGAGCTATTTCAGTAGCTATTGGCTCTCTGGCGCCGACTTCTAACCCTCATGGAACCTTCTTATAGAGCACAGTTGAAGGCTTCAAAATTTGATTTCTTGATGGCCTTGTCTATAAAATCAGAGCCAGGCTAACAAAAGGAGACGATCCTTTTATGACAGCTCGATGAATCTCCGACACATATGTTCGTTTTATAGATCGCTCAGATTTTCAGCATTATAGTCCATCCTGCTGGCCAGCTCACATAGTCGAAATAAAAACTTTGTCCGAAGGGTACATGACGTCTTGGAAACATAACTTTTTTATAACAGGGAAAATGGATAGCCCTGTACCAACTACAATTCACTGGACGTTTGGATACAGCACTGCCATACTCAGTTGCGAAAAGTCCAATGCAAGCAGACGGCCATCTTGAAGATCGCTAAAAGAACATTGTATTTTCATCAACGAGCTAAAATGTAAATATTTATTATAAACGTTTGCCTTAAACAGAACAGAACTGTGCTTCAGACAAACGAACTTACCTACTCAGGTGCCGATTTAAGAAATACAAAATTAACTCTGCATATAAGTAACTTTTTTATTTTGCTACAATTTCCAAACATAGAAATTTTTACCAAACTTCACATTTGTGAACTGGGTTCATTGGTGACCCCTCAGCACATTTGAAGTCGTTAGAAAAATCTTTCATATTTCTTAGAGTACCCAAAACACGAAATTGTGGTGGAGCATGTTGATTCGTTATAATATAATCCTTAAGATTTTTGTTGCTTTTTTTATCACACCACGTTTGAGCAACTGCAATCCAAAACATCTGTTCAGCTGTATAGTTTAGACCCGGCAATGTGGGCTCATTTCCATTCTTGGAAACCCAGCGTTTATAGGCAAAATATGCCTCTTTGATGCCTCCATTATCGGCTATGTTCTCTCCCTGTGTATTGATGCCATTGATGTTTAGGCCGGTAATACTTTCTGTATAATTTCCATATTGTTGAACCATGCACTGAACTTTCTTCAGGTATTCCTTGGCGCTTTCATCCTGCCACCAATTATGCACGTTTGCATTATAATCAAACTGGCTGCCTACATCGTCGAAACCATGAGTCAACTCATGGCCAATTATATGTCCAATGGCGCCATAATTCATATAAAATGGTTGCTGAGCATTGAAAAAGTGACCTTGTAATATACCTGCTGGAATTATTATACTGTTCAGATTAAGGACGTTAAATGCGTTTACATCGGCTATTTCCGTTTGATGTTTCCAATCGGTTTTATTAAACGGTTGGTGCAATATATTATAATCATTGTCTGCACTGAATTTATTGATCTTAAGATGAGATGCAAAAAATTCCTTCTCATTGATGTCCAACTTATCGTAGTAATCAGATAGCTTTTTATTATCCAGCAATTCATCAGGATAACCAACTTGTACATTCATGTGACGAAGTTTCTTTTTGGCTTCTTCTTTTGTCACTTCATCCATCCAAGTTACATTATTAATAAGATCATTGAAGGCACTTTTAATATTATTAATCATATCTAATGCAATCGCTTTAGATTCCTTATTGAAAAAATTTTCTACGTAAAGTAAGCCCACAGCTAATGGAAGCTTCTTAGTAACTGTGTCCACGCATTTCTTCCAACGTGGCATTTGTATTCGAATTCCTTTTTTCTCGATTTCGTATTGTAATTCACGGTTGCGGAAGTCTTTACTCAGATATGGAACAAAAGAAAGATGTATGCGATACATCATATAATTGGCAATTATACGTTTCGGTGTCTTCATTAAGAGAGGTCCCAACTCCTCAAAGAATCTTAGCCCTAGTAAATTAACCAACTCGTCTTCGACTATAGCCATTTCTTCAGGTAGTAAACTGTTTATAAATGACAGCCACTGGATATGAGGATACTTTTGCTGCAGCTGCCAAATAGTATGTATATTGTACAAATTAGATTCATGAGTCAATTCTTCAAGTGGTAAGCTAATGTTGGCTAAAGCGATCTCAAACTCCAGTGATTTAAGTAATTCCTCTTTAGCTTTAGTTTTGTTAGCACCAAATAGCACCGCAATGTCAACAATATACTCATAGTAAGCAGAGACCTCTTTCCGGCTAAGACCTTCCACCAAATACTCTCGGCTGAGTCCAAACTTGGGTTGATTTATGCTTATAATGAGCTTGGAGTTATTTTTATAGTCTGGACTAATGCTTAATTCTAAAATGTTATAGTTGCTCAACTCTGCTCTTTGCTTCTCCCAAGACCAGGTAGCATCCGAGTCCCAGCGGTCTCCCAACAGCATGGGCCACCCACCTAGTGTTTGGATTATCTTGACAATTGGGGTAGTACCCAGACTTTCAATATGTTCTTCATTCATGCACGCCTCATACAAAGTGTATGGTAAGCGATAATGTTTTGGTTCAGTTGCTGAACGCTCAACTTTGATTAGGTGATAAACTTGTTCTTGCACCTTGTCCCTTATCAATGAAAAAATACCTACGCTAGCCTTATCGTCGGGAATCTTGACCTCATCCAGAAAGGTGCCACATGCAAACTGATAAAAGTCATCACATGGATTAACTGTCTGATTCATTTTGCCGAGTACACTTAAAGCAGTTTGTTTGCATTCTTCACTTAAGCATTCATTTTGGGAGAGAGATGTACTTCTTGATAGATCTTCAACCAGTGGGAAAGTGGGAGCTTTCTCATAAAGCGTACCGGCCGCACATATAGACACGATGCTGCTCAGTATAAGTGCCAAAGCCGGATAATTTTTTAACGCTTCTCCTTTTATCCAGCAAGTTTTCGTTGATAAAGCTGTCAGCATATTAACTCGATTTCTAAGATGACTTTACGGAAGCGCAACCGAATAACGACTAAGCACTACAGCTTAATGCTAAGCTTTTTAAATAGAGATAATGCCAATTGAGTATAGAGCAGTATTTGTTGAAAAATCAACATCATTTTATACCCTACCCCAAAGGGGAACATTAAGTCTTTGGAATTGTATGCATAACCACGGAGAATCTTCAAATTTACTTCTATGCCATTTTTAGATCTTTATAAATCTGGACATTATATGAACTATGATAACCAAATTTAAGATTATCAAATACCATTAATTTCATTCAGTCATTTTAAATTTTCAAAGTTGTTTTTTTGTAACGTGTTGTAAGGCATCAGAATGTCGGTGCTACCGACTTAAAAGTTTGCAATATTGTAAGTCATAAAAGTTTGTAAAAATTACATAATAAATTTTGCATTTTATTTCTAGAGACTATCTGTTTACTCTACTAGCAAAATAAGTTGTAGTTTTTGTATGATGGCGTTTTTGGTGTTATTTTGTATAAGTGTCAGAATAGGGAATGCCAATTTTTTGGTCCACCTCTACGATTTAAATGATTTTTAAATATGTGATAGAGCTACTAAACAGGATGCCTTTCTTTGCGAAATAGGGTCATACAGTAGCGCACAGAGGGGGGCAAGTGGGTTTATTTGCCCCGGGCCCCGCGTTCAAGGGGCCACGCTCAAGCTGATGGAAAAAAAAAAAACAACAAACGAGAAAAAAAATTGGTACACGCAGAAAAGTTCCTGAAAATTTAGATTAGATTGGCTAGGATTGACGATGTTCGCCCATTGATTAACAACTATCGAGGTATTGTCGATTCTCTAGAAAAAGTTCTTGAAACGGATTTGTTACTAGAAATTCAGGTAGACGTTGCTACTTCGCTCAAGTGGCTTTTCGACTTCATCCTTTTGACAACCATTGGTACAAAGTCTTGCAATACCTCGACTTCACAAACAAAATTCTACAAAATCCAAAATTGACGATGGAACAAGCAGCTCGCAGTGTTGATCAACTTTTCACTGACGTACGTCGCTTGAGAGACTCAGAGAAAGCCAAAATCGCATTCGAAAGAAAAAACTATTTCATGATGAAGAATCAGGCACACAGCATGTATTTGAGAGCCCTGAGGAACGCTTTAAAGTTCAGGTCTTCTTCCCACCAGTGGATCCCTTGCTCTTCACATCTATCATTAAGCCACTGGGTATTCTGAGTGATCTCGAATACGCTGCACATGAATATGAAAATGCTGGAGCTGATTTTTATGAGCCATCTGATATATGGCGAGAATGAGAATGTTTTGCCACAAGTATGTATCGCATTCAGACTTTTACTTGTTTTGCCACCATATGTTGCTTCCGGAAGAAAAGTCTTCAGCAAGCTAGCTCTAATCAATAAAAAATTGCGGACGTAAAGTCGGACGCGGACGACTTTAGGATACCCTGTACCACTAGCTTGTAATAAAGTCCGATTTCTTCACAAAAAACCAAAAACAGAAGAATTTTTAAGCAAAAATTTTTTTTTGACCGATCGTTCCTATGGGAGCTATATGATATAGTCAACCGATATCAATAAAATTTGACACAGTGCTTAAATACCTTAAAAAAGATATGAATGCTAAATTTATTTCAAATATCTTTACAAACAAACAAAACACATCGAATTTTGTATAAAAAACGAGTTTTTGGACCGATTGGTCCTATGGGAGCTATATGAGCTAGTCAAACGATTTGGATTAAATTTAGAACAGTGCTTAGGAACTATAAAATACTCACGAATGTCAAATTTGGTCCCAATATCTTAACAAACAAACGAAACACAACAAATTTTGTTAAAAAATCGATTTTTTGGAAGATCGGACCTATGGGAGCTATATGATATAGTCAACCGATTTTGTTCAAATTTGGCACATTGCTTAAGTGGTCTAAAAAATTTCCAAACGCCAAATCTGGTTACGATATCTTTATTAAAAAACGAAATATAGCGAACTTTTCTTTAAAAAAGTTATTTTGGCCGATCGGTCCTATGGGAGCTATATGATATAGTCAACCGATTTCGATCAAATTTGGTACAGTGATTGGGAACTATAAAAAACTTTCGAATACCAAATTTGGTTACGAATTATTCATCTAAAACGCTTTTTTTTTGTCGAGGTCGTCTCAAACACCCCCATGGGAGCTATATAATTTATCCCCGATATCAAAAAAATAAAATAAACTTGCCTCCTATGGAATAATATGGGATCTAATGTGAAAGTTTGGTAACTCTAGCTCTTACCATCTCTGAGATCTAGGCGTTCCCACGGACGGACGGACGGACAGACGGACAGACGGACGGACGGACAGACGGACATGGGAATATCGACTTCTCTATTCACCCTGATCATATTTTAGGTAACTTTGGGGTGTCTCCGACGTCTCCTTCTATATGTTACATACATTTTCGGCTTGCACAAACTTAATATACCCTTGGTACCATACGGTACAGGGTATAAAAAGTACGTAAAGTCGGGCGCGAACCACTTTGGGATACCCAGTACCACTATCTTGCGATAAAATCCGGTTCCTTCATAAAAAAACAAAAACATAAGAATTTTTAAGCAAATCATTTTTTTTTTTGAGTATAAGTCCTATGGGAGCTTTATGATATAGTCAAACGATTTTGATCAAATTTGGTACAGTGGAATACCAAATATGTCCGTTCAAACGGACGGACGGACAGATGGACATGGATATATTGACTTCTCTATTCATCCTGATCATATTTTAGGTAACTTTGGGGTCTCTCCGACGTCTCCTTCTATATGTTACATACATTTTCGGCTTGCACAAACTTAATATACCCTTGTACCATACGGTACAGGGTATAATTATATTATTATAAACAATAATAAATTGATATGTTCGTTTTATTCCTATTTCATTTCTAATCCATTTATATGCAAATTTGAAAAAAAAAAAAAGGCCCTACAATATTCTGCCCCGGGCCCCCTTCAGCCACTGTGCGCCCCTGGGGTCATACTAACTTGGCGCTCGTCTCGAGTTTACACAACTTGAAGGACCACTTCAACATCTCTTTGACTTCTTTTACAAACAGCAAAGTCAATCACAAAGTGAATGTCAAAACTTCTTTTAAAATACCCTTTACAGTTTGACGTAATTAAAAAATGATATATTTAACAACTTGCCGTAAACTTGTTTTCAGGCATTTTTATTATTTTAGTTAGTAAAAATTTGCAGTTTCCATAACTTATTTATTTTTTATTTAGCTGTGCTTGTTATTCTGAATCTTGCCGATGTGCGAACTAATAATATTTCTACAAATTTTAATTATCGGAACTAAAATTTGTGATTATATAATTGTTGCTGGAGTGGAAGATCCCTACGCTAGGGGGTTTGGGTGTGAAGACAGTTTATTGTAATACTTGGCGTAGGTTAAACTATTTCATCTTTGACGGGTGGTTCAGATCTCTCTGAATGAGCTATAAGCTCTCAACATCGTTGACTAGGCTCTCTTTCTTGATGTCTATGCTGCTCTTGTTGGTACTGTCCCACATCTGGGAGCTGCAAAGCCAGGTGGTTTTAAAATTGAGCTGTTGAGCAGAACCTTAAGGTTCAGGCTTAGAAGTAATTTTGATGATTTTTTTTAACTGGCCTTTGGCTTAAAGTTTGTTCTTCAGGCCTCGATTTCTCTTATGTGCGACGTCTGTCAAAGTGTATGCCCAGGTAGTATAAGTAACTTCATTTGCTCTCGGAAGTACATTATTTTCAAATAATAAGGGGGGTCTTGCTTATCGCACTCGTTTTCGTAAAATGTAAGCTGATCTCTAATCAGAGCTGCGTTTAGCTTGCATTTTTTAGCGCGAAACCGAAAGATACAAAAACAATTAGCTGCTTATCGCTTCGGGTCACCTAAGATTAGCTCATTGACGCTGATAAATAAATGTAAATAAATGTAATAAATAATCGTATTATTATTGCTGGCATCACAAATAATAAATTTTTTTGGTTAATTTTGAATTAAGAAACACGAAAATGCCAACCATTTTTTTAAGCATCGTTTTTGAAAAACATGTTTCTAGGCACTTGTTTCAGTTATTCGTTAGTATCTTGTGCACAACATTTTGTATCGACATGAAATATGATTAGATCGAAAGGAATTGATGTGCCCTATATATATTATTATTATAATAATAATAGTTATATTGTTGGGGCACTGCGACCCGTAAGATGAATTGTGCTCCCTTCAAGCACTAGACCTCCTAAACTAGCCCAATATTCGTTACAAAATTGTGTATCTGAGCTGGATCTAGGCATTAATATCATGCATCAATATTCTATGGCAAGGGCATCACACACTATATGGTTCAGCTTGGCCGTGGTTTCCTACTCTGCCTGACAGTATAGCAATGTCTTTATATTTGATATCTAGGTTTCCTTCAACCCATCGACCTTTGGCACATATCGCTGCCTGAAATATGAATGTGTATATACCCAAAGGCCTTTTATTCCATTATTGCACTACGACTCCTGCACGAGCGTTAGCCATAGGCGCTCTTTAGCGAACATCCAGGCCTGGATGTCCAAAGCCGCCTGGGCGTGATTGATGTTAACCCGGGCTGACGTAGTGCAACAGTTGTAGGGATTGGCCACCTGACCCGCCGCCTTCCGCCGAGGAGACGTCGGCTATTTCGTCATCCGACTGCTAGAGGAGTACCCACGATGACATCGGCCCCGCATCCATTACACATTCCTCAAGATGTTCAGAAATATGCATTAAAGGGGGTGCCGATGGGGTGCTTGTGGTTACCGGAGTAACCGGCTCGATGGGACTTTGTGTTTCAGGCTGCCCAAGAACCGGTTTGTGGCTACATGGGATTTTCTATCTGCAACAACATAGGATGGGCCTTTTCGTCCGAGTCCGAGCACTGAAACGGTGCTAAGCCGAAAGAACAGCCGATAACCCTGCTTCAAGATAGTCTCCGTCGTCACCTTATCTGTGCCGATCGTCATTAGGACGCCTGGTCCCTGCGTACGAATCGATAACACCTTGCAGAGATCTGTATATAAAACGTTCTGGTTTTTCAGCCGTCGGATGAGGAATTCCTCAGTGTGCGATGGAAATGTCTTGCACTTTTCGAGCCTCTTGGGCAACTCCCTTCCAGTTAGATCTAGGCGCCACATTGAAGAGCCACTAAGCTGGCTCCTCTACTGATGGCTACTAGGCGCAATGCAGCGTTCACACACAGACACAGGCGACAAGTTTATAATTCATTTTTTCAAAAGAAGGAAAATGATATCCCAAGCGAATGCATTAAAATAAGCTCGGTTGAATCTATTTTGAATTCTTGATTGATTTATAATCAGCTTTTGACAAGGGAGTTATTAATGAAATATTGCGTATACGCAGTGATTTCCACTCATTAAGTTGCAATTTTCAATTTTCTGTAGGCATAGATTTTATGACTCTCTGTAATTTAGGCTATTTTCTATTGCATAGAAAATTTTTCCACTTTAATGTTGCGTTTACTAAAAGCTCGCAAATCAAAAGTATCCAAATTATTCTAACAAACACCAACTGCTAAAACGAATCCTTGCCATTTAATTAAATTAATTTATTTTCCTCTATTCTCTGATCTAAGGCTAACAAAGGGAAAGCAATGCAAGCCATTAGCAAAAACAATAAACAAACGAATGTAGTTAAATTTAATTAGCATACGCTGCGTATGCGCAATTTTCAATTTAGTTGCCATTCCCTCATTACTATATATAACTTATTGATTTTTACCAGTTCTTTGTTCTACTAAACTTACATCGGCATCTCGTTTAGATTTTGGGTCTTGTCCCCGTCTCGACTCAAGAATATTTTGCACGTTTCCAACCATACACCATAAATTATTGTTAAAGTTGTTACAGCTGAAGCAACAGTTTTACAACTTGCCACAAAATAAAAAGTATCAGCTGCTGCTGGCTCTAACCCTCCCATACTGCTGTGGTTTGTGGCCCAATCTACTTGCCTCAAGTAAGTTCCAGAAAATGCTCTCAAATGCTCGCAACGATATAACAAACAATGAAAAAGTTTTGACAGATTGTTTGGCTTCATTATTGATGCCACTTTTTAGACAAACAGAAACTTGAGAGCCTCTTATGCTAATCTCTGTAAGCTGTGTGGTTGCATCTACTGCTGTTCTTTATAGCTCTTATTAAATTAATAGGTAGACAAACACAAATCTTGAGGTTATGCTACTCATCTTCATCTTATAGTGAAGGAGCATATTAATACTCCTTCGAAACGGCTAGACCGATTCTCATGAAATTTTATGTGCTAGGTAGGTCTGAGAATCGGCCAACATCTATTTTTTATACCCGGGTTGCCACCCCTAACATTTATTATTTTTTAATTTTTACCAAATTGGCTCTACCGATTCTCATGAAATTGTGTGTGCCTATTGGCTAGGTCTGATAATCGGCCAGCATCTATTTTTCCTACCCCTAAGAGATGAGTGTTGCCACGCCTAACTTTTCTTTATAATTTTTCTACCAATTTTTTATATATTTTTTTTTGTGTGTCATGTACATTGTCAGATTAACTAATCTTATTGTTTTACGTGTTACGGGTGTTCTCATGAACGCGTTGAAGAACTTCAAATATGGTTTTTGCTTGTGTTAGAAGTTGTCGATACGGAGGCTTTAAGCGGATTGCGATGTGATTATGTGTATTGGTTCGTGAGATATACTCATTTTTGTGAATATCGTGAATATATCATAGTAGAAAATTGTTCAACATCGGGTATAGGACATTAAGTGCAGACAGAAGCGTTGTCGCAAAGAGGTTGAAATGTAGTTTTTGTGGGGCATGAATTTATTAGAGAGCGAGCTCTCTTAAGAATACTTAAATTCCTCAATACGGCTTTTTAGAGAGTCCAGAAACACAACTAATCCAAATATCTTATGATTGTCTAGATAAGCTAACAAGAGAATCTTACGATGTTTATACACTTTAAGATTATTCAAAAAGTTTGGGCAGGACAACTTCTGCCGGGCCCACTAGTATTTTATAAAAAGATAAGTTGATGGTCAAGATAAAAGTCTTTAATATGATTTTCGATATCTTATTGCAAAATATGAACATTCTATACAAAAACTATGTATTGACTTTTTGTGTATTTATATAATCAAACAAGAACAAGTGAATGAATTCCATTTATAAGAATGAAATCCTATTTTTATGGTCTTGCGCCAATGCCTTCTTTTCGCTCCAATTACGATTTTCCGACGTCAGCTCAAGGTTAATTTATCACCTTCTGCCTCCCTACGGATTACAGCCAATGTGCTTCGAGCAATATATTCGTGCTCCTTACGCAGAGTGTGCCCAAACTAATCCTCTTGCGCCTCAGCATTTCTTGACAGAGAGAGGCTTTTGAAGTGTCTTGAACCATTGCTGTTTGTTTCATTTTTTATTAGGCCAGAAGCTTTTGGAGCTCTAGCGCAGGCAGCTAACCGCGTAGACTTCACGTTTCAGTTGAATACTTTAAGCTTAGATTTTTGACAGTTCCACATTTACGATAGCTGACCTTAACAACGCTTAGCTTTTGTGATGCGGCATCGTATATTTATAGAGCATCATTGATTTTTAGAATTTCGCTATACTGTGAATATTATCCAGTTTAAGTCTCACAGCGGAAAGACTATGGCTCAAAAGGCATATATCATCTGCATAATCGAGGCTGTATGGACCCTATATGATGGGTACATGGGCCATAACTACGTCCAAAACTATGTAGAAGACCAATGGTGAGAGAACATAACCTTGTCTTACTTCTCTCTCATCCATCGAATACGGAGGATACAGTCAACGCAAACAGGTCCGAAGATTTTGCGAAGAATTTTTCTCTCTAACACCCTAAGAGCAGATGCATCTGATTGGATGTTCCAGCTTCAAATCTTAGGGTCACACTCTAGGCAATTGGTTCAAATTCAAACTCAAATAGAAAATTTGCATTCAATTAAATGTGTTTTAGAAGAACAGTTAATCCAAAAAAAGGTGACAATTACGTCAATAATTGAAGAAAAGCGTCGTTCAGCAATATCAATAGACTCAATTCACGTCAATTCAACTTCATCATAGCCGATTACCAAAGTTACAACTTTCAAGTTTTGACTGAAAATATGTCAATTATAAAAATGGCGGACGTAAAGTCGGGCGCGGACGACTTTAGGATACCCTGTACCACTAGCTTGTAATAAAGTCCGATTTCTTCACAAAAAACCAAAAACAGAAGAATTTTTAAGCAAAAATTTTTTTTGACCGATCGTTCCTATGGGAGCTATATGATATAGTCAACCGATTTCAATAAAATTTGACACAGTGCTTAAATACCTTAAAAAAGATATGAATGCCAAATTTATATCAAAAATATCTTTACAAACATACAAAACACATTGAATTTTGTATAAAAAACGTGTTTTTGGACCGATTGGTCCTATGGGAGCTATATGATCTAGTCAAACGATTTGGATTAAATTTAGTACAGTGCTTAGAAACTATAAAATACTCACGAATGTCAAATTTGGTCCCAATATCTTAACAAACAAACGAAACACAACAAATTTTGTTAAAAAATCGATTTTTTGGAATATCGGACCTATGGGAGCTATATGATATAGCCAACCGATTTTGTTCAAATTTGGCACATTGCTTAAGTGGTCTAAAAAATTTCCAAACGCCAAATCTGGTTACGATATCTTTATTAAAAAACGAAATATAGCGAATTTTTCTTTAAAAAAGTGGGAGCTATATGATATAGTCAACCGATTTCGATCAAATTTGGTACAGTGATTGGGAACTATAAAAAACTTTCGAATAACAATTTTGGTTACGATATCTTCATAAACAAACGAATTATTCATATAAGACGCTTTTTTTTGTCGAGGTCGTCTCAAACACCCCCATGGGAGCTATATAATTTATCCCCGATATCAAAAAAATAATATAAACTTGTCTCCTATGGATTAATATGGGATCTAATGTGAAAGTTTGGTAGCTCTAGCTCCTACCATCTCTGAGATCTAGGCGTTCACACGAACAGACGGACAGACGGACATGGGTATATCGACTTCTCTATTCACTCTGATCATATTTTAGGTAACTTTGGGGTGTCTCCGAAGTCTCCTTCTATATGTTACATACATTTTCGGCTTTCACAAACTTAATATACCCTTGGTACCATACGGTACAGGGTATAAAAATTATTTTAAAAATTTATACAGAACTTACATGTTTCAAAGAGAATTCGATAAACTTTTAGAATGCTTTCTGTTATAAAATTATTGATATTTATTTAGCACTCTTGACACATCTATACTCTACTTAAAAGAAATTAAATAAATCACTATCCCCATATTTATACCCTATACTTATAAGTACGAAGCGTATACTAGATTTGTACAATGTATGTAATGGATAGAAGAAGGCGTGGCAGACCCCAAGTCCTTTATACAAAATGCTTATCATAACCGCGGGTAGCGATTGAGCCATATCCGCCCGTCCGTCTGTATGGACATCTAGATATCGGAGATTCTAAGAGCTAGAGATACGAAACTATACCACCTGACGTGCATATTTTCGGAGAAGATGGTTACGATATCTTTATTAAAAAACGAAATATAGCGAATTTTTCTTTAAATAAGTTATTTTGGCCGATCGGTCCTATGGGAGCTATATGATAAAGTCAACTGATTTCGATCAAATTTGGTACAGTGATTGGTAACTATAAAAATACGATATCTTCATAAACAAACGAATTATTCATCTAAAACGCTTTTTTTTGTCGAGGTCGTCTCAAACACCCCCATGGGAGCTATATAATTTATCCCCGATATCA
The DNA here is from genome assembly GCA_037043745.1 of Chymomyza amoena. Taxonomy (NCBI): domain Eukaryota; kingdom Metazoa; phylum Arthropoda; class Insecta; order Diptera; family Drosophilidae; genus Chymomyza; species Chymomyza amoena. The sequence goes on from JBAMAX010000383.1 coordinate 126,108, forward strand.
AAAAAATAAAATAAGCTTGTCCCCTATAGATTAATATGGGATCTAATGTGAAAGTTTGGTAGCTCTAGCTCTTACCATCTCTGAGATCTAGGCGTTCACACGGACGGACGGACAGATGGACAGACGGACCGACAGACGGACATGGGTATATCGACTTCTCTATTCACCCTGATCATATTTTAGGTAACTTTGGGGTGTACCATACGGTACAGGGTATAATAATGGCTGCCGTGGCGTTCATACAGTTATAGGCGATTTATACTGGGGCGCATCTGACATCTTTGAATGCACTTGAAGTGAAGTAAAGACCAAATTGGATAATTTGACGAGGAAATATAGGTAATTAGAAACCAAATGAAATTCTGTAATAGCAATAATATTTGTGACTTATTTCAGAGAAGAAAACAAAAAGCTGGGTACATAATAACGAAGTACACGAAATTCTAGAGGATTTCAAAGTTCATAAGCCAAATGATGTAGCTTTGGATAATAACAGTAAGCATGTTAAAATAAATTTGTTCAAATTTAATCTTATATCAATTATATTGTAGGTGTGTCGAAATTTGTCGCTGAGGAAGCGGCAAAGCCAAATTAAGACGAACTTCTTCAAACTGCACAAAACCGCGCGGAGATGAAACAAAGAAAACGTACGATCTCTTGAAGCAAATGTCTGAGAGCCGAGAAGCATTCCAGAAAAAATACAATAGAAAATAAAATTGGAGAAAAATAAGTAGAATTAATTAATGTAGCTCAAAGCTAAAAATATTACAAACATTTATTGTTCATTTTATTACTCATTTTGTTCGGTATTATTGAACGATCTTGCTATTGCAGATCTAATTTCTTCTGCATCATTTGAGTAGTCCTCAGAAATATTGGTATGAATTGGTTGCTCACGAAGCTCACAAGTGGCAATTTTCCAAGTGTCGTTTATTGCGCTATTGTGCTCATTCAGTATATTGTGCAAAATGCAGCAGCACATCACAATCATTTTGTTATTTTTTGGATGGGAATCCAGTCTTTTGCCAATGCGCTGAAACCTTGCCTTCAAATGACCAAATGCATGACTAATCGTCTGGCCTTGGACAAACGGTAGTTAAAAATCTGCTGGCTTGGTGACGATGTTGTTGAAAAAGCATACGTCTTCATCATATTCCTCGAAAACCTAAATGCCGAGTCCGCAATCAACAAAACTGGAACTTTGACGCCGCATATTTCCTTTGCCCCCTGCTCAAACAGCGGTGTAGTTTCTAGTTCCTTACAAAGTGAAGACGAACGGTAGACTAGGGAATCGTTGCATCGACCTGGGCATCCAATGTTTACGTTAGTAAACTTATGCCTGCAAATTTAATTTCATTAATCGGGCATTGATAATGCTAACATATAATAATAGCTTACGGGTAATCAACTAAGGCCAGCAAAACAATTGAGTACCAGCCTTGGTAGTTGTAGTGGTCAACAGCTTCTGCTGCTGGTGGTCTCACTTCAATGTGGCACCCATCTTAATAAACAAGTTGCTTATGTTATTAAATATAAATTAAAATAATGAATTTACAGCCATTTACTCACCAATTGTACCAAAACACTGCGGAAAACCAACCGACTTGAACCACTGCACAGACTCAATTTTTTCACTTGTAAGATAGCTCGTTGGCATGTACTCCTCTGCAAACACCATTAGCACTGCCCTGCAAAATTCGTGCAGAATATTGCACACAATGCTTGGCGAAACTCCGAATAGTCGTCCTATTGCCCTGTACTTAGAAGCGGAGCCTAGGGTATATAATGCAATGGCAATCCGCTTCTCAAGGGAGATTGCAATCCGCCAATTGGTATTCTTTTTGTTCAACAGTTGCAGCCTATCCAGCAGTATTAAAAACACATTTCGCTCCAACCGGAAATTCTCCTTAAAAAATTTGTCGCTATTTTCAGGTACGTCTTTTTCCCAAAACATGCCATAACGCTTCTAAATTTTAAATTTGTGAATTTTTATTTTCATTTTATTTTAACCACAGAACTTACAACCATCCAAATAGTTCGCGGGCGCGGCACTTGCACATTTGATGCATTGTCCAGCTCGTCCAACAGCTCGTCGTCGTCATTACTTAATAACATAGTTACATTTCTTAGTAACTGTTGCTGTTGTTGAACGAAACATAAAATAATCTCTAATTTTTGTTTAAAATCCATATTTTATATTTATTTTATATGTTATTTATGTTTTAATAAAATTTTGCACAATTTCCTGTTTTTGCTTGTAAGCTCGTCAATTTGGCAGATGCTACATGTTGTCAGTTCGAACACCTTTTTCGTAGTAGGTGGCGATAACCATAAGATCGCAAACATCGATAACTGCGATAAGACTAAACATCGCCAAATCATCGGCATAATAGAAGCAATTAAATTTAATTTTTAGGCAATTAGAAAATTGTCAACTATATATGCTTTCGCATATGAAAAGAGCAAAAAATACAATAAATAGAAAATGGTGGATACCCGTACATAGACAGTCAATAATCTAAAGTTATTTGGGCAGCAGCAGCTGTAATATGACGCGCGTTGCCAACTTAACTTTGTTTACATTTTGTGCCGGTAGCAGCAGCAACAAAACATTTCGCAAAAATATAAACATTAAATAAGACAAACCCCACAAACATATCTTTAAATCATGTGCCATTATCTTTAAATATTGATTTTAAAAACTCCATTATTATATGCCGCATCAAAAACATCAAGTGGTAAAAAATTAAACGACCTATTAAAGTTTAAGCCTACAATACAGCAAGACCCGTTTGTCTTTTCGCTTAAACAAATTTGCACTTACAGGCTCGATGCCGCCTATTCGTCGTAGACGAACGTGATAGATCCTATCAATTATTACTTTGGAGAACAACTTCAGGCAGTGGCATTCAAACA